>VMRN01000051.1:719584-812763 GCA_010277015.1 Poeciliopsis turrubarensis
AAAAAAAAAAAACCAATGCACCACTCCGCCTTCCTCGAGTCGTAGCCCTTGTCCCAGGATCCCACCACAGCTGCCTTCGCCGTCTCCTAGGACCGCTCCTCGCCATTGAGCGAAAGCACAACAGGCTCATTGTTCGGAGGGGAGGAGGCTTTGGACAACTCCGCCGCTGCTAGGTGTATTGTTTCACCTAACAAGCCCCACAAGATCTAAGAGGGAACCGCTCCAACCAAGTGGGGAAAGTTTAGTCTTCTGGTTTTTTAAAAAGCTGAGTAATGAGGCTGCTCCTTTTTGGCTCCTGTCGAGCTGTTAAAGTCACACTCACTCACACCCATTTTTTTTTTTTCCTTCAAAATTATAACGTAACCATCTGGTTGAATTCGTTCTCCTTCTACTTGGTTCTTAACAGCTTACTGTTTTCCAAACAGCAGGAGTCTCACTTCATGGGTTACCTGTGAGTTTTTGCAAAACCAAGAATAAAGTCATTCTGTTTGAGTCCAGCATTTTTCCAAAGCCTTCTGGCTGCATTTGTTTGATCTTATGACAGCGAATTACTCAGTAGGAAAAAAGGTAAAGGAGGAGTACTTTTTTGGCAAAAAAAACCTCAAAAACGTTGAGAATTATTTCAGAAATGTTGTAGAAAAACAAGGACATTTCTGAGCTTCAAAAGTCAAAAATTAGTGAGAAAATATCTGACATTTTGAGATTGTCAGAAAATTTGTAGAAAAAAAACTCAGAACTTTTGAGGTTCATTTCAGAAGTTTTGTGGAAAAAAAACAAGAACGTTTTTCAGCTTCAAAAATAAAAAAATAGTGAGAAAAAAAATCAGAAACTTTTAGAAAGTTTCTAGAAAAAACAGGGAAATCTTTGCACCCCAAAAGTAACAACACAAAAAATTGCAGAAAACAATCTCAATCTCAAAATTTTCAAAAATATTTTTAGAATTCCAAAAGTTGAAAATTTGCTTTTCAAACTCAGAATTTTTCTAGAAGTTTTTATTTTTTTTCTGAATAGTTTGTAAGATTAAGTTTTTGGTGGAAATTTACTCCCCTTTTTTTCTGCCTACAAAGGTCCTAAAACGTCACTCTACGACTTTAAATCTTGACAGACTCATCTGATATTTACCGGAGTACGTCTCTCTGCTTTGACTAATTTCTGAAAGAACAAAATCATGAGGGAAGCGCCACATTTTGATCCATCCCGGTTCAGAGAGATGGAGCTGCAGAGAGGTACTGACAACACGATTTAGACCAAAAGTCTCACAAATTGAAGGCAGAGTAAATAAATTCATGATGCGCCGACCATGAACACCGCGAGCGTTCCAGTTAATAACGTTCCGCCGCCTCACAGAGACAGTGGAAGTGATATGCAAATGGCTCTTCACACACACCGAGCGTGTCCCCCAATTACAGGCTCTCATGTCGCTACTGGCCACCTCTGCGCAATTAGGCCCCCCTGTGCACTCCGCCGCCGACATGCGTTAACGGCGTCCAGAAGCGCGTTAGCATTGCAAATCAAACGAGGCGACGTTTCCAGGGGTGTCATTATAAATTAGTGTTGCATGATCGCCACAAATTGCCATTCCCTCTCAAACCTGAATCCCCCAGATGAGTTGGCTTATTCCCCAGGAAATGCTGTTTATTTCGGCAAACGGGAGCAGTGAGCGCAGGTAGAGCCATTGCATGACAAGTATTTGTCTAGCAGGCACACAGGTACATGGGAGTGAAAGAAACTGTTTTGGTCCAAAAGAAGCAGCCTGTGTGCAAATATGATTTGTCGCATTTGGCTCTTCTTATGCGTTATTGACTCTTCTTTGCCAGCACTCTTTTTCAAATGTCGTACTCCACCTGGAGCTGTGAAATGGAAATCGGCAAACCCTGGGACGGCTTCGTCTTGGTTTGAGCCAACTACAGGGGATTGGTTGAGAGTGTACAGCCGTCAGAGACTAACCATCTGAAATCTAGCACTAGCTTAGCTGTGCTCCCGTTGCAAATATGCGTAAAACTATATCTGTTTTCCGATAATGTCGAAAAAACACAATTTTTTAATTACAGTGTTTCCATTAACTAAGAAACAGAATTAAAATCACACATGAATAAGTTTGTTTGCAATAAGTCATGAAAAAACAATACTCCTACCACTTCCTGTCATCGTCTTCTTTGTGGTTTGCGCCTGTGGCAACATCTCGCTTTTCACCATGTGACTTGTGTGATGTGAAAGAAAGTGTTTCTATTGCAGCTTTGCTAATTGATACGGAAAACGGTGATCTTAGCACAAAAACTTTTCATCAAAAAACTAGGTTTTTTCGAGATTGGTGTGATTCCATGAAGCAAATTTGTTTTCAAAATGTCAAATTGCTCAAATATGTGGTCAACGCAAAGACAGGTAATTACCACTACCACGATGAATTTTTGTTATAAGAAAATGAATACTTGTTTAAACAGAGAAGAGCAAGGATGCAGGATGCAATCAGAGAAACCAGTGGGGCCGGCAAAGGTGATGGTCAAGATTCAGGAAATGGGTCAGGTACAAAATCAAAATATGAGACATGAACATTTAAAAACTGACAGAGGTGGATGACAGACAGTCTTCTTAAATCTAATTTAAGTGTCTTTTAAACAAAGTCCAACCAATGACTGGGTTTGCAAATTAGCCTGTCGCTAGAAAACCTACGTACAAAACCGTCGCTTTGTTTTTAGCATGTAATATTGTTTTCTATGGAGATCTTGATGAAATAAACAGGAATTGAACCACACACCAACTGTGCTTCTGTTGACCGTAAAGTTGCACGAATTGGAATCCCGAAAATAAGTTCACTTGCGGAAACACGACGATTAAAAAATAACAAAAATAAAAAGGTTTTTGTTTTTTTGTAATGGAAATGCTGCTACTATGTGTAGAGCAGTCAGTGAAGGCCATATACTGTCCAAAATGAAAATGAAAACTGACCAAACTATCGGTTCATCTTTAGATGTCTATTGAGTGTTTGGACAATGCTTGCATATCTGACTCCGTTGGTCCTTAGCTGTGCTAACTATGACCTTTTTGCCGAGTCCACGTTTCTGTTTAGCTAATTTCTAGGTCTATTCATGAAGTGTCTGATGTTTGCCTTCTTAATCAAAAGCTTTGTCTCAGTGAAGACCTCACTCTAACCTTGAGGCTGCCGACCTCAAGGCCACTGCGATGGATATCGAAGCTGTGTTTGCAGCAAACACTGATTTAAATTCATTAACCCTCCCACAAACACTCCCAAAGTTAGTCTCAGGGGCCAGGAGCTGCAACCGAAGGAGAGAGCTGGACAATGAGTCACACAGAACTGAATGGAAATCCCCGTTTTTATCAATAATTGGCGCTCTGGTGGCGAGGGGAAGCAGGCTCACCTTAACTATGTAAGAGGACAGAAACCTGTCAGCTTGACTTTTTAAAAATTTTTTTAATTTATACTCATGCTGTTTGATTCGGTGTTGAAATGGATACTGTTTATAAAGAATCGCGTTCTGTCATTAGTTCATATTCACGGAACACATTGTCACCTTCCTAATATTTTTATGGCAGAAACCCCCTCGCCACATTTTTCACAAAAGCGATTTTACCTTTCTGCCAAAATCACTTATAATAAAAAAGATGAAAATAAAAAAAAAAATAGGAAGGTGACTAATAACGCTAAGCATTCCTGCTGACACTTAAGAAGTAAGTTTTTTAAGCTTATGATTTCATTTATTTTCTTTCGTTAAAATAAGGGGTACTATTTGTAATTCCGAAATGCGATCAGCATCTTTTATTTATATCTAAGAAGCAAAACCTGCACATGTTTTGTACGCATCTACAAAACATGTGCTGTTTTCGAATAGCCTGCTTGTAGAGACCCACTGCATGTCATTGTTGATATCCGGAAATTTTGTGCGTGCACACAACGCTGGCGGACAAAAAGACGACTCTTTTACAGGCCATCTTATTTATTTTAAATGTCTTCCACTTCCAGAGCTAAACCGTCATTTGAAGTTAAAGTTCGTTGTTCTTTGAGAATGTGTTCTTGCATTGTCATGCCACTACCGTTATGTTGCCTGAAAATTGTCCCAAAACAATGTTATCGTTTATCGCGATAACTCCTTGGACAATTTATCGTTCAGTAAATTTAGTTATCGTGGCAGGCCTAAGGCTACTTTTTGTCTTATGAATTTATTAAATTAGAAAAATGTGATCATTACGGCTGTGTATCGGAGTCGAGTCCAGGACCCCGAGAACCAGAGCGAAAAGTTCCTGCCCTGAATCCCAGTAAAAGTCAACAGCGCTAACCACTTTAAGGGACAAAACGCAGCGAGAGAAGAACAAAGATGCACTGACATGAAGACGTCAGGAGACGGGCGCTTTTGAATCCGAGGCAGAATGAGCACGAGGGTGGCGACACGCATGAACGACACGGCTAAGGGAGGAAGAAAAGACGAGATAAAGAGAGACGTAGCGAGCAGTGGCAAGCGTAGCTTCTAAGCCCGGAGTTGCATTATGCCAGCTCACTGGGGCACCGCTGCCAATGAAAACGGCCCCATCTCGCCGTCCTCTGGGAGCCATATCTAGGGGAGCCGGAGAAGAGCCGCTCCCAATACACACACACACACACACACACACACACACACACCCTCCCACTTTAAGGCCTGTCAGAGTCTTTGACGGCAGGGCGTGAATTTAATCCCTCAGACCTGCTGGGATGCAGAGGAGGAGAGCAGCAGGAAAAGTCTTTCCTACTTCAAGGACCTTGGCTGGCTCAAGGATAGCCTGCCAAAAAAGCTTTAGACCTGATGACAAATTTATTTGTGCAGCTGAATCCCCCCGCCCCCACCCACTTCCCCACTCCCCCATCTCTCCCTTCCCACTCCACCCTCCGGTCCACCATGGAAATTCAGGGTAAATCAAACCTCTGCAAACACAATTTAAAGTATGTGAAATAGGTTTTTCAACTTGAGACAGAACTGAAGCGGACATCTGCGCGCTTTGCCCTTTTTTCTTTCTCAGTAGATGAACGGTAAATATATTCTATTTCTGATTTCCCCTATCTCGCCAGAACGGATGGACTTTTTTTTTGTCCCCCCGTCGGTAGCGTGTCACCAATCCTCCACTTGAGGCTGGAGTGGAGCGGCCGGTGGCGCTGTGGGAGTTCGTCTAGGTTTGGAGTGATTTACTTTTTTTCGTTTTTGATATAAGTTGATTATTTGAAGAGACACTTCCTGAGATGCCAAAGCGGCAGAGGAAAATGATTTTTACATCCATGCAAAGAGGCTGGTGTAGAGCAACAGCAGGGGGGCCGAAGGCATGCAGAGAGGGAGATTTATGAATATGTTTGTCTCAGACTCTTCCCTCCTCTTATTTTCGGGGCCTGGGTTACAGACGTCTGGGAGGGGGGAAGAGAAGTTTTCCGCGTTGTCGTTTTTCAGAATGTCTGAAGAGGACACGCCGAATCGGCCGGGAAGAAAAATGTCTGATGGTGGAGGAAAGTTGTTTCTCTGTCAGATGCGGGTCACACAACCACCGGCCAAAGAGAAATTTGAGGAGTTTCTCTGATTGATCTCATAACTCTAAAGAGTTGAATTAATGTATTTCTGCATAATGTTGAGAGACTAGCAGCGTTCCGATGTAATCTTCATATGATATGTATTCTCTGATACGTTCTTTATAAGACTTTGACACCTGGTCCTTCTGAGCTTTCAATCACCGGGCCCCTGGGAGTTTTTGGGTATCGGCTCGATGAAGCCACAGAAAGGAAGGAAGAATGTGAGGTGAAAAACAGAGTTGGAATCAGACGTCGCGTTAACGGAATATTTTCCGTATTTGACCGGTTATTTTTTTAAACGACCAGAAAATTTTGAAGCCCGTCGGCCATTTGACAGGTTATAATTAACACCCCCGATTGGTGCACATGGACAGACATTATAGACTTTAAGCAAAGATTTCATCGCAGAGGCAACTAAGTCAATGAATAAATAAATCCTTTCTGAATGCCATCCCATGGACTCTGAACTAAATACGTCTTTCTGACCGGGGGCTGACAGCGTATCGAAGGGTTGTGGACTGGACGCTTTGGAGCGTCTCCATTACCTACAGAACAGAGAAAACTACAGAGAATGCAATGCAATCCAGTTATAGTCTAAACAGTGGAGCCGGCAATTTATCTTGAGGAAATAAATAAAGGCACAGAAGTTAATTAGACCGTAACACAGTACGCTGCACAACCAACGTGGACGCAGCGCCGCCAGTGTGAAAAATTAAACTTAACTCACCCTGCGGTTGAAGAACCGCAGGGTGAGTTACTTCGGTTCAGACGGGAAAATATGTTTAATGTTTTCTAGCAAGACGGCGTTGCAAACAAAATGGCATTAACCAGCATGTAAACCCTTAAAGAAATCCTACTTTACTTTGCGGAAACGAAGACAACTTGAAATTCTCCTCATTGTCCTCTTTCTTGTTGATGATCAGAGAATACCTGCGTGGAAAGAAAGAAAGAATACCAAAAATAAATGTAATCAGCAAGTCAAAACTGTTGTCATAAACGGATAAAAATAACCCGGGCTTTCATTTTCCTGAAAGGAACTCCTGCAGTGCTTTAGATTATACCAGAGGTCTCAGGCGCAAAGGTGGCACGATCAGAATACAGACAGAAAGAAAGTTTAGAGGCATTATTAAGTAGAAAGAGAAAACAACAAAAAAAAAAAGTACACGCGAGTTAACCTGAGGCAAAATCCTCAGACTTAAAAGCCCAACAGCAACAAAAGTAGAGATGAACTCAGACAAAACGGCTCTGTGACATATTTGTTCAGAAATCGTTTATTTCTGAACAAAAATGTGAAAAATTGTAAATCAGAAAGTGTCAGAAACCGAGTGCCGTTTTGACACTTTATTAAATAAATAAAGCGTCAACGTGTCATAATTAACAATCAGTGAGTCATGATTGTGCTGTCCTTAAGCTACCGATGACCTGCCAGCTGCTGCTGTCTCCTACAAGCTAACCGTTGATTAGCTCCAATAAGCTGCTACAACTCGACACTGACTCTGTGTAGAACGCCATGCTGATGCTCAATTTGTCACACGCAGCTTCATTTTATATCACTAACCACACACACACAGTTTATGTGTTCGCTTAACTCACATTTTGCGTGTTTATTCCCGAGAACTCTGTCGAGGTGGTCAGCTAACGTTAGCGTGGGAACGTTAGCTAACATTAGCTGCCGAGGAGAAACCGGGAGATGGTTGCGGTCTGCTTCGAGGTCAAGGGCTCATTTATCAAAGCTGTGAAAAGCTTGTGTGACTGCACTGGGCGGTTTTCATCAAGTGTAAAAGTACTTTTTAAAGAACAACTGACAGATATAATCACAAAACAGTATCCAGGCTTTAAAATACCCAAGCCAAGGTTCAGTTAGACTTAGCAATGCATGAATAACTGAATAAACAATTTCTGTGGGGCTGTCTAACATCTTTATAGCGTTATCTAGGCCAGGTATGTTGTCTTACTCCATATTTGTTTACATGACTGTATATTCCCCAGACTCAACAGACACGGTGTTTTGCACAGATGGTTTGGATACTTGAATAAAACAACAAATAACTTTTCAACTCAGGTAAATATGTCAGTACTTTACAATTTTGGATGATAAACAGTCTTATGACATTTTATAAGCCATTTGTTTAAATGGCTTATTTAATAGACACTGGTATGTTATTTTCAAGAGCAAATTGAAAAAAACGTTCTGGGCCTTTTTCTCCTTCTAATCACTTCAAGGGAGCTTCCACATGGTATTCTTCCATCTTTGAAACACATTAATGTTTATTTTTATTATTTTCAATGTTAAAGCTGCATTATGTAGCTTTTATGAAAAAAAAATAGGCCATATATATATATATTTTTTTTACATATTATGTTGTGACAATGTAGTATGAGACAGATAATCTGTGAAAAAAGTCAAGCTCCTCTTCCTTCTCCCGGTGCTCCAAGTGCTAACTGCAGAAATACACGGCTCCGGGTCAGAAGCAACCAATCAGAGCCAGGAGGAGGATCTTGGCGCTGTCAATCACACTACGGCTTTTTCCTGAAAGCATAGCCCATTGGGAATACTAGGGTAGTTAGCATTAAACAGTTTTCCTGTAACGGTAAGTTCTTTCTCCACCAATGGCACATTATGAGATTGATTGGCAGCGCTAAGACCCTCCTCCTGGCTCCGATTGGTTGTTTCTGGTTGAGAGTGGCGCATTTCTTCAGACAGCAACACTAGCACGGGGTGGAGCTGGAGATCGATCTTTTCAAATTTTCTGTCTTTTGTTATGGCATCACAACATAGTGGCAATTTTAACAAGAATTTAAAAAAGAATTTTTTTGTAAAAATTACAAACTGTTGGAATTTTATAAATGACAATGAAGCAGCAGTATGCTGTAAGGAGTGCCTGATTATATATATATATTTTTTTACATAATTACTCCATGAAGCAAGCTAGGTCAATCAAGACGTTTCACTTCCAACTGTAGGCATGCAGAGTATTACTGAGCTATTGTGTGTAGTTGGAGGTTTTATTTTCATGGCAGGGGCATGCAATCTCAAGATGTGCCTACTACCCCTTCTGTCAATCATTCCAGGAGAAAAACACCAGAGGAAATCTATAATTCAACTACATGGGAGCTCATACAATTCATAAGGGCTGCTGTTTTCTTATGTTTTCCACCTCTTTCTCTCTTTCCTGACCACCCATTCTACCCTCTTCTCCGTATCGCAGCAGGAAACTGAAGCATTCGCAGACCACAGTCCAATTATCATCGCCTTACCAAAAGTTGGGGGAAATAATTGACAGACGGAAAGAGACTGTGCTGAGCTGTCCTCAAATTTCCCTGTCCTCCTTACATTTTCAGAAACGGTAAACGATGGGGTTTTCCTGCGATGTTAGGCAAACCGGTGATGTTGGTGCCCGGGTGCTGAAAAAGATTTAAAAGAAAGTTGGATCGACGAACTGGGAGACGGGACTGAAAAGCCACTTGTTGATTTGGATCTTTTCTTAGAGCATAACAAAAAGAACCCAAAAAAACAATGCAGCATGGATAGCGCTCTGAAATACCGAGCGTAGCGGGAATGCTAGGTATTGATAAGTGGCCAATCCGGGTATGTCGTTCATTCTCCATTGGCGGTACCCCGAGTCAGAGTGGAGATAAAGAAGCCTGTCAAGGATTAGCTTCTGTAGCAGGACAAAAACTACTTCTTCTATGCATATTCATAATGCATATTAATACAATGGTGTTAAACACATTTGAACAGGCAGTTGTACGTGTTTTAAGAGTGATTTCTCTAATCGTCATGGATAGTCGTCGTCCCCAAGACCGTGGGAAACGAGGCGTCCGCTGGATATCTACAAGAAAATAATAGGTCAGTGTTGCTCAGGTTGTTTTGAGTTGTTCAAAGAGAGCCCAGTATTTGGCATTATTTTGATGAAATATTGCTGGAAGGTGGATGAGACGGTGGAAGGCGTCAACGTTAAGCTGTAGCTCTGCAAAAGCAAACATTTCTACGAGATAGAATCTTTATTTTAGGACATGGATCGCAAAGCAGGAACTGTGGTCGAGCAGCAGGATATGAAGCCAACGTGTTAAAGAGCATTCAGATAAACACGGACTATAGTTTGTGAGTATTTACAGCAGCCCAGCTTTTCCCAAAAGAAAAAAAAAAAAAGTTATTTTGCTTTACCAAATATAGGATAAGGAGCTTTTTCCTGTTGCTCTTACTGTTTGGATTTCATCGGGGTTCTGCTGGTTAGGTGTGACACGATGCCACGACCACACACTTTGCTTTCTAAACAGTAGGCTCTTCTCTCCCTCGCTCGCCCACTTTCTCCCCTTCTGCTCTCCAGAGCCAGCGAAATGAAGGACTTCCAACTGAATTACAGGAAAATGCCTCCAAGAACCGGCCGCAGGAGTTATTTTTAAAGCCAAAAGCCAGTGCTCTAATATCATCTCACTCAACCATAAGAATGAAAACAGCCTCTAGCGAAGGCTAAGAGACGAGCTGAACGTCTTTGCCCATGTTCTGGGATGCATGTTTTGTTGCATATAAGTAAAATGGGAGCTGTGCTATAAAGGAGCATCTACAAAAAAATACTTTTGGAAGATGTTCAATGCAACCTCAGCCACACAAGATGCCGATTAGACATAAAGTATGATGCAAAAAAATATTAATTCTCTTAAGAATTAAGATTTTATCTCATTTTTTTTAAGTCTTGCCACAGATTTTCAATTGGACGTAGATCTGGACTTTGAGATACTCTCGTATGTGACAATACTTGGCTCAGTTTGTTTTGCCCCATTCCATTATGGGATATGACTAAGTTTGGTGATATTCTGGAGATGAAAGAAGGAAACTTGTTTTAGATAGGATTTAATTTATATAACTTTCACAAGTGTTGTTTCAGTGCTGCGATTCAGGTTTTAAACCTGAAACTCTTCAAAGTGGTCAAGTTTTAGATGCTCACACGCTTGAAATTTAGACAGGAAGACAAGAAGATTAGATACAAACACATGCAAGATCCCCTCACCCCCATCCCCATGCTGGAGGGGAAATAAACTGCTCACTGACAACTACCATGGGTTTTAGCTAACAAGTTGTCAGCTTAAAGTGCTAAATCTTAAACGTATGTGTGACAGTATGAATGAATGAATGCACTGCTTTGCTAGTAATTGCCAACATTATGACAACTGGATAACAAGGTCAGGAAAAAGTTTTAATGAAAAAATAGCAAGGGAGAAGACAATAGGTCAGTTATGCTAGCTTGACTATGAGAACCTTACCATGTAGGTGTGCTGCGGAATTTTGTGCATTTCGACTCACAAAATTCCACCGACATGGGCCTTTATGAAGAGCTCTGCACTCACATAGGCAATGTGGGCGAGTCCTCCACTCTCTAATGCCATTAGAGATACTTTTATATGTAGTTTTATGTAGATACTTTTTGAATCACACTCAGAAGTTGTTACACTGTAGCTTAGCTTAATTCACCGTCACTTGTTGCTCACAGGTTTCGATTGACTCGATTCTTCAGATTTTTATCACATGCAGAACTAATTCGGCTCTCTCCATGCCTGTGCCATTTTGAAGGAAAACACGCCCAAAGGTTTGACAAAGCCAAAACAAGTAGCGGTGTGCTAGCAAACCATGTAATCTCCGAATGCGTTTATCCAAACAAAGTCTGCTCCAACGCCGTCACTCTGTGGCTTCTGGATGGGTTTTCAGCATCATCCACCTCGATCCCTACAATAACACCGGGAGCCTTGGGGCCTATTTTCAGATTTCCCAGATTTCCTGGTAAGGATGCAACACTTAGTGGTCGCGAGCAGCCTCTAACTCAGCTGTGTTTGTTTATGCAGGTAACATCTGCTCAAAATGTGGCTGCTTAATGCTAAGATTAGATATGGTACACTGCAAATTTGTAGCTGTTATCCATTTAAAGTTTTTTTTTTTTTTTTTTTTTTGCTTTATTGATAAAGAAATTCTAGAGCATATTTTGTGGTTGACTTTTAACATGACAGGGGACTGCTAATAAATTAGATCGTCTTAGCTTCAGAACCGCATGAAGGGTTAAGATGAAACAAGATGTTTGAACAGAAGCTGGGCAGATTGATCCAAAATACCTATAATGTCAATACTAAAGTATCTACCACAATCAAATATCTATGAATACTTTAATTCTCTCTTTAGGTTTTCTTTAATTCTTTTATCATGTGAGTTAAGAGCCACCTGTCAAAATGTGTACAACTAAACTCCATTAAAATTCCAAGCTAGTTAACTATATATATATATATATATATATATATATATATATTGTTTATTGTCCCATAAAAGAAAAATATGAACCCAAAAAGGTCAAGAAGTTAAATTTTTGTCTCATCCATTGTCCACATGTTGCTGTATTCCATACATACTACATACAACTATAAATGGGACTTATATCTTTCTTTATACAATGACAGAATGAAAATAGATGCCACATTTTGAAGATTTTTGTTTTAAAGGGGCAGTATTATGTGTTTTCCAGGCACACAGAGCCATTTTATGGCACAAACAAGTAATCGTGTTACCTTTACTTGTTGTAATAATGCAATTTATGTCCAGAATGACTTAAAAGAAATCTGAATTTGTGGCTTAAAGCCTGGGCTGCATAGTGGTGCTGTTGGTAGCACTGTTGCCTTGCAGCAAGAAGGTCTTGGGTTCAAATCCCTACCGAACTCTTATCTTCTGCATAGAGTTTGCTTGTGCATGCGTGGGTTCCCTTCGGGTTCTCCAGCTTCCTCCCAGAGTCTGAAAACACGACTGTGAGGATGATTGTCTCTAAATTCACCTTAGGTGTGAGTGTGTGCATGATTGTTGCCCTGTGATGGACTGCTGGAGAAAGGCACCAGCACCCCTCACCACCTCACTAGGGATAAGCATGTTGAACAATGGATGGATGGAATTTAACACCTTTAAGAAACTCTTACTCTTTCTGGAAGAGTCATCGCTTCAGGAAGTCACCACATCGCTTCCCTATTAACCCTTTAACAGCATTTATACCAACGTTGCACTCAGAAGTAGCTCGTAAAATGGGCTCGGTTCCACCAGATGTTTGCTAGTTGCTGCTGGCTAGTCTGAAGGAGCTGCTCTGTAAGGGAAAAGCTCCAAAGCTTGGAAACTGCAACTCCAAGGGGGAGGGGCTTTGTCCTCAAAGGCGGAACTAGATCCACCCAGGTGTTTTGCACAGGTGGATGGTTGCCAAAGATTTCTCAAACATGCACGAAAGAGTAAAAGTAACACACCTTGTATGTTTCTGATGAGGGATTTTACATAACACTGCCCCTTTAAAATCAATTTAAATCACACTGATTCCCCCCAAAATACTTAGTTTTGTGTGAAAGGTTTTCAGTATGTTCTGCGAAGAACTGCGACTTGTTCTTGTGTGTGTCTATAGAGCTGTTCTAACCTCCAGTATCAGTTTGACAAAACCGTTACGTATGTCTTGACGAAATTGTTTCCTCTTTCTCTGGCCCTTCTTGCTCAGTCTAGGATTTCTTTTCTTTCTCTGCCCATTGTAGGCCCACTAAGAAAAAAAAAAAAAAAACTTGAAAGAGGAGCCTGTTTCTCTGTCCAGCCTCCATCACCCAGGTGTGCCAACAAAAGCTCCCAACAGATCTCACCCGGTGACCCTCGCGAAAGGTCATGTAAGAACTCCAATCTAAATTCCTTGCTTGACAAAACCCTTGAAAGGCTGCCTGAATAGGGCTGTCCATCCACGCCACGGCGCCACAAAAAAAATCAAAAATAAAAAGAAGAGGACCCCTCGACCGAGACGTGCGGAATGTCTCAATCGTTCTCGGACGAGGCGGGAGCCAAAGCGGGTTAAAGTTTGGAAAACGAACCGCCGCCTCAGCCTGCTTTAGGTAGTTAACTGGCTTTGCTAACTGGCTTTGCATGGCGCCGCCGTCCAGGCCTCAGCACCAGGCTGTGAGAGGAAGCCCCAAGCGGAGGCATTATGCTGGGCTGCACTCTGGCATCCACAGCCTGTCCCTCGCAATCATTCCTAGAGCGACAGCAACGGTACCGTTTGGTATATCAGTGAAACGCAGACCCCGGTTCCGTCCCTCTGCCTCCTTGTGTCGCCTTTAGCGGGTTTTCGCCGAATGCAGAACGGAGGAGCCGGCCGGAGGGTGTTTTGGTTTTTTTATTTGATTTATTTCTTTATTTTTTCCAAGGGCTTGAGCCCCCCTTTCAGCCGTTTGACAGGCATGGCTGTGAAAATGTGGAAGCCGCAACCTTGGCAACCGCGCGGTTTCAAACCGGGACGAGGAAACGCCGGCGCCCTCTCCCCCACTCAGTCACGTTTAAAAAGTAAATTACAAAAAAAGAAGCCGGAAATGAAACTCTGAGAGATATTACAAGATAATAACAACGTTCCGAGAGGCGTCGTCATTACGCTTAGAACGAAAGCGATGGGTAGGAGGGATTCGGAGCTTTAAAGCGAATGTGCCATGCAGGACCTGAACAGACTCATGGCCTCCAATCCGGTTGGAAAGATTTATCAAGGTGTACCGAGTTCAAAATGAATTCTCACAGATCTGCGCGTAAGAGGGTTTGTGTGTCCTGCACCAAAGAGTATAAAACAAAACAGTGCTGACAGTGCCTCTCTGTTCCCCCCCAGCAGCAGAATTGAGTAACACTGGCATAAGCAGCCTCTCTCTCCTCGTCTTCCTCCCTCACTCTATTGACTCTGTGGATAATCTTGACTCCCCAGAAAAAAAAAGAAAAAAAATATCCTTAAGCAGCTGGCCACAAACCTTGTGCTTGAGTGCACATGCATATATTATCTTCCCTCCAACCCCGGGGCTGTTTTTCACCCCTCTTTCTCTCTCTCTCTCTCCCTCCTTCCTCTTCTTCTTCTTCTTCTCCTCCTCCTTTCCCGGTTCTCCCGTGAGTTCCCCAGCCAACTCGTCTGGAAAAAAAAAAAAAAAAAGGCAGGATTTGTTGGTTGGGTTTGGGAGCGTGTGCCAAAATCAACACGGCTTCCTTCTCCTCAGGGAAACCTGCAGCAAGTTGGACTGGAGCTGGCTTTTCACTTCGTCCGGTAGGACGCGGGCTTCCTCTGGTAGTGAAACCGTAGACACCGGTGTCCAGTTTTGTCATAAATAAAAAAAAATTTTTTTTTAAATAGAAGCAGGCTGCAAGATAAGTGAGCAGCAAATTGGACGTAGTACAAATAGATTGATTTCCTGTGTAAACGGACAAGCCAATGGAGAGCTGCTTTTGATTGGTGAGCAGCTGGAATAGTGGTTTCCTTCCCTCTGCCGCAGTCAAAAAGTGTAACTATCATGTCGACATGCATTAATGAAAAGAAAAAAAAAAAAAAAAAAAAAAGGGCTCAAAGGTCGTGAAAACATTTGAAAACATTCCAGCTCAGCGAGACAATAAACTGCAGTTGGAAGGCGGACACGGCGAGCAAACGAAAGCAGCACGAGTCAGAGATTGAGCCGTCAGTTTCCCGTCGGATTCGTTTCCAGATATCGTATTGTGAGGCGTCGGAGGAGGGAGGCAGGCAATCACAGTATCAGTGCAGCCTTTGTCTCTTTACACTACTTCATATCAAACCCAAATGGACTGCAGCAGATGACACCTTGTTTGAAGGAGCGAGATGTTTGATCGAGGACGTGTTTGATGCAGAAGGAATAAAAAGTAACACCTTAGCTGTTCGAGCTCGGCTGCCGGCTGTTTGAAGTGCTGGAGCAGGAAAGCCCCGGTATTCGTTCTCATCCGCCGAGTTTCTACGCGAGGGGAGGGAGAGAGAGGAAAAGAGAAAAAAAAAAAAAAAAAAAAAAAAGAAGCGGGAATCGGGAATGTGCTGGCGCAAGTTCAGAATTAAAACAAGTACTTTGGAAACACAGGATGACGTGTGGTGAGTTGAGCTTAGAAAAGGGGCAAAAAAAAAAACAACAAAAAGAAAACAATATTGTGATTCTGAATGTGTGATGACGATGATTTAAACCTGCGCAGTGCGCTGCACGCAGCTCCAAACTTTGATTTCCCATGAATATAACGAGACGCACATTTAAAAATCACATCATTTTGACGCCCTTTAAATATCAAAGTGAAAACTGATTCCTACAAAAATAATGACGCTTCACATACATTTTTATCCGCCTTTAAGGTGACTGACCTAAACCAACAGAGGTCCAGCTCCTGCACAGAAACAGGCAAGAACGTAGCAACTGGCTAGCAGTTAGCCGCCAGCAGCTCATGTTGGTGTCTGATGCATTTGGTCGTCTCCGGTTCAGACTCTAAAGTTGGTTGATTAGACCTGATCTAGACTGAGCCAAAACTCTTTAGGAACAGGTTGGTGATTTATGGCACCTTCATTCAATTTATTATGAGAGAAAAGGGTCATTTTTGACTTTTTAGCATAATAACCACCTTCAGATTGGACAACAAAAGCCAAACCTTAGTTTTAAAACCCGTTACTTCCTTTGTCAATTGGATTCGTAAAGGCTTCTGGTTGCTGTATAGACCAGCATTCCTCAACTCGGGAAGTAAAGACTAAAAATATTACAATATCAACTTTTTGGACTTGAAATGGCATAATATAACCTTTGCTGCTTCTTATTTTGTTACCCTGGAAACCACATAATACCGTCCCTTTAAGCCTTCACGGCAGTTAATAACAGATTTTCTTTTTTACCAAATTGCATTTTTTTTTCCAAGTCCGACTTCTTTAAATGTGCAATGTTGACATCTTTGTCACGTGCCGATTCTGTAATCAGGAGAATGAGATGCAGTGGAAAAATGAAATTTAAGCCACACCTTGAACAAGAATCAAAACGTCTGATGGGAAACCTGGACTGTTTTCAGGCCTAAAAAAAAAAAAAAAAAAAATTCTGATCTTAAAATTTAAGCCACTTTATGACTTTACCAGAACCTTGAGAGGCTTTTCCATTATTAAAGCACAGCCAGTCTAAGCACCTGACTTTGTCCCACCCTCCAACGCATCCCCACTTCTGCAGCCTCACCCCATTTCAATCTAGTCCAATCTTTCAAAATCAGCAAAAACCATTCTTCTCCCCTGATTGAGGAAGGGGAAGAGAGAGATGGAGGGGGGATTGTGTTTCGCATGTCAACTAGTGGTTAACCTCAGGAAAAAAAAAAAAAAAAAAACTTTCTCCGCCGTTAATCTCGGAGGAGCATCTGAGCTTATTATTGAGGAAAAGCTAATTAAAAATCAGTTAACATCTCTGCAAATACCTTTTTTCTGCTTGTAGAAAAAAAAAAAAGGGGGAGGGGGGGGTAAAGAGGGAAGAAAAAGAAAAGACACCTGAATAGGCTCACTGTTCTTAGCTGTAACCGAAAAGACCCCGTGACTGCACCTAATCTGCAAATTATATAACTCACAGGCCCATTTCCCTATGTAATACTGCAGGAAACAAAAGGACAGTTATTTCTGGGGGAGCAGGTTTTTTTTTTTTTTTTCTTTTTTCTTTTTTTTTTCCAACGCAGCGTTGGCATGGGCTCCTGGAGAACAGCCTCTCCCTTTCTCTCTCTCTCTCTTTCTCTCTCTCTTAGCACCATGAAATGAAAATTTACATTCGCTTAGTGGCGATGTGGCGCTCGGTGGAAGACGGCTGTATTTTTAATGAGAGCTGGGAGATTTAATTACCTTTGTTTTAGCAGGCGCAATGACAAGGGAGACGCGGCGCGGGGAAAGAGGTGGCACGCAAAAAAAAAAAAAAAAAAAATTGAAAAAAAAAAAAAAAATTCCTCCGCTCACATCCCAGCGGTCACCGAGCTGAGAGAAAGCTAGCAGGCACCGGGGCTGCAATTAATCCAAATTTATTCCACCACCATCACCACCATGGTGTAACCGCTGATCTGAAGGATGAGGCCACGGAAGTAGTCAGTCAGCCTCCAACTCTGAAAGTGAAAAAAATAAATAAATAGAAAAAAAAAACAACCGTATTCCCCAGTTGTTTTGAAGTGTTTTTAAAAATGTGATTAGTAATGTTGTGAATTCTCCCCAAAGACGCTGTTTTTTCCTAGCTTATGCAAAACTGCTACAAGGCTACATCTGACATCTTCATGCTTTTTTTTTTTTTTTTTATTGTTGTTGCTTTTTCTGCCTCAGATTTTATGCCATCTCCACACAGGTGATGACAGGATGTCGGATGCAGTCGCTGACGTGGCGACACTTTAATGAATATCCAGATAAAACACCTTCCTCTGCAAATCGATTCCCAGTTTTAGCGCAGATATAGTACGTTGCAAAAGAATTTATTCGCTTGAAACTTTTGCCTAAATCATATTTTGAGAAGAAAGAAGGGGTGATATATATATATATTTTTTCTTCCCGGAATCACTTTTGTTATTTGAAATGCTGGGAATCGATTTCAAGCTGATTTAAAGGGGCAGTGTTATGTAAAATGATCTTTACATCATGTTATAGGAGATTAAAGAATTTTCTGAAACAAGAATCAAAGCAACACTCCAGGAATGTTTTTGATGAATGTCATTATGACAACCATTCAGCGGAGCAAAACACCTGGGTGGCCTAAACTGAGCGAGCCTTCCCCTGCAACTCCCCCACTCGGCTCCTTCAGACTAGCCAGCAGCAATTAGCAAACACCTGGGTGGACCAGCAAGTCCACTGGGTTCATTCTATGAGATACTTGGATGATGAGTGATGATATTGTGGTGACTTCCTGAAGGCGGAGTTTCAGAAAGAGCAGGAGATTCTTAAAGAGACAGAGGCCCAATTTCAAGGCGTTAAATTACAAAATGAAATTTCTTTTAAGTCATATTTCATGCACGTCGCATTTTTATAATAAATGAACAACATAGTTACTTGATTGTGCTATAAAATGGCAGCATGTGCCCCTTTAAGTTATTTTCCCCCTTTAATTTAATGCTACTTTTACATCGTCTTGCTGCCTTTTGAGAGATCCCCGTCTTATCTCCTATCAGAAACAACATTTTTGATTGGATGAAAATCACTTTGGTTCTTAAATTATGCCAAAGGTGTGTATTATTTTGAACTCAGCCCTGATTGTGCGCCTTCTGAAGTTAATTAGCTGCACTGGCTCTTGTCCACCTCTTGACGTGGCAGAATACAAATGCACGGCATCCAAAGCCGTGCATTTGCCAACTTCCATTACTAAAGAAAAACCATAAAGACCATGTGTCTTCTGTGTTTCGATAAAGCTCGAGCTACTGTCAACAAATCCCAGCCAAATGCATTGTAGTCTGAATAGTTAACACAACATATTGTAAAAATGAAATAAAAAAAAAAAAATTAATGAGGGTTAACTGTTTGGCAACGCAGTCAAATAGAAACTCAGTTTAGGTGTTTTAAAATAGTACACACACACACACACGCACACACACAGAGAGTCAGGAAGTTTGTTTCACAAAAAGACAGCATTTTAAGTGAGAAGAAGAGCAACTAAAAGATTGCAGAACTGCTGATGAGTGGAGGTTGATGGAAGCGCCAACAGGAGGTCATGTTCAAAACGCTGAAACAATTTCCCTTGGACTGCAGTTCACTCTGGCCAGCAGTGGGAAACATCAACCAAACGCTTTTCAAAAGGAGAAACGTTTGTTACCTTTTGCATTATCCCGTCTATAAATCTTCTTCATTCTAGATGTTTGTTGTTGATGTTTTATTCATGGCATGACTGTTGCGTGTTCATAACATTACAGACAGGTTGGTGAGAGAACAATGTGAGCTTATTTCTGAACCGTCGAAATCTTGATTTTCGGAAGTGCAAAAACATGGTCAAGGTCTTGGTCAAATTGCTTTGGTTCATAAAAACTTTACACTTAATCTTTTCTTTTTGATTTAAAATTGAACAGGAAGGAATCGGCTGTGGGGGGGCTCACATATCCACCTGATTTGTCAGAAGAGGCGTCAATCGAAAGGGGAGAGTCGCTTTAAAGTGCAGCAAATTACTGACTGAAGACAAACTCTGATCTTGCTGAAAAGTTACTTTCACCTTATTTCAAGTTGCACCAGACACGAAGCCAAAACTACTCGCATTTCGGCACCTTGATGGTCCAAACGTGATAAGAAACTAAACAGAACACAAACGATGGGCGGCGAAGTGAAAAGCTAAAAAAAGAACCAATAGTCCTTTTCACATGGTTTAGTAGTTTTAAGTTGGAACGTGAAATGAGATTGATGTTACGCCCAAGTCGAGCATAAGTTGCGAGTGTCAGACCTGTTATTATGTTTGTGTTGTGGTCAGCGGCCAGTCTAGCTTCTGTTGATAATATATGCCATTGACATTTTCTTATGAAAGACTGAAAAGACAACTTCAAAAAAAAAAACTAAAAAAAAAACTGTATGGTACTGCGAATGGAACTGATTTAATGGGAACAGTTTATTCTTGCCACTTTTACGACGTTTCATACATGTGGCGGGAGAATCGCAACTGAACTTGAAAGGCAACTTTTCCAAATCGGATTTTGGGACTTTACGGGTTGCCGTGTTGGGATTTTCGGACAGGAACTGAAGTACAAATGAGACACAACTTTAATCACTCTTACAGTAAAATGTCGAAGTCAACACATCCTTTAAAGCTGGGTTCGCCTCTGGCTGAGAAAGCTGCAAAAAGTACAGAAACAGATTCAATTTCCTTTGCACTTTCATGAAACTTTTTTTTTTAATTTTTTTTTTTTTATTTTCCAAACTTGGCTACTTTTACAAAGTGTTTTATAATGTGTTTCGTATTCTCTCTTTCTCACAAACTTGCCATTCAGAGTCTTCAGGCCTTGTTCAGTTGAGGGTGGGCGGCGCCAAGGTGGTTTGTCACGCCGCAATACATCATGAAGTTATGAAATCGGCCCTTGAAATGTGACAAAACATGATCAGAGCCGTATTGTGTGATAATCGACGCAAAACGTAATAAAATCCTTGAACATATTTTAAATGATTTTGTCTTAAACGAACCAGACGAGTCTGAAAAGGCAACTGAAGGACCAAAGGTTCTGCATTTGTCGGCCAAAGCTTTTGATTTAAATGTGTATGGTTGTTATTAGTAATATAATAAGCAAGATGACCACAATCAGGTTTGCGATGGTTCATTACGTAACATGCCACATTATCACACTGTCATTTCCAAAAGACCTTTTTTTTACAATATTTGGTGCGAAATGTCATCTTACATTTATTACATGTGCGATAAGTGCGTTTAAGGATTTTATACCATAATTGCAGTTTAATGATATTTTATTTCATATTGAAGTCTGGTTTTATTACATTGTCACAACATAATGTGGCATTATAGACAGTTTTGTTTGGCCAACTATTGCAGAATTAAACGAATTAACATAAAAATGTCACTTTACACAAAAGCATAAAGACAGCAACCATAAAGGGCAATATTATGCATTTTAATAGTGTCATTGTTTTTTTGTTTTTTTTTTTAGCACAATCAAGTAACTATTTTACCTTCAGTTGTTCATATGTTATAAACAAATCAAATATGACTTAAAAGAAATTTGACTTTGTAATCCAATGCCTTGAAATTGGGCCTCTGTCTCTTTAAGAAACTCCTGCTTTTTGCAATGTTTCCATACAATCGCATGTGAATAAGCTTGTTCACATGGCAACTCACTAAAACCCATGACTGCTTCTTGTTGTCGTCTTCTTCATTGTTTGCGGCAGTAGCAACATCCGGTTGTTGATCATGTGACCCGTGTGATGCGAAAAAAAAAAAAAAAAAAAGTTTCCTTTGTAGTTTTTGCTAAATGAACCAATTTTGAGATGGCAAAGAAAACACATTAACCAAGTGCCAAAGCATTTCATTGAAACATTTTATTTTATTTTATTTTTTTCAAGATTGCCGTATTTCCATCAAGCGCTTTTCTTTTCAAAATGTCAAATTGGGCAATTATATAGTGAAGGGAATGGTTTGGAAACACAAAGTCAGCAGAGACAGTCCAGGAAAAAAAAAAAAAAAAAGCACTCACTGGTCACGTACAATTATTTTCATTTAATGGAATGATTTAATCAGAAAAAAAAAAGTGATGGAAGTTAGCAGCAATAATGGAGCTGCCCAGGGATGCTGCCTGTATAGAATTCCTAATACCCAATTATTTTAATCCAGAAGTTCATTATTTATTAATTCAGTGGGTCTGCTGGGTTATAATTTAGCTCCCAGAAAGTGAAACTCAGCAATGTAGCAATTAAGGGGATGTTCAGCGCTGGATACCAAATTCACCTCCAGCTAATGTTTATAATATTCAGAACCCACCATGGGTTCCATTCCGCCGTATCATTATGAAGTCCTCACTGCATGGCAACTTTTGAGTCGTACATGAGAATTGTTGGAGGCAATGTGTTCCTTGGGGTTTAGAGGAAATTAAACTTTTAGAAATTGGTTCATGCCAATCAATGCGGCGAGGGAAAGGCGAAGAGGGAGGGGAAGGGAGAGATGCGGCAAGAGGAGGAAAAAAAAAAAAATAATGAGGCCAAGAGTGCAGGGAGGATGAACCGCCATCCTGACTGGAGTGACAGTGACTGAGAGGAGGAAGGAGGAAGAGAGGAGAGACAATCAGAGGGTGTGCGGGGTGGGGTGGGGTGGGGTGGGGGGGGGGGATCCAAACCAACTGAGTTCATCCGTGGCTCAATGTACCCAAAACTCCTCTGCAGCACTTGTCTCTTTACAAACTGCCAATCCACTCCATCGCTCCGCCCTACCCTCCCTCACACACCACAAGCAATGCCACCATATTTCCCCCCTTTCTTGTGTTAACACACACACGCACACACACTTGCCTTCCCTTACACGCACTATTTGGATTTGGACATACTTGAGTTACCCAACCCCCCCCCTCCCCTCCTCCTCCCTCTCCACCATTTTTTCCCTTCTTTGTCCCTCCGCCAGGCATGAATCACACTGAGGCCAGAGACCCAAAAGGCTGCCAGGCTCTTCTGATGACTCCCAGCCTGGCCATAACAAGTGGCTGACAGCTTTATTTACATAAGACCAGCAGGCAGCGTGAAGAACCCACCCCGGACTAAGTTACGGATACATACATAAACAGAGCAAAAAAAAAAAAAAAAAAAAAAAGAAAGAAAGAAAAAAAGGCAGAGATATGTCATGGTAACGCTCGGAGTGGGTATGAATAAACGCCACGCTCCCAATAAATGCAGCAGAGGCTTCATCAATGGGCTTTTTGGCCCTCGGGGTCGAGATCCAAGCGTTTGTTTTTTTTTTTGTTTTTTTTTTCTGAGTTTTTCCACATGAGCGCAGAGGATGATGGGACCCTGGGGACGGGGTTGGGGGGGAGTGGAGGAGAGGGACTTTAGACCTCTATATCCGCCCCCGTCATACATCTCTCATCAGCAGATAGTGAGCAGAGCGCAGCGAGGCGCACCCCCCCGCTGATTGATGCTTAGCCATTATATTAGGGCTAATGTTGCCTCTTTGACCGTTCACCTGAGGCGACGACCTCTCTGGCAAAAATAAATAAAAAATAAATAAATAAATCAGCGTCTTTGTCTGCGTTTCAAAACAAGGAAATTGTGCAAAAAACGGCGCTTCCAGATTCCAGGCCGGCTAACAATCCGGCATCTGTGTTGCACATCAGGCTTCAGCTTCCGATCCAACGCGAAGTGGCTCGCTCATTATTACTAGACTTTCCCGTTTTCATGTGAGGACAGCAGATTTTGCAGGTGTGTTGCGGCTTATTTACCCCGATGGGTAGCTGGGAGGCGGGGGGTTTGGGGGCGACGGTGGGGAGCGAGTGCGATGTCTCTCAGACTGACAGCTGGGGAAGAAAGTTTATGAAATAAACATGGACCTGATGCAACGCTCAGAACCCAACGCTGCAGTGGCCTTGGAAGCCCTCCGTATCATCTCACCGAACCCCTCCTTTCCTTTCCTTTCTTTCATTCTTTCTGTCTCCCTGTAGCAGATACTGACTCACACACACACACGCACGCGTTCCCCAAAGCTAGGGAAACAAAGGTGCTCGCAGGCCTAATGGGGTCAAACAGACTGTAAATCAATTGGAAATCTATCTCTCCGGAGTTTACTCAAGAGGACAGACTCTGCTACGCTGCGTCATACAAGGACCATACAGAATATCGAGGGCATAATTGTGACGTAGATGGAAAATGCTCGGTGGTTTTCAATATTTGGTGCTAATAAAAATCTCAAAAGTCAGTCGTGCATTTGTACTCGACCCTATTTGTCTGGTACCCCTTAATAAAGTCTACTAGTCACTAAAAGAATGAAAAGACTTACTGCTAGCCTGAATAATAACGTGTTTCTTCAAAGTGCGATCTGGATTTCCTCAGCGGGCGAAAGTGAAGACATTGTGGATCCAGAGCGGGAGCAAAGGAGGAATTTCGAACCGACGCTTGCATCAATCATAAGGGGGAATGTAAAATGTATTGCAGTAAAAAAATGGGTGACCTTGAACCACTGCTAAGGCCTAGCCACAGTTTTGGGAATGCTGTTTATTTGTATAGCGCATTTCAGTAAAAAGGCAGTTCAAAGTGCTTTACATCACAAAGACGTTATGGAGGCAATAGACATCACATTTAGTCAAATCTCGTCGTCGAAAGCCAATACAATTCAAATATGTTGATCAATGTTCCAGGAACTGCTAATCAAAGTCAACTCTAAACTACTCTTAGCCTTGATTTAATGGAACTCGGTTTTTCAGAATATTTTCGGTGTTTTCTTTGAGCCTGGAAATGTTCTTCAGATGACAGAAGACTGACTTTGTAATCGTCTTTATGGGTTCAGGTCTCGGTCCTAGATTTCGGGCCGGTTCACTAGTTTCTGGCTGTAATAACTGAAGCTGTGTGCTGACTATAGATCGCTCCTCTTTGGCTCCAAATATAATAAGTTCAAATTTGTTTCTGGTCAGCTGAAGGAAGTTATGTCACATCCATGTGTTGATTTGTTCTAAGCATCTGTTCAACGCTCGGATGGGTTATGTGTAGTATATATAGCTGCAAGATCTTAGCCGTAACTCCAAAGTACTTCTTGGCTTTTTGGATTTTCAACATAAGATGACATAATCCAGGACATGCTACTGTGCTGTTATGTCTGCTGTAAGGATATTTAGCTGTAAGGTCTATTTTATATTTTATATTTATTTAAGAAAGATCCCCGGTGCTGTCTTTGCAACAGTATGCAGAATGTTCTGCCATCAGTTGCCTTTGGAAATATCAGCAATGCATGCATCTCCTTTGCAAGACCCTCTCTTGGCAAAGCTGGCCACAGGCAACCTGTCGCAACAAGAACTGATGAGATGGTCACAGAAAGCTCTGATAGTGTTCTCAGTGGCTACAGATTGGGATGCACTGTGCCAGCCCCATCACCACACGCACAAAAATAAGTGCGTGATGGATCTGAAGTTTTGTGTAGACAACACCATTCCCACCAGATCAGTAAGATTTTCAAAAAGCAACCCTTGGATCCCCAATGATGGGGGAAATATCCAGTAATACATAAAACAATTTTAAGTCAACATTACAAAGAGAGAGAGAGAAAAAAATCACTTGCAGGAAGAAGCTGGAGGGCAAGCTAATACAAGGAGGTGCGTGCTCATGGATAATAATCAGGTTTGAAGCAGAATGGGGAACAGATTGTTGGAAGAAAGGATAAAGTCAACGAACCGAACATGATCTTGACCAGGTTCAGGTTAGGAGAGAGCTCAGCATGCTTCTCTCCTGCCTGCAGCTAAATATACCTCCCACTCTCTTTGATCCACAGGTTTCCTTTCACACCTCACATGCTCTATCTTCCGCCTCTGTCAGGGATCCAGCTGATGCTTCATTGTTCTCTTCGACCAAATCAGGAAATGCTGGCGCTCCCTTCGTCTCGCCCTCCCATCTTTTATATCTCAGCTGAGGAGGCGTTTGGAGTCAATGAGGAACAAGGCCTTGGACTAGGTGGGATCCTGCAGCATCTCTGCTGCCTTAGTCTGATCCGGAAAAAGGTCCACGTGTTGTGGAAGAATATAACTTAAAAAAAAAATATATATATATATGTTTCTTACGCGTGTTAAAACTTTCACTGTCAATCAGAGCCAGGAGGAGGTTTTTTGCGCTGTCAATCATCCTTGTGGATGCACTGCTCAGTCTGCTAATGGTAGAGAAACAACTCACTGTTACAGAAAACTGTTTATCTGGCATCATGGTGCGCCATGCTAACTAGCCTTAGCATTCGAAACATGTTCTCAGCAAAAAGCAGAGAAAAAAAATAGCTGGGAGCCTTGGAGACATAGAGAGGCGCACACACGACAATCCAATGGCAGCACGAAGAGCACGGTAAGAAGAAAGAGAAACTTTATGTATTTATTTTTTTAAATGATCTGTCTCAAACCAAACTATCACAACAAAGTGACAGTTTAAAAATATATAGATATTTTTTATAAATACTCCAGCTTTAATACGTTCTTCATGACCAGAGGCCTGTGGCCTTCACGTCAGGTCCTGGAAAGTCTCTTGCTTGTCAGCAAACAAGTTCCTTTCAAGATTGAACGGTGATTAAAAATTACAAATTTGTTCGAAGGGCCTCATCAAAGTTCACATACAAATCCAATGGGGAACCTGTGGCGAGACTTGATGAATTAACGTTCAGAGACGACCTGAAACCAGTCTGACTTCGGATGACCTGTCTTGCAAAAATCCAAGTCTCCAGATGGGCACGGGCGATAAAAGCCCTCAAATGACTTTCTTGCTTCAAAAAGTGGTTCTACCAAACATTGCCACAGACTTGAGAACTGTGTTCCTCATTTTCAAATTTTAATTTGTAAAAAAAAACAACAAAAAAAAACACTACTTTCTGTAGATCTATCAAACGACTCCCCATGAAATACGAAGGATGTTCGTGACGTTAAGACATGGAAGAGTTCAAGAAGTGTTAACAAACTGAAGGCAGCTGTGACAGACTGGGTTCCTGACCGGAAACTCACTGGACTTTTCATATACTCATCTGTAAGACGCACGCTCATCTTTGGACTGAATTGCACCCTGTCCGGAAACCATTCATCTCATTTATTTTGAAAGGGCATATTGTCCTCCGAGGGACATCGCGTCCGGCTAAAAAGAAAACATTTCCACCGTGAACTTACATTCATTTCAAAACGACGCAGACATGCACAAACAAATATTCGTATGTAGAAACTCTCCACATGGTGCACGGGCATTCTTGTTTTTTAAATAAAGAAATCCATGTTTTTGCTGGCAGGCTTTCCCAGAACAATGAGTCCATTTTTCATTTCGTTGAAGGCGGCGACCTTGCGTTCATCTGAACAGATGTAAGTCGTGAAGTTTGTCAGAAAACAAATTCTGCAAATTCACAGCCAATGTTGTTTTCCTGACAGTTTTATTGAGAAAGACAAATTAATTCTTTCACGAATATAACTTAAGCGAAACATCTCAAATTCTACAAAAGCTGAATGTTCATTACGACTTCTAGGATTTAAGCTAACTGTTAAAATGTCAAGCAGTTGGCCTTAGCAGTTAGCCTTAATAGTTAGCTTGGTGAACTGTTAACAGTGCTAACGATTACCTTTTAAGCTAATTGACATTAGCTTAAAAGGTAATGTTAATTTAAGCTAATTAACATTAGCTTAAAAGGTAAGCTAATGTATTCTGCCATCGGTTATGCAAATGCGTACAAGACCCTCTCTTGGCAAAGCTAATCTTGGCCAGCTTTACCTAAGATGAACCCGTTAGCAAAACAAGCTAACTCCCCAACAGTTAGCATAGCAAGCTAAAGGCTAACAGTTTTGGCACCATTGCTGGTCAAAGACTGTAAACTGTTAGCTTGACAGTTAAGCGTTAGCTTGGCTAACTCCTTAGGCTAAGAGTTCAAGTCAAAGACCAAACAGGTATTTGAGTGGGATGGATGTAGGTGAAGCAAATAATAACTCCTAAAACACACACACACACACAAAACCTTCACATGCTTTCAAAATAGAAGCGCTCATCAAAAAAAATTTTTGTATCACCAAAATGTTAACAAATGATTCTGTTTTGCGATTGGAGCGGCCTGTGCCGACTGATCCGAAGTCCTGTGAAAAGCCTAATTATGACTCGACGTGTTTTTATTGAAATGAAGCGATTCACTGATCCGGAGTTTCAATGCTTGCAGGTCGACAGAACCGAAGTCAAAAAGTAAATCTTTTTCTTTGCATAAAAAGAACAAAGGGTTTGGTGCCGCATGCAAGGTGTTAATTATGCATGAGAACGCGTTGAAATGGTAAAGAAAAAAAAATGCGATGGCCCAAGAAGCGTGGAGAACGGACCCGTTTCAGCAACAAATCAATAGGGCAAAGCTCGTTTTAATCACGGCCTTGAGATGTTGTCCATAATAAATCACAAAGTATTGACTTAACCGGTTAATTTATTAAACCTCTGAATTCTTAAAGAGCCTCACATTTAGCTCAGGGCTCAGTGCCTCACTTGGGTCCAAAACTCTGACTAATGCTCTGAGCAGCCTGGGCCGTTGCTAGGAATAACAGGCCTCTGTCACCGTGGAGCGTTGGCCTCCGCGAGCCATTATTTCCACAAACGACCGGAAAGGAAAGTCGCTCGCAGCAGTAACAGCTCCCTGGACGGGAGGCGGTCGTGCAGACTGCGAAAACGACACAGTTTGGTTCGTTCGGTCGGGGGAGGAAGGCAGAACTTAGACACATCGCTGCTTGAGTTTACAGTGCATGTGAGCGTATTAGCGAGGGGTTTGAGTAATGACAAAACCATGATGGAAGGTGGCCCTGGCTTGGCCTCAGCTTCACATTTCCCTGAGCAAACAAAAGTTCAACCAGTTCAAACATGAAGCTGGGCAATTATTAAGAGTTACAGCTGTTGTTTTATGGTTTTACAGGAGAGTAATGAGGTCCCTGCCCTTTTTCTCCCTCCAGTAGACGTTCAAAATGAACGTGTTTTAAAAAGGAGAAGCCAGACGATAACCCAAACTGTAAGGGTAGTTACAACGCGAGCTCTTAAATAAATGACCTTTTCAAACAGTGACCGAATGAGCGTTTCCCACATGTCGGCTTAGCACATCTGAAAGCGTGAATAAGTGTACGAAAAAAAGGGGAGCCGACCTTAAGAAGTGCCACGCTTGAGGTTAAGAAGATGTTCGAACCTCTACTTGCACATAATGCTGCAGCCAGGATATTAACAGCAAACATGGACACCCTAACAACAGGGTCAAATAAAATAATGAGATGATGGTCGTGCGTGGTTTGAAGTCTGAGACGTTTACATGAGCAACACAACATCTTTCTTCTTAGCAATCAGCAAACACCTGGTGCAACTGCGCAACGACCTACTTCTCAGAGCAACTTGGGTAAAAACATTGACAAAGGGTCGGTAGAGGAGCCTTGTTGTGACGACTTCCTGAAGGCAGCGTTTCAGAAAGACCAGAAGTTTCTTAAAGAGACAGAGGCCCAATTTCAAGGTGTTAAGATACAAGGTCAAATTTCTTTTCAATCATATTTGATATGATTTAAGATTTTTATAACAACTGAAGTTAACAGCGGTAGACAATGCCACTGTGTGCCTGGAAAGCACATCGTACCGCCCCTTTAAAGAAAAGTCCTCCTTTCAAAGACCCTTTCATGACTATTTCTTTTTTTGTAATTTACTGCCGTTATGATGTATGCGTGTACAAGCCTCGTGGGAATCAGGGGAAGCAGGCTGTCATGTAACACAACCCGATCCAGGGTTTTGTCGCAGCTTGACTGGCCCCTGGGAAACTCTCCCGCTTTCAACCTTTTCACCTCCGCTTCAGCTTGAACGACACAAGGTGACAACGCTCAGGCACTGATCCCGCACTGCACAGCCCAAGACTTCTTACTGCGCCGCTGTCAGTCAGCATGCTGTAGTGTCACTCCCGATGATGTCTCAACGTGAATGAATGACTCAACCCACTGACACCGTTCACACGGGCTCCGCTGCGCGGCTAATTGGTTTGGAAGGGCTCCTTCTTCCGGCTCGCGGTTCCCGGCTCAGAGATACAATGCGTGCTCCTCGCACATCCCTGTCAGACCTCGACGAAATGAAGAGTTTCAGTGTCTCGTGGATACTGTCCAGCGGGGACCACGAGTTATTGAAAATGCACTTTTACTGTACTTCTGTAATAATCCGCCGCAGCGGTTCTCTTTGCACGGCGTTGCGTCAGCGCTCTCATGAATTATGAGAGAGACAGATGGACACTTAGCTGGTGCATTCACTTCATTCGTGTCTTCTTTCTTTATCCTCATATGGTCCAAACTCACGTAAATGCGAAAAGAAAAAAAAAAAAAAAAAAAAAAAGAAAAGAAAAATTGACATGAGAGGTCTAAATGGGCTAGAAATGACTGGAAAATGCATAACCATCACCCAAGACAGTGGTTTCCAAAGATTTTCCGGGGCCCCCTATGGATTACAATAAAATCTCCCCCAAAAAAGAAAGAAAAAAAAAAAAAATCACACGTTTTTTTTTTTTTTTTGATTTGCTTTCAATTTTTTCTTCCACACACAAATCATGTAAACATGTTTACAGTATTTCTGTACATACTTTTAAACATTATCCTAGTTTGAACAAAAACTAATTCAACAGAAGAATAGAATAGAATCGACTGCGAAAGGGCAAAAGTTTGACAATATATCAAACTTAAAAAGTATCACTGATATCGCCGACATGCGAGACGCTGCACTCAAAAGTAAAATGTCATAATTAGTTTTTTCGCAAAACATCAATGGCAAACTTGTACGTGCTTGAGTGTCGCTTCCTCTAAACGTCTATAACTGGGATCCAGTCTGACAAACTAAACCTAATTTTGAGACACACAGACTGGAATGTGGCTTGCAGTCCTTTCATGCCACGGGGCAGAGGAGCTCTTTCTGGCACTGTTCCAATTGCACCACTGGAGCGACTCAACCTCTTACTGTAAAATCTGCATATTTCTCCCATAGGCCCAATGATACATTCGCTGCAATGCTTCCGGCAAGCACCGGCGCCAGGGAATCTCTTAAAAAGGGGGAAGAGAGAAGCCAAGGAAGCTTAGCAGAAAATTTGGGGCAACTTTAAATCACTGTTTAGAAGATGTGTGTAGGACTGCCACAGCCTGGATGCTTATTAAGACCGTTCTTGTAAGACATAAGAGACTTGTCATGTTGCTGGTCCTTCAACCGAAAGAAGAGCAAAATCAAAGATTCACTCTATACCTGAATCATGCCGTGAAAAATGAAGGAACTAAGTTGTTGAATGATGCTGATTGATGAGCTTTGATTTTTCTCCCTGTTTCTGTTCTTGGGAGGGAGCCTATCTAGAGTCAGTGACTTAAAGCAGCCTTAATATGTGTTTTCCAGGTATATTGTACCATTTTATAGTACAACTATTTACTTTGACTTCAGTTTTTATTAAAAAAAAAAAAAAAAGCTATATGTATATAATATGACCAAAGAAATTTGTCTTTGTAATTAACACCTTGAAAGTGGGCCTCTGTCTCTTTAAGAAACTCTCATTCTTTCTGAAGCTCCGCCTTCAGGAAGTCATGACAACACGCTCCTCTGTGAGACCTTTAACGCGTTTACCATCGTTAACGAGCTCAGCTGATGCACAGTTCCACCAGGTGTTCGCTAATTGCTGCTGGCTAGTCTGAAGGAGGTGCTGGGTCCACCCAGGCATTTTGTAGAGCCGAATGGTTGCCAAGGAGATTAAAGGATTTCTCAAAACGCGCATGAAAGACTCAAGGCGGCACTCCGGGTATGTTCACATCAGAACATGATGTGAAGCTTAAAAGAAGTGGATTTTAGGACACACTGTCCCTTTAAGATCACCTTCTCCTCCGTGTCTCTCTTAATTTCTCGGGGAAAGCTTGAGACAAAATTTCTTCCGGAATCTTGCCGCTTTTCCATAAAGGCCTTTTTAACTGGATGGTCATGTCTTGCTGTTGTGAAACATTCCCTCCATTATTGGAAAATCGATTGTTTTATTAACCTGACTCTGCGTTTTTTGTTTTTTTTTTTTTCTTTCTTTTTCCCCTGAAATCCCTGCAGTGTTTCCTGTCTTCATAATGCTGTTTGTTCACTCATCAGTACAAACTGAGATGTCAAGTACACGTGGAATCCATTTGCAAACGATGGGACTTTGGAAAGCAGTCGGCTCCATTGGATTTTGCCGAATTTGACGTTTTCAGCTGTAAAGATGCAAAATGTCCACTTCATGGTTGAGCTGTGCTACTTTTGGGTGTATCAAGGCAAACTATTGAGACGTCTGCTGCAGGGAGCAGCCTGGAAGTCCCAGAGTGGGCGGCGTGAGGAGGGCGGTTCAGTTGCACACGGTTTCCTGGACGCTCCGAGAGGCATCCCGCAGACCCAAACATCAGCGACGCGGCTCACGTTGCGCAACCTCAGCGGAAACGCAAGGGTCCGAGATAAGAGTCGGAACAAACATTTCAGCGCCTCGTCGCTTGGGCGAGGGTTTATTTTCGGCGGTCTGCCACGTGAGGCCGTGGAGCACGTTGGAGGATGTTGTGTCTTCCAGACGTCTTCTGCTTACACAGAGCAGAAATGTGTTCAGACACATTTCAGAGGCATGCCAGGTTTTATGACAGCTGTCAATGATTTTTTAAAATATGGAATTAGATTGACCCCACTCTGGCGCCGCGATTAACAACAACCCCTTTGCTCACCTTTGAAAGCTTCCTCGTTAACGCGCACTTTGCAGGTTCACTGATTTAAAAATGTAAACGTAAGCCAACAAATTCATTCACTATCTCCCAACTTTTAAGTACAAACCTGACACATGCTTTGTATAGGACATCATACGGAGATTCCCTCAACTGTGACCCTGTAACAGGAAGAGGTCAGGTGTTTCCCTCACAGAGCTCGAGGTGGAAGCATCAGAAACATCTTCCATAACCGCTCGCTTCTTCTGCCGCCCCATTCTTGACAGAAATGGAAAATAAAAAAATAAAAAAAAGTCACTCTGATCCAGCGTCGGTTTTTTTCGGTTCCGACGCTGGATCGAATCGAGACTCGCCGAAGGGTCAGATTACGAGGGAGCGCTCAGCCGACTTGCTTTTATTTGCACCAGCACAGGCACCTGGGTACGGTGGCGGAAATCGTCAGCTGGGAGGTGTGCGGGAAAGGAGGGGCGAGTCTGAAACTGTATCTGAGGCACACCTGCTCTCAGCAGCTCAGCTGCCTTGTGAAAATCAAGGCCCCTTTCAGCACCGTTGTTAAGAAAATCACACCATGCCCTTTTTGCAAAAACAACAGAGTGGATTTGCTCTTTCGACCCCGCCGTGTTTCCCTTCTTTTAAGTTGTACGAAAGTGACTGTTTGCATAAAAGGAGGAAAAAAAAGGCGGGAGCCTCCTTTCAAGACACGCCCGTCTGTGGGAAGGCTCACGACGCGACACAGACGCAACTTGATCCACTTGGGGTCTATGGGAGACGCTGCCACGACCCCACCGCCCAGGAACAATAATCAGTGTCTTTTGCACTCGGCATGACAAAAGACGCGCAAGTTTCCATTCTGCTCAGAGATGCACAAAACAAAATGAAACCAGCGGGTCACTTCTTCGACCAAACTGCCGGGTTTGTACTGGCTCGGTCTTTACGCCCCTGATCCAGTTCTGCTCGATTCAAATTTCTGCAAGAAGCTGTGAACAGTAATTTAGATTTTTCTGCCCTGTTTTATACTTGCGGTCTGTTTGTAGTTTCTAGCAGTGGCAGCAGACGAGTTGAACGAAGTCGTTCAGTCCGTGTTGGCCATGCTTTCAAATACTGAATGAACTATAACAGCCGCCTTGATCCCTCTTCACAGTGAAGGACAGTTGTTTACAATTTACAGTAACTGGCGCATTGCACTAAAATTTGTGTAATGTACATAATTTTTTTTTTTTTTTTTTTTTTTAGGTTTAAATGTAAAATTTTAACACAGTCTAAGGGTCCTGCAATCCAGAACCTTTGAACCTTTTTCACACTCTAATGCGCTAATTTAAAATAGCATTTGCTCTGTACCATTTTTTGTTGTTGTTGTCATTTTTAGCTATGACAACAAATGACTGGAAATGAAAAGTAGCCTTTTAGCTAATTCTGGCACATTTACAAAAATGTTGATTAATGCGCATTGTCCTTACCGACGAAATTAAATTAAAATACATAAAAAAAAAAAATAAAAATTTTAAATAGAAAGTGTGAATCCTAATACATTAAGACGACTAAAAAGGAACCCAGGAGAAAATAAAAAATATGAATGAGAACAAAACCAGTGGTCTTAACATTAGACATTGTCGCTTCAGGCAATTAGTCAGGCGAAAACCTAACCCAGCATGTTCTGTTAAACCCAGCCTCACAGCATTAATTCCACATGTGGTTCGTGTTTCATACGTGACTGGGGCGCGTATAAATTGCACAGGATACGACTTAGATAAAGCAAGTGTCAACTTCCAAACAGTTCCCGGCCATGCGGGAAATCCTCGGCGTGCCGGCACAATGCCTCATCAGAAGCAGCGTGAAAAAACCCCCCAAAAACAACCACCACCACCTGCGAACGCCGGCGAACCCTCCGACAAACCCAAGCTGTCCTGCGGCAATGGGAACGCGCTCTGAAACAGGCCCAGACCGGCGCCGTCTCATCGCCCCGGCCCGGCCCGGCCCGGCCGCCAGCCACACACTGATGATAATGAGTCTCTGTCAGTGGCGTTCAGCGGTATCGAACCGCAGCTCGACGCGTCAGGGGAGCCGCCCAGACAGAAGCCCGTCCCGCGTCCCCTCTAAGCCCTGTCACCGGCTCACATTGAGGCTCGGCTGATTAAAACTGATGGGATGACATGATTGTGACCGGTATGGATTTCTAGCTCTCCCGGCCGCACTGCCCAAATACATGTGTCTTCCTTCCTTTTGACGAACCCACCTGGGAGCCCTCCGAACCGAGCTGCAGAATACATAATTTAGGAGGCAGCAGGCGATCGATAGCAAAAAAAAAAAAAAAAAACCCAGTAATGACACGGGGAGGGAGAGAAAGAGAAAAGTCTGAGGAACTGCAGCATCTTGCTGTCTGTCAGCACCAGCAGTGGTCAAATATTAACTCCTAATCCCACTGTGGATTCTTCATCCTGGCATAAATCCTCACCGAGTCGCAGCGATTCCCTTTCAGGAGTTCCTGCCGCGTTCAACATGATACATTTACATCCTGTTGCCTCCGTTCGACTCGCAGCTCCAACGACAAACTGCAGGAAGGCGAAGGAAGGCGACGACGCAATACCAGCAACGAGGAGAGTCTCGACGTTCGTGTTGCTGCTGTTGGTGGAATGGCGGCTGTCCGTGCAGAGCACAGACAAAATCCGCAATCCAGCGTGACACCACAGATTTACATAAATGACAATAGTTGGGTCACCATTAGCCGTAGAGCTGCGCCGCCGTAACGTCTGATGACTTATCACGAGTGGCTTTAACTTCGTTTCTTATTCAGTGGAAACGCCGCAATTTGGAAACTGCGTGTGTCTTACTTTAGAAGATTATGGTCAAAGATTTGCATTTGTCAAGGAAATGCAGAAGGTCTGTGGAGGAAGGTGAGAGACATCCGACTCTGCGGTGCAGAAAAAGTAAAGGCCACTATTAGAACGATCTTGTACTTCCTTAACGTCTCCAAAAAAAAGAAAAAACTTCTTAGGAACTAATTCTAGGTTTTTTTTCCAACTCTGCACGGGGATCGTTTGAAACAATCACACCAGAGAGATTTTGGTGGTGAATAGACTTGAGTGTGAAAAGGCTGATCTCTGCTTTGACTGACAGTCTAAATATGTGACATGACAGGAAGCTTAGGAGGAAAGCTTCTGCCCGGGGTTTTCCCCGCTCTCTTGTTTTTAATTAAGTGCGCCGAAACCTGCAACTAGAGCAGCGGCTTAAAGAAATTTAATTGCAACATAATAGCTGGTTTTAAAACAGTTGTGAAGCAATTAGGATGGGTATTTGTTGCCTGGCTGGCATAATAACGCGCTCAGTGACTTGTACTTCCTCCCGCTTCCTGTTAGCGGTATTTACTGCCGAGGGATTTCTCCCAGACGGCTGAGCGCAGCTGTGGTCTCCCCTCAACACAACATATGGATCTCCGGATCTATAAAAAAAATAATAATAATAATAAAATAATAATCAAACATACTCAGACGTTCCCCAAATCCAGCAGAAACATCCAAATTAGAACTAATCATTGTGTCTTTCTCGTTCTCTCGGCGGCTGCCCGACCTCTGCGTATACCTGCAACATACAGTGTGCTGCGGTGGAACATGTCTGCCGCTGATTTGAAGGAATCACTCTGCAGACGTTTCCACTCAACATTTTGATTGCGCGGCACAGTGTCCCAGGCTCGCAGCGCCGTCAGGTGCATAACTGTCACGGTTGTCAAATGTCTCATTACCCCCATGTCAACTCAAACGCGTCTTCATATTTATGTCTCGCCGGATGTGCTGTATGGGAAAAATGCCGGTACAAGCCATTATTTATTGAAGGGACAATGACAGGCATTGTACCTGAGGATGTTTGAAAGGAAGGTGAAAGAAATAACATTCCTCTGCCTTAATAATGCTGTCTTGTCAAACATTTATGGGACAGAGGGAAAACAAGGGCAGAGGTGTGCGCATATTGACATCATGACTGGGCAAGGCTGTCACAGGATATCGGTATGGGAGAAGCAGGGGAGGCGTAGTGGTGATGGTGGTGGTGGTGGTGGGGGGGGGGGAGGGGGGAACGTCAGGTATTGTGTCTGGAGGAAGTGCTTATCACTGAATTGCCCTGAGCTCTTCTGACAAAGAGCAGCAGCCTGTGCTTTCAAGGTGTCTCCTTACGGCGTTTGTGAGTGCGAGTGTCCTAACCCGTATCTGTTATCAGGAAGGAGCGAATCTCCATTATGTGGGGGAAGAAAAAGAAACGGCTCCGTCATTCAAAGTGGCTGCTAACACGTCGAACAACCAAGTAGGAAATATGCAACTTTTCTTACTGATATACGTTCAAAAAGCATGTGGAGACATAAAATGTCTTCTTTTTTTTTTTTTTTCTTCACACTGACTGATGTGAAATCATACTCGGCGGTTTTAGGTTAGTAAAAATTGCAAAAAAAAAAAAAAAAAAAAAAACGATTTTCCATTTACCCAACAAGAGAGATTTTCTTATTAATTATTCACTTCCTCCCCGGGTCAAGATTCCCAGACTGAAGGTTTCATCTGTTCGAACAGCGTGGAAAAGACCAGCCAATCAGGAAGTGGAAGGCACCACGAATCTGAGACCAACTTCCAGAAAACTGCAAAACTGCTGAAACACTGAACTCCTTTAAACCAAGAGCAATAATGTTTTGCAGTTGTTTTCTGAACCACCATGAGTGGCGCATCGACCAAAGTGTTTGATACGTGACGATGATTTCGATGGTTTCTCAATTGGTGACTGTATGATGTTTTTATGAGGTAAAAAAAAAAAACATTGCTTTTATGACGTAAAGCACTTTTAACTGCCTTGTGGGTGATATGTGCTAAACAAAGAAACTTGATTGGTTGACTGAGGGAATTGAAAACGGGATTTTCAGCTTGTATTTTACGGGTTACATTTGGTTAAGACTCACAAAAAAACACCATCTATGAAATTCTGGTAAAAACATTATTAATGAAATAGGAAAGTGTTATTTATTTATTTTTTTGTAAGAAAGGTTGACAAAATGCAAAGGCACAACAAAACAAAGACCACAATAGAATAAGCATGCAGGCATGCTAGCACGACTATCCGCTTTAGCACAACTTTCGTTGTGGCTTTTGCTTTTTGTTGACCCTTTTGGGCCACCATAGAGACAATCAGGAATGGCGCAGTGAGTCGCCACTTCGCCGCTGGCGTAAAATAAAGTTGCAGTTCAGCGAACGAGGCAAACCGGAGGAGTTTATCCATCCATGCGTCATATGAACTTTATAAGGTGAACTGTGTGTTGAGGGGGCATACACAGTCCAAAAGCAATAATTGGGATCCAATTATTGTGGATGGGCTCATTAATTGAGCCCCGCTGACGTGAGCTGAGCGGAGCGGTCAGCAGAGGGGCCGTTAAGGAAGCTGTAGCGGTTTTAGAGAGCAAGATGGCGATTCCATTAAATTCAAAAATACTTTGTTGAGGCTCTGAGCTCTGATTGGTTTGTGTTTGGACATTAACGCTGGAGGAAGGCGGACAAATGTCTGACAGATTGTCTGTCTCATCTCATCAGATTTCAACAAATGTGCCGCGCAAAAAGTTCTTCACCGATCCGCCTACTTTCAGAGCGGTGCGGCTCTCGTCAGCTTATTTTTGGGATTTCCATTCAAATACATTAAACTACACCAGGAGTCGTACGTTCGTGTTCATGTTTCACGTCATTCTGCCTGAGGGCTCGGCTTTGCTGATGCTTGTGTTTACTTTACTAAAAAAAAATAATAATAATAATAAAAATAGAAAAACAAAAACTGAGCAAAACATCTTATATTTTCCGTTAATGTTTGAGGAAAAGAAACAAATAAAGTGTGGACAAAGTGTTTGTGAAAAGGCGTCAGCGGGGTGGGAGGGCGACTGCCTGCACCTGGGGCTGAGCACAACTTTTTTCATGCTTCCTGGCAACTTGTCCTCTGTCTTTCTGCTCCCCTTTATTTATCACCAGGGGGTACAGCACACTTTGAAAAGAGAAACATTTCCTACCAGCTCGCCTAAAAAGGCAGACCTTTGTTTGCCCCCCACCGCCTCCTGTGGGCAGAGCGCCGTTTAACAGTCGGCTGACGATGTTCCTTCTCAGTCCAGAGCGCAGTCCTTTTCTTGTCGTTTTTTTTTTTCTGTGCAGTGCAACTGAACTGGCTATGCGCTGAGGCCTATATTTACACATACGCAGTGACATTTTGTGTTCCATAAAATTGGACTCAATTAACTGGAAACTGATTAAAAGCACCAACTGCACAATACCTGACTCTGATTGGACTCTGTCCAATCAGAGTCTACAGCTGGACAAACTGAATCAAAGATGCGGTGAGAAAATTAGTTTAGAAGGATATTCACTTTATAAAGTGCATTTGTTTTTGGTGCAGAAATGATTGGGTTTTTTTGTTGTTTTTTTTTTAAAACTTATTTTCTGCTGTGTGCCGTGTTCAAGATCCATAACGTGTTTATATGTCGCAGTGATTTTGGCGTCACAGGACAAAAAAGAAAAGCAATACTCCGAATCTCAGACGAACTTTGGCGTGAGCCTCAGAGAGAAGAGAAACCGGGTGCAACTGTTGTCCTGCAACCGAAGAGTTTGCTCTTTAAATACGGACGCTAATTCTGGGATGTCGTTCTGGGGTCAACACCAGGGTCCCTTTCCTGGTCGTTAGTGGAGGTGTAAGCTGACTCAAGTGCGCCTCGGTCCGGTTACCCTGGCATTTCTCGAGAGCCCGATGAGGCAACCGCGTTTTCGGGGGGGCCGGAAAGGGAGGAGAGAGAGAAGAGAAGCAGGAATGCCGGCGTAAAAACTCAAAATGTAGATCTCAAGTGAGTCAGGTCCCTGGCAGCCAAGAAGGGAGAATTTACAACTTCTTTCCACGGGGTAAATCAAGTGAGAATGAATTGGTTGTTTTCTCTGCTATCTTTCATTGCCGTTTTTGCTCCCACAGACGAATCGCCGAGCTCCAACACATCAGGTCCGTTTTAAATCACAATAATTGCAGGCGAGGTGTTGAGAGGAGGCCCAGATACGTCTTGCTGAGAGTTCACGCACTGCGTTCGGGGTCTGGAAAACTGCAGCAAAACTCCAACAATCCAGACCAGGGGGGGGAACGGCTGTCGACTTCTGGAATGTTCTTGCGATAGTAAACAATCCTCGGCCCTCTCCGCGTCCGATAGGCTCTCGATTTCAGCCCCCCCCCCCTCACACCGCCCTCCGCCGGACCCTTTACGCGTAAAACAGTTGTAGCATTTTGGAGAAGCGGGAGGGGGGGACGGGGTGGGGGGGGGGGGGGGGGCAACGTCTCCTCCAGGATGGAGTCAGTCGGTTCTGGCCCGGGGAGTGCCATCTTTCAACTCCTCAGCAAAAACATGTGTTCAAGGTACGGTTACAGAAACTCGTCCAAGTCAGCCGCGTATCGTATTAATTACAGGCGTCTTTCATCGTGGCGCTAAAAAAAGCACTTTTTTTTTTTTTTTTTGTCTTTCTGTTTTTGGCCTGTTGAGGATTCTGGGACATGAGGCAACGCTACGGTCCGCATTGCATTTTGTTTGTCTGCGCGACCATTTAGGTCCAGGCTGCAGGAGCCATTTCATCGAGTCATTTACCTAACCAGGTTACAGTCGACCGCGCTCTGCTGAGCGTCAGGAATCGCCTGGTCCCCCTGCCTGGACTTAAGTTCTGATTAAATCAGAATGCAAATTCATTTCCTCGTAGAAAAAGTCCGTTAAATATAGAAGGGGTGAACAAAAATCTGTTTTTGTGCAATGAAGCCTCCAGGCGTCCGGGCAACAGAAGAGAGTTTGTCTTCGTGACGATGTAAAAAAAAAAAAACAAACTAGAAACCTTTCTGTCTACATGCAGGGATTTTATGCTAACACTGAGCATGCAGCTTACGCAATATCCTGTTCAGATGTGCTACATATTACACAACCTCCACCTATGAATCATCCATCATTAGGTGGTGACTAACACCGTCCATCAGACATTTTGATTCAGCATGTTGCCAAACCCCCCCCCCCCCACACCCTCCAGCCCCGATAAACCTCCCTCGTAACCAGAGCGTTGGTACGGATGTTGTGACCCCTCCCCCCTCCCGCCGGCTCCTGTTGCTCGGTGGGGCTCTCGGGTTTCTTGGCCCAGCGTTCAGAGACGGCGTGGCCACGCAGCTTACAGTATTAGGAGCTGGCTGTCATCAGGGGAATTTGCAGAGGGAGTTTGTTATTAGATCCAGGGCGTGAGGCAAAGGCAGTCGGTCGCTTTGCACTTCTAGCCTCCCGACTCCAATGTGGCCGTGGATAAACGGCCAATATTCCAGGTATTAATGGCTTTAATAAGCGGCGGCGGTTTGCGTCAGAGCTGACCGTGGATTGGGAAGTGCCGTCCGGTCGATGTCGGCAAGTCGTTCCATCCGGGGCGAAAAGCCTCACAGGCATTGATTCACGAGCCGGTCTCGTACGACTCGCACCAAGAATCTGCGGGTGCGACTCTTATTTTGAAATGACCAACAAATGCGTCAACAAATCTTTCATGCATTTGGTGCTTAGCCATGCAGTGATTTGTAAGCTAGCGGACATGTTTTAACGTCTCTTTGAGCTGTAAGGAGTGCAACGTGTAACGACTGTAAAACTGGTTTGATGCGCGTTATTTTCTAGATTTGCGTGAGAAGCAGCAGCGTTCTGGATCAGCTGCAGCTGTCCCGATTTGACTTTTTAGATACACCTGCAAGCGCACCGCTGCAGCAATCCGGTCAACTGAAGATAAATGTGTGGATACGCTTCTCAAGATCTGATTAGTCCTTTAGTCCTGAAAATGTTCTTCAGTTGACAGAAGTAACAAAGGCTGTGGGTACGATGGTGAGTCAGCAGGAAGAGGAACTTAACTGATGTAAAATGTCTTCTAAATTTTCCCATTTTACTGGTCGGGCATCGTATTCACACTCTTTGAATTCAATTGAGAATCTCCTTCCTTCTTGAAAGTTGACATTGGCATATCTTCTAAATCAAAGCTTAAATGTTTTGACCTTGATATCATTTCACAAAATAAATAAAGCGCTCCTACTTCTCCGTTCTTGGGGCGAGTTAAATCCTCAACGGGGCGAGGTGTCGATTCTTAAACTATTTAGGGGCCTGCTGACCCCGCTGCGTGGCGGAACCTCATTAACTTTGTGTCGTCGTATTTTTCTTGAAAGCGGCGTCTCGCGTCGTCCGATTAGTCCGTTGGTTACCACGTCTGAGAAGGAATGACAGCCGCCGGAGCACTCAAGGCCAAGTCGACTTTCCCTGTCGCCCCCTTAACGTGGCGTGAAACCAGCAATACATTCTGTTTAATGGGGTGACACAAGGGATCGCGGTGGGCCCGACCGGACGGGTTTGATCGTGACCACTGAGCCAGAAAGTTTGGCGCTGAGCAGCAGAAGGCGCACCGGGGGAGCCCTCTTCTATTTCAATGCCGTGCCCTGACAGTCAGCATTTTACTGACGGAGACCTAATAAGGCACGGCACGCGGTGACCCCGGTCCATGCCTGCTGACAGCCAGCGATGACCCGCCCGCCCCTCCCCCTCGCCCGGCCGCTGCGGACCTCTGCCTGCACCGCCCCGCTTGAGCTATCAGCCGGTCCCTTCATCACAGAGGCCCAAACGTCTCTCTGCATCGGACCCGACTTCGACTATTATCTTAGAAAGCCACCGCTTCTGTCAGATCGACTTAGAGGGAAAGCCTGCGCAGTGGCACAGCGGGGAACGGCAGCGGTATGCCAGGAATGAGACCGGGCCGGCCGTGTCTGCCCCTCGTCTGGGGTAATGGGGAGGTGTCAATTCGCGTTAACTGTCATTTTCTCCCCCGAAATCCGTCACCCCCTCAAATTTTGTTCACGTTAGAAACAGAAGTTGGTTAAAGCGCTTACACCCGTCGCATTGAATCACGATATGTTAAAACTATTGTTAACATTTGCATTTATTTCTTTCGACCAAAAACTGAATGGTAAAAATCTTCTCTCTGGTCTCAAATAACCATTTAAAAAAATTTTTTTTGGGGGGTAAGAAACAGTTTGTTTACAGAGATGTTATAATTCATTTTATTTGTTGTTTCTGTTGTTTTTCCTACTTATCCTGGATTTTCAATTATGTCTTACAATTCCAGGTTTAAATGTTCATTAGAATTTAAAGTGTTTTGACCTTTGAGAATGTGGACTTGCATCATTTTACTATTACCATTATATTGCTTGAAAATCGTCTCAGGTGATATTAGTATTACTTATCGTTTATCGCAAAAAAAACCCCATCTGGGACAATTTATCACCCAGTAAATCCACCACATTGCAGCACAAAAAACTTTAGATGGAAAAACATTTTTTTTTTTTTTTTTTTTTTTTTTAGAAATTGCCATCTTTCACAGCTAATTGGCTTTCATTAATGCAATTTACAGTCAATGGAAAGGCAACAAATGCCATCTGTCCTAACTAACTGATGCATTAGTCAGTCTGTTTACACAAAGCTGTACTTTTCACACTTGAAAAGTACTTTCTTTCCTTTCAACAGTGTCGTGTTGGTAATTTTACCTCTTCACTATTTTGCACCATTTTGATTTTGGATGTTAGCACGTTGTCACTTTCCAGTGGGCTAATTGCTCTGCACCAGGATATGTAAGTGGAGGTAAGTGTGATTATGTGACTCTTAATAAACAATATCTTACCTGCAGCCAGTAAGATGAAATTATGCAACATTGGTCAGAGAACATAATCAGTCATATTTCATCAATCTGCTGGTGCATACGGGGATCACATCCTATATAAACAGGGAAAGACTTAAAGAGTTTTTGAACTATTTATCACCTTAAAAACTAAAGACGACGTTATTTAAGCTGCATCCACGACTCACCACAAGGCTGGCTGCAGCCAAAACATTCAGACCTGAATACATGTATACATATATGTTTATAGTCATATGACACCACTTCTGCATGCATGGGAACATTGTTCTGACCTACGTTTGTGTATGTAACTTGATTTTGTTCCAAAGAAATATATCATCGGAATCAGTGGACAAATTGGAGCCTGTTGGTGTCGGAAGTTTGTTTTACCTCTTGTGGAAATTTTTGTGGTTTCCCTTTTGTGTGCGCGCGTGCGCGTGTGTGTTTTCCCAGCTTGTTTCTCAAGCGTCTTTACTCCGGATAACTCATCGAATTCAAGCGGTATTTTCCCTTCCCGATGTGTCTCTCGGGCAAGAAGTCCTGACCGTGCTTTGGGCGATGCCTCCGAAGGCAGGGGGAAAAAAAACCCAAAACATTATCGTTACCTGATAGCATCTGTTTGGACAGCAGCAGAAACAGCTGAACACCGAGTGCACTCGGCGCACGGAGGAGGTGGATGGAGAGATCGGGACACACTTCAGACAACGAATGTAAACATTGCTGCAATAAAGACAACACAGCGTGAGGGAGTTTATCCTCCCCGCAGAAGGCGATTGGATCCGTCTTTTCTCAAATGCGCCTCACCTGCAACCGCGCTCTCATCGGCCTGGTTTCATGAAAAAAATAAAAAAATAAAAAAACGGAAAGCGGATATTTAGACGGAGAGGAACAGGAAGGGGGCTTTGTGGATACGTTCTCATTTTGAGTTGAAACCGTTGCAGAAAACTAAAAAGTGTTTCCAGTTACCACCAATGTTCCACATCTTTGGTAGAAAATCTTGTTTCTCATCACAGGAATGTGACTTTTTAGTGTCCAAATCCACCTCGAACCGTTCCCAGTCGGCGTTGCAGGTAGCTGAGCGCTGAATCACACCTTGAGGATGTCGTCTTATATTTTCAAAATCGCAGGGTGACTGTGACGGGGTGGGCAACTCCCCCCTTTGACCTCTGACCCCAGTTAACCCTTATTAGTCAGGCCCACACACAGCATGTGTGTGAGGCAGGGGTGTAACTTCAAAAGCGACCAGAAGGACGTACTGAATGCGTTCAGGCACGCATTCAAACGGCACCAAAGTTCATTTTAACCGAACCGGGACCTCGGTTTCAAGGCAGACCAGAGTTCGCTTTTTCAGAGTCCATTTGCGCGTTCGTGTCTTCCCAAACAAACCAAACTTTCCAGGCGGACAAACGAGAGTTTGATTAAAGCGGACTAAGCAGGAATGGTGTGAATGCATCTTTTTTAACAACCTTTTACTCTGCTTTTTCTTCCTCTGCCGTTCGGCCAATGGGAGTTCTTAAATAAATTCACTTTTTTTTTGGTGCATCCTTGGGGCAAAAAAAAAAAAAAAAAAAAATCTCATGAAATTCTAAATGTCAAACTCGCCTCAGCTCCTTACGCTGCAGACACAAACACGCACAAGCGCGCACCGCCAAATGTAGCAATTTATATACCAGCTGCCACAGTCCTGACGTTGCAGTTTTCTCTCACGCTTTGGCTTAGTCAGTTGCTCTTGTCTGGACATAAAACACTTTGCAGAGTCCAAATGTCTAACTTCGGGTGACAATTTGAAGGGAGAAGCGAAGCCGAAAGCGGAAGCGAAAAAAAAAAAAAAAAACAGCAGTTTTGCCCACCTGTCAGGCAGGGCGAATACTTTTCCACTTGACGCTTTGAAGCTGAAGCTGAACGGAGGAAAAAACCTGAAGCTCCAGGATTTCTTCAGCCCTTTTAGTCAGTATATTTTTCGATCTGCTTGTTCGATATTTTTCAGTTCCAGAAGCTCAGAAACACTTGGACATTGTTTTTTTTTTTTTTTTTCTAGCTTGAAGAAATACAGAAAAATTAACAATTTTTTGCCACCAGTTACCTTTAATATTTTTGATGTTGCAAAAGAGTCAATTCCTACAGAAACCGTCTACAGTTATAAGATGAGAAAACAAATCATTTGTTGCAGCTCTAAAGACACACCAGCTGAAACTGGAGGTGGGCGATATAAAATTTTATTGTGATATTTTTGGACAATCACGATAACGCTGAAAATTACGATTAAATTAAGGTAACTGTTTGTCTGTTACACAGTGCCGCAAATATTGTTCTTGAAAAACATGATCATTTGAAACAGGCTTCCTTCAGGGCACCACTTTCTTAAAGGAAAGTGATTTATGTCACTGACAGCATTTAAGAATTTTTTGGGGGGAATTTACTGATATTTAAACAAACAGAACATGGTAAAAAAAGAAAATATCAGAAAATACTGTCAGTTTTGTTTTCATTGATCACTTGAAAATTATTGAGACACGATACAAAATTTTTCATGATACATGATGGAACGATATGATAAATACCTGGGGTAAACCTTGGCGCCATTTCGTCAAGCGTGTAAGTGGACAGTAGCGATTTGAGGCAATGCGGACGGACGGCCAAACATCCACTGGTTATTATGAGCTAAAAAAAAAAAAAAAAAAAAAGACCAAGAGAACGTTGTAGAAAAACATGCAAGACTGTAACGGGATTGTTTCTCTGTCTTGTGCTGACGCCGCGCGTTTCAGCTGGCTAACCGTGACCAATTACAATCACAATACGCTGCGAAACAAAAGTGCCTGCTTCACATTAAAAAAAAAAAAAAAAAAAAAACACCAAATCAGAACCACTAATACTAATATTTGCTCGCCGACTTCATGTTTTATTCATGGGACAGCTGTGCCACTTGGATTCAGCCCGAAGCTTTACAGCCCAAGCAAGAATTATTCAATTAAATTTTGTGAGACGGACGGCCAAAATGTTTGTTCTGTTTGCTTACTTTTTATTGCAAGCAGCCCACACCGAAAGCCCCACAACCATGAATAACTAATCTCGCAGCGCTCCATCACCTCCACTGCCAATCAACTAATAGACTGGGGGGTGGGGAGGCTGTTTGCTTTCCTGAACTGAAATATTTATACCAGCTAGCCTTGTGAGATGCAAAAATGTTGACTGGGGCACCCGCTGGTACCAGAAGCAAGGCCAGAGCTTGACTAGGGCTGGAGAAAGTGCGCCTAAATAAATAATACCTTTAAAGGCTAAGAGTTGGAAGAAAAAAAAAAAAAAAACCAGAAAGAAATACACTGATTCAAGTGAAATCTTGTCCACCTTTGGTGCAAAGAAACTTCCTACAAGCGTAAACAGCTAAAACCTCCACATGTTTCAACACACACACACACACACACACACACACGGTGTAATGATAAGCGATTGCTGCCCGAAAACGTGACAGACGATGATGGGAAACGGAACGGTTGCAGGGAGCCGTGGTGCCTGTCGGGATGAAACGAGGCGCCGGCAGAGCGGGCGCTGGTTTCCTCGGCGGTGTGGGTGGAGCACACGGGCGATTTTGGAGGTTCTCAATTAGTTTTTAAAGCAACTTGCAGTGTTATCTCGACTGGAAATCTGGAGCATCAGTGACATATCTTGACTTGTGACATGGTTCCATTTTAGCCTGCAGCCCCTTTCTGGTAGAGTAGCCATGGCAAATCGTCTGTCTCGTCGTCGTCTGTCTCGTCGTCGTCTGTCTCGTCGTCGTCTCTCTCGTCGTCGTCTGTCTCGTCGTCGTCTCTCTCGTCGTCTCTCTCGTCGTCGTCTCTCTCGTCGTCGTCTCTCTCGTCGTGTCCTTCCTCTGTTTTGATCAGACGTCTTTGCCCTGAGCTGCCGTTGCCGTGTGAAAAAAAAAAAAAAAGTGCCACTCCCAATCAAAAACGACCAATCAGAGCCAGGAGGGGGGTGTTAGCACTGTCGATCACTCTCATGTACTCGCTGCTAAATATGAGAATGAGAGAGACGTGCTTTTTTCTTTTGGATAAAGTGATATTTTCAAACTGCTCAGATGATATTAAACAAAACTGATGTTTATTTACAGCAATACTGACATATTTCAGCTGGTTTCTTGGCTTTCTGCACCCATTTTCACATCAATATCTTCAATACGAATTCCCTGCAGCATCTCACTTCGAGACATAACATAGTTTAGGGACTCATTCCTTGTGTATTTATTTGTGGAGCACTCTGGTTGTTTCCAACATCTGGTGTGGATCTGATGTCAGTAGAAAGACATTTTAGAGACCGAAATGAACAAAAAAACAAAAGTCTCATTGTGCGTTTTGACTTTGAATCAACGCGGAGCCAATTTGTGAAAAACCATTAAACAAGAAAGCAAAGCGTTTCTGTTTTTTATTTTTTAAAAAAAGAGAAGTTCCTTGTAAATATGCACTGCCTATTTGTAAAGGATTATTCTCCCACCATTAAATCTCAACCTAAACTTTCCCTAAGCCAGAGAAATTGGCTCTTTGTTGACAATTTTTTTTTTCTTTTTTTTTCTTTCTTTCTTTTTTTGTCATTAAATTCCCTTCACCCTGAACATCATTTCCACCTAAAAGCAGCATATATCAGAAAGACAGAGAAAGAGAGAGAGAGAGAGAGAGGAAAAAAAAAAAAATCAATTACACCTTGCACTTCTGCGTCCACGTCGGGCCTTTTCAGCATTAGAACCTAATTAAATTAAGCTCAAAGGGATCGGGACTGGAAGCGCAACCGGGGCAGCAGATGATTAGCGCATCGATTTATTAAAATTGGACAGCCAGCCAGGCAAGACAAGACCCTCTTTTTCTTTCCCCCCCCCCGCCGGGGTCTTGTTTACTGCAGGCCAAGACGGCCAGAACCGTTCTCCTGCTCCACTCGTGTGTGTGTGTGTGTGTGTGTTGCTGCACGGAGGAGTTAATTAGCTGCGAGTGGGCAAGCGCTTCAGAAATACAGCCAGAGCCGGCTGCAACAGGCGGTGCTTTGTCCGCCGCGGTGCAGCGGTGATGAACGGCCGACGAATTAAACCCGCGGCTCTGCGCGCGAGCGCGTGCGCGTCCTCACCCTGGCCACAACAGGAGAAGCGCGACATTTTGTCAAACCTGAAAACGGAAGAGCGTGGAAAAGAAAAGGAAAGAAGAAGCTTAATGGTTTGGATTGAAACTGGGCCACGTTGGTGTGAACAAAAGCAAACCTGAAGTGAGCGTGACTTTAGTAAAGCACAGATGCAAAAAATATGCACACTCTTTTATGTTTTCCCTTTGTTTTGTAGTCCTATGCCTCACTAATACGATTTTCACCATCATGTTATTGATGAGGTCGATATAAAGTAGTGCACATTTTGCGATGGAAAGTCCCAAAACATGCTTAGGTTTTGACAAATGTGGAAACATCTGAAAATGACGTGGATTTTTATTCGAATTCTCTGGCTCTGACTGCATGTTAAGGGTCATAGGTCAAATCCCTGGGCCATTTCTAAACATTTTTGAAAATTGCCCCAATTCACAGTTATATGCAAAGTGTTGTTGATGTGCAAACGACATTGAGAAGACGTTTCCGTTGACTCGAGTCAATGGAGACGACAATTAACTAACCGTGATGCGTGATTGGAAAAGCAACTTAAACATAGATGGAATGTCCTTTTGTTTTTGTGACTCTATTAGTCTTTCAAACGCAGTGGAATGGCTTTGTCGTCCTTTGCTTCTCGCGAGCAGGTTACGTCAGTCGGAGACGTTGGGTCGCAAAATGGTAAGAGCAAAAAGTTGAGCAAAAGCTCCACTTGGTGGGTTGTTCAAAGTTCACTGAAAAATGGTGTCTTCTGTTGATTAATCATTATCCTATAATACAATATGCAATATAATAAAATCCTTTTTTGATTTCTGTGCCTAAACATTTGTCAAAGTGTGGGGGGAAAAAATAAAATAAAAAATACTGCCAAAACTAATAAAAATTCAACTAAAACGTCACAGAGTTTTACCAGTTACCACTTCAGACGAGCAAACCCGCTCTGAAAACCAATTAAAACTAATCCCAAACCATGGACGGTTTCCCCCGCCGATACCTCGCCGTACCGCGGCGAGTCACGGTGACCCGAACCGGGAAAACGCGAGCAAACGGCAGATCCACGGTGGCCTCCTGAAGGACTGCCTCTGCCGCCGGCCGTCAGGATGTCCAGGCCTTCGCTCACTTTGTCAGCAACTCTGTCACCTTCAGACAAAAATATGCTCATCGCTACAGAGTGGAACCAGGGGCTAAGCTGCGAAAGTGACACTTAGTGACACTTTGTGCACATGCTGACGGATTGACAGCAGAACCAGGCTGCCATCCTCACAAATACAGACACCAGGAGCTTATTGACTGCTTATTACCCAGTAAATTGTGGGACACTGATTTTATTTTTTTGTGTGTGTGTGTGTGTGTGCGTGTGTGTGTATGTGTGTGTATGTCTGGGGCGGAGGGGGAAGCTTTCAGGAGCGTTCCTTAAGACAAATATAAAACGGAGGAAACTAAAATCCTGGACGCTAATACGAATTCGCCGGAGAAAACGCTGACAAAAACATTTATTATATGTGAAATATTTCTACATTTTACGAACATAACTTTCACTTGCATGGTCTCTGACGGATGTGTTGGAGCTATGATGAATCTTGTGGAAACAATTGTCATTAAATCCACCTTCAGTGAAGAAGCGTCTTTCTCCAGGGTGAACCAAAGCCGCCGCTTTCACAGAACCACTTTAAATCGGTGACGCAGCAGCGTCTTCACATCAGACTAGTTGTCATTTGGTCGAGGCTCACCGAAGATCGGGTCATGGCTCAGTTCGAAACGGCCGCCTCTGAAATGAATGCGGCCGCTTCCCGTCGCGAAACCAACACCTTTTGACCCAGTGTTTAGTCAAAACTACCCGCCCTCTCAGAAACCCAGCGGCAGCAATACTTCGTGTGCACGACGGCCCGTATTTCCCTAAAAGTGTTGCGGCCACATCCTCCACGTGACTGACCGCGACCGCCGGCATCTCCTTAATGTTATTACTTTTACCTTCTCGGCTATTTTTTGCATCCCTGGAAGCTCTTCAGACCGTGGTGCACTCGCATTAGCTCCCCGCTCTGTCGGGCAAAGAGGACCGAGCGACAGGAGCAGCCCTTACAGTAACTAAAATCCCTCTTTGCATAGCTCCATAATGGGCCCATCATTGCGTGTTTTATCATATAATGAGGCAGTAAGTGGAAAATAGCGCGGCGCCGAGCACCATTACCCCAAGATTCCTTAAATGTCCGCAATTAATGCAGGAGAGTGGATATTTTACATTTTGAGGAGTGAGGGGAAACAGTCATTTGCTAATGCATTCGCCAAAGGGGCTTTGCTGGCATTGCTCTTCAAAGACACACACACGCACACACGCACGCACACACATAAGCAAAAAAAATAGGAAAAATAAAGGTGGAGAAAACATTTACTTCTCCACAAACTGCAGGTTTCTTTCAACTTGACATTGACTTTGAGGGGTTTTTAAGATGCCGCCTCACGGAGGTGATTTATTCTCCTCTAAAGTCATCTAAAGTCAAAAATAAACACAGGTTCGTTCGGTGGCTGCCTCTGTCACTGCTAAGCAAACACAGACCCGCCTGCAATTAGGAGACCCGCTTTCCTCCATTTGTGTTCGGCAAGCAGGCGCTCCGGCCTGGCACGGCCCATTTCGCATGCGTTCCGATTGAGGAATAAATGCGGACGCGTTTGCGCCAGATTTAGGCTTCCCAGATCGCACACGCTCCACGTTGTTGACTCGCGCCGGCGGAGGGTTCAGTCTCGAGGAAAACACAAACTGGGTGTTGAACTGGAAAAACAGATGCAATTACACGGGGAGCCCTGCGCTGCGTGAAACTTGGCTGTGCTCAGTATTTCCACTCACTTTCGACTAAAGAAGGAGACCTGACGCTCGCCATGCGCCCTCCTCGCTGTCTGCGAGTTGAAATGGTGGCGCACCTCGTGAGCATGGCAATCAGCAAAGAAAACAAAACCTGGGCTCTCTCTAATGTCAGAGATGTATAAACCAGACCTGGGCCTCAGCCATGCAGCGTCCGGATAGAAGAAAGACAGGCAGGATAGTAGGAATGGAACGCTGCAAAAACACCGGGCAGTGAAACGGCTTCGAATGATTTGCAAGTATAAAACTTTGTGAAAGATCAACGCAAACACCCTCTGTGAAAATCTTCAGAGACTGTAGGACAACAGTGATCAAACTGCAATCGTGAAGGCCAAGGAGAGTTAGGTTAGGTTATCTCAAAGACACTGTTCAATCAATCAACCAAAAATGTAAAACCCCCGGTTTAGATCAAAACATGTCCGTGCAGAACCTTCAGTTCTAATTTTACAAACCCGGTAGAGACGTTCCCCCGAAGGAGGTGCAGGTGGAAAGGCTTAGAAAAAGTCATTCTACCGAGTATTCGCGCAAGGGGTCAAAAACAACAGATCCATGCCACACTTTTCGGATTTTTATTTGTGAAAAGTGTTGCAAAGCGGCTGTCATTTTTCCTCCCACGACTAGTTTGTAGATGTAAAAATCCCAATAAAACACCAAAGGTTCGTAGTGACAAGCGTGACAGATCGTGGAAAGTATGCGGCTCAACATCTGCGCAAGAGACTGTAGTAAAAGTTCTCAAACTATAAGAAATACGCAGAATGAGACAAGCTCAGCCTCTCCTCTTTCAACAGCACCATGGTGATTTATTTACAAAAAAAAGAAAAGAAAAAAAAAAGAAGGTTAATCTTTAGATAGTACACTATGAGGCCACGGGTTCCAGGTGAGACGCCGTCATTATTCATAACCGACCTGCAGTCTAGACGATATTGTGCTGAGGGAGAGAAAACAATTACGGGTGGTTTTCAGACAGCTGGGACCTGGACGGGAGGAACAGAGGATGCAACCCGATCTCCTGAAGGGAAAACTCACCCCAAAGGACCTCGAAAGCGGACGGGACGTGAAACCAGAGCACACTCTGAAAATAATAACAACGATAATAAATCGACCATAAAAATATTTCTGTAAAAGAAGCCAACAGTCTCCTTCTCTACAGAGGTAATGGAAAAGTGTCATGTAATCCAGTAACTTTGGTAACAGTAAATGAAAGGTGTTTTAAAACTTGCACCGCGGTGATCCAAAACGGCAGGAAAGGCGTGAGAGAATGCGCCGATCGAGAGGTTCAGGTTGGAAAACGACGGGCACGGATTCCGGTTTGTGTGACCGGAAAGTGTATGAAACCTGAAAACACAGCCAAGGGGAAGAAAAGAGGCCAAGCAGAGGACATCATCTGAGGACATCATCTGTTCATTTTCTGTCGCCTCAAAGTTTTGCTCTTTCCGCCCCGGTCACTGAAACGTCCACGGCGAATGACCGACAGGCAACTTTGCGAATGTTTTCACAAACGTCCAACGTGGATCCGACATTATTTTTAATGCCCACACAATTTTAAAATATGACCTAAGAACACTTAATGAATGTGGCTGGTTTGGAAAAGTCTCTCTTACAGCTGAAAAAAAACAAACAAACCGTAGCAACAAAAACCTAAAAAGTTAGACGATTAAGAATCTCAAAACAAAAATCCTGTTTCTAGGATTCGCCAAACAGAACTTACATTGGTTTTATTGACTATCCAAAATAAGGAAATGTTACAATGATTCGTCATATTCTCATAACTTCGTAACCATGCATTCACGCACTCGAGGAAAAGCTAAATGCAAAATCACTAATATGGTGTTGATTGTTTTTAAGGTGTTGCAAAGCCAGAGCACCCAATGAGAAACCTCAAACTAACATAACACCCAGTTTACCAAACTGTAGCACTTATACAGATGAAAAAATGTAAATTATTTAAGTCGCTAATTTTCTGTGTGGAGTCAAAACAAGCAAAAAACAAAACAAAAAAAACCCCCAAATGGTTTACGTAACGACAAACATCTCACATATTGTTGTCAGCCTGGTTTGACAATTTCGTGTCTTGCGCGTGGCAGTTCTGCAGTGTAACTGTTTGCAGCTTCCGGCTTCCCGTCCGAGGACCGTCTCTCTCTGCAGAGCCGCAGACAATTCACAAATCATCAGGTCATATTTCACCGTGAGCGCTCCTCCCACGCCGTTCGTACACAGACCGTGACGGGAGGAGTGAGGGGGTGGGGGGGGAAAAAAAACCCCCAACCCAAAACAGAAAACTGGTGCGTGTGTACATGTGTGTTGTGTAGTGATTTTTGATGAAAATAAAAGTAAAAAACTTGGACTTACGCATCTGAATTATGAGCCATTGACTTAAATCCAAACATGGAGAGGCAGCGTTTGGCTTCGAAAATCCAGAAAACTGCAAAACTGCCGAAACACATTTCTTTAAATGGAGGCTAAAAAAAACCTCAACAGTTATTTGTTTTATGGTTTGTTAGTTGTTGTTTTTTTTTTTTTTTTATGAGAAGCGGTGAGAAAGAAATGATTAAAGTGAAATATATACTTTTTTTTTTTTTTTTTGTCGTGGTCAAAGATCTTAAAATTGAATTTGTCGTCGTGGAGACGAACGCAGCGTCCGGTCCGCACAGTACAGGGGACGTTTTAGGACTTGTCCCTTTTTTACGGGCTCCTTACGAACACGAGCGCATTGAGGAACCGCCAGCCAGACCCGATTAATTCCTGACTCGCCCTGCGGCTCCATGCACTTCAAACCTGATGCCCAATTTTGGGATGTACTACTCAGGACCGTTTCCCTCACATTGCTCGCTTAACTTAAGCTCCTCAATTATTCAGGCTGGGATCAATACTCAACACACTCCCACGAGGGGAAAAAAAAAAAAAAAAATCTGGAGCGAGAAGCAAGTTTTAGACCAGAATATGGATTATGGATTTGTATCAATATGTGTGGGACCGCTCGACCGTGAAATCTGTGGAAAACAGTGAAATCCAGCTAAGTGGGAAAAAGCTTTTTTTTTTTTTTTTTTTTTACCATTTAACTTCTTGTTTCTGCTGTGTTTTTTTTTTTTTTCTTCTTCTATGTTCTCTGCCAATTATGACACAATCCCCTTTGGTCTGTCAGAAAGTGGCCTCTCATTAGCCTGCCTCCACTTCGCTCCACCGGCTTAATGAACAGCGCCTCCGCTACCAAAGTTTACCTCCAACTTTCACAACAAGGTTATTCCCAGCAGAAGAAGCGGAGACGTGATCCCTCCGTCTCTCTAACAAGAAGGAGACAGAACTTCCTTTGCTCTGGGACCGACGATTTCCAGTGATTTATTACGGCTTAGCTCCCCCTGGTGTCGTTTGGGGACGACCGGGGAGAGACGCTCGCCTTCTGCTTTCACATTTTGCTCTTGACGAAATCGGATGCAATCAGGGTTTCCTGTCTGAAAATGTGCTCTAATTAGAGCACATTGTTGGAGGTAATGGGTCGACGATTACATCAGCAGCGGTTCGGAGTTAGATGTCGTGTTCGGAGCCCTGTAAGGGATTCCAACGCGTAACGGTGGCGAGATGAAAATGATGCACGCGAGCGATCTCTGCCACTCTGGATGAGCTGCAGAGGTTTGAAAGTCGTTTCTTTCTCTCTGACTTTCTTTTATTCTTTCTGTCTTTGCTTTATTTCTGTCTATTTGTGTCTTTCTGTCTTTTGTTCTTGTTGTGTCACTTTCTTTGTTTCTGGTTTAGAGTTTCTGTCGCTTTCCTCTGGGAAACTTAACAAAGTTCTTCTTTGTTCACGCTGCAGGTTTAAGTATTAAGTATCAGCAAAATGCATCATTTTGGCCGATTGGTATAGTTAATTTTAACATAATTAACTGCTGGTAAAATGTAGTATTTCTCAACAGATTTTAGAGTTACCATGATTTTTTTTTTTTACAATAAATGTTTGTGTTTCCTCATTTAATGAATGTTATTTTTGAGTTCTAGTAATTCGAGGTATTTTCTATGGTGGTGTAATATCTTTGGATTTTACAGTCTGTACCTGTTGATATTTTACTATTTTTTTTTCTTAACCGAAAATATTCTGGATTATATCTCTTGACAGTGCAGCCGGGGGACTCTGGCTCATGCTGCAAAAAGTTTTGCAGCCCCAGAAAAGGAGCTTTACCCGGAGCGGACGATCGCCTTCCATCAGGACATAAAGCTGGTGAAGATGTCCCAGTCAAAGTCCGGATCCAAATTTAAAACTCTCCACCCAATCTAGCCGAGCTTGAGGTAGTTTGCAAGACATAAAGGGCCAAAAATGTCAATCTCTAGATGTGTAAAGACACTGCTTCATGTCTGTCTCATGCATTGTGCTTTTTTTTTTTTTTTTTTTTTTTTTTTTAGCATATATAAAATTTCAAGAATGTTTATTTCAACCAATTTGATATGATTTTAGGATAAGACATTCATAAAGACGCCTTATTTGTGAACAAAATAACACATTTTCTTTATCTTTGCATTGTGTGTGTGTGCGGGTGTGTGTGTGCGGGTGTGTGTGTGCGTGCGGTTCACATTTTTCTTCACCAGTCAGAGAAGTGTCCCTCCCTTTCTGGCAGTGTGCGGGTGAACCGCGGCCCCGCTCTCCAATGAAGCCAGGGCTAGAATTAGCTTTGACCGTGGAGCTCACCATGAGCTCCTCGCTCTGTTTGGATTGGCAGATGAACAGCAGCTTCGCTCCAGTCCTGTTTACAAAGCGTCCCTGTGCATTTTTGTGGGAACTCCGCCTGCGGAGCTCGTGTCAACAAGAGCCCAGAGAGGCCCATCGCCGCCGCTTGTCGTCAGTCCAGTGATGTGATGTTCTGGTTCAAAATTAGAGGAGGAACTCTCTTGGAATTGACATCTCTGTTACTCCCAGAATTCCCCATTTTGTGTTTTTAGGGTTTTTTTGGGGGGGGGGTTTTACATAAAGCGATAATAAAAAGTTATTGTGAGTAAGTTATTGTCTTACCTGTAAACCGTTACCGTTCTTGGCGTCGTCGTTTTGTGCAAATCTAGATCACGTTCTGCAGCTAGCAACTGGCCTGAGGAAGGCCCAGACCAAATACCTTAACTGGATTGAAACAAGTCGCAAAGGTCACAGCTGGGTTTACGAATAGTGTTTATGAACATTCCGTTTTTATTCTCCATTAATCTGAAACAAACTTCCCAAAAACTGCAAGACTGCAGAAAACTGATTTCCTTTAAATCAAGGAGTGTGGAGTTGCCCTTGATTCAAACGTTGATCAATGCATTTGATGTTGAATTGCTTGACGACTTGGACATGACTGGACAAAACATAATGCTTATTTATCCTTGTACGATTGGTTGCGATACAACATTTGCATGCTGTAAAGCACTTTGACTTGCCTTGTGGCTGATATGTGCCATGCAAATAAAAAGCAAACACAGTTTTGGACTTTGGTAAACAGTATTTTTTACATTACGTTATTTATTCCTCCTGTAATTGGAGACAATTACAGGAAGAAGCATCCAAGAGACTTTCAGGACCAAGGACATTTTTTGGATTATTGAAGATGAGCGAGCCTCATCTTTGTGTTAGCCCTCGCAAAGACGTGGCTAGCATGTAAACCATCAGGTTTCTGCGTTGATGACCCCACCGTGCAAAGATGGACGTGGTTTTAAGGTGCGTTAAATAGTGCTAGTTGTTTTAAGGTGATAAACTGTTGTCTGTGTCTTGGCCTTTCGACCGGCTCGTCTGGTAAACTCAAGACTTCTTCTTGCTTGTGAAGAAATGTCGGCGACTTCGCTCTAACGCGATAAATGCATTAAAAGTTGTGGTGTTAAAGTTTGTAACTTGCTAAAACCACCTCATCAAAATCCTGAACTGCCCCTTTAAGAGTAATGTAACGGAGAAGCGCAGCGGTAACCCATTGACTCTGGGTGTGGGATGACATGTATGCGTTTGTCACGGTGAGGTGGCCTATACCAAGTTTGCCAACTGTACCCCGCCCGTTGTACATTATTTTTGTTCCAAAAACAGAAACAAAGAAGGACATTTAGCAGGTTTAAGGAAGCTGACGGCCTCATCGTTTTTACTTCCAGACAAAATACCAAACGCAAGATCATACGGAGAGTGATTAAAGGAAAAACCCAAAATGAAAAATAATAACAGAGCAACAGTTTAAAATAGAGTACATTAAAATACACGGCAAGGGAAACCCTATCCCAGAAAGAGGATCAGACATGTAATTTGAAAAAAAGAGGGAGCTAAATGACATGTAGGGAGTAATTATAGAGCTGGAATAGACAGAATGAGCTGAAATAATAACGTACCACCTTGGCTTTTCACGGGTGGCTCTGTGGACCAAAGAAAAGGAGCCTGGGGTTTAAAAAAGACAAGTGTTTCTCTGTGGCCTTACGGGAAACAAGGATTTTCTTTTTAGCGCCGTCCCATGAAAACACCGAATCGGTCCTCCTTTACTAGAGTTTGGCCGTCTTTAAGAACCACTTTCCGTAAACAGAAGAAAAAGGAGGCCTCTATCTGACGGGATGTCACATCCGGCAAGAGGACCGGTTCGAAAAGTTCCTCCAAATCAAATGAAATTTTCAACATTCAGAGCGAACCAAGGCCTACTTTGTTGAGTTTAGGACAGAGCGCGGGAAGATTTAATAACCCTTCGTCTCCATCATCATTAGCCTGTCAAGCACGGCGCTTCAAAGGACAGAGCACTTCATTTGAGTCCATCCACCGAGTCTGTGTGCAAACGTTATGAGTGTCACATTACCCTCAGCGTGATGGATAGCATCCTCCTCCGACCAGAGCCGCTGCTCAATTATGGTTAGTCGTGATCGATTGCCCATGGGCTCCCCGTGAAAGAGACGGACGACGGCGAGCAGTTTGCGCGGTCCTGCCGCTGCTTTCCTATCGTCGCTGCAGCTTGTCTGTCGCCCCGAGGGGGGGAAAGTCAGCTGACAAAACGCAGGGATTTAGCGGGGTTTAGCTCGCAAGGCCAGCCACGCGAGCGTTCGGTCTCTTCGGAGGGTGACTTGTACACCAGCCGGGTTTGCCTTGCTGGACATTTGTGTCGCACTTTGGTGTGCAAAAACTACGGATCATAGAGTACTTGCAAGTACACACATCTGTACCTACAGAGTACGAACAGGAGTACTTACAAGTATTAACAGGGTTCTTCAAGGACGTCTTCCGGTGTACCAGCGGATTGAAAACAGCATCTATGGGGTGAGCTATAAATTTAACGGCGGTTTATTGAACAACAGAACAATTTCGTAGAGACTGGTAATGACTATTGAGATCAATGTAGGTTCTGTTATATTCTTGTAAATACAATAAAGTTACCATGCAAGATTGACATGTTATGTAAAAAATATAGTAAACAAGACACGCATCCTGTGATTAGTTTGAGCCTTAAAAGCATCCTGTGCCAGACAGAGTCCACCATAGCCAGAAACGGTCGTTGAGGTTGTTGCCGTCTCGAAGGAAGAGCATCCGCGTCACTGCGCTAACGCTACGCTACGCTAAGCTACGCTACGCAGGCCGACCGGGGCGCCACTCCTCAGTCCATCTCGCGTCATATTTTATCACGCAACCTACGGAAAGCAACACGAGCAGGAGACGGAGAAACAAGCAGACTAGACGACAGAAGTTGTAGCAGGAAAACGGAAAGAGAAACAGGAACCAATAAAACGGTGAACTAATGTGAACAGAGAGAAACTTTGTCTACAGGCGACATCTTACGCCTGGATCGAAACCAAATGCAAACGTGTGTTAGTTCATCATTATTAACCAACTTTGACGAGCTAAACCATGAAGCGTGTTAGTCGTCCGTCAAACTTAGGAGCCTCACTTTCAAAACATGAAAGTAAATAAATGTAATACTTGACCAATCTGTCGAATGCAGTTTGTATATTTTTTTAATGAACTGACTCAAAAGACTTCCAAGCTACAAGCAAAATGTGAAATGAAAAGTTGCACCATTCCAAGGTAGAACCATAGGAACCACATGCTGTAAGTGCTGGGCTATGTTTCCCACTACTTGATGACCAAGAATGTATTCATACTATTTATGAAAATAGTTGTTTCCAAGCACGTTTTCTCCAGGAAAACTTTGAACATGCAACGATTAAAAAAAAACAAACAATCAATACGATTTCCAGCTAAAGAAGGTAGGAATGTAAGAGACTGAAGAGAACCAGACGTCTCCTGGTGGAAAGTTGCGTAACTTCATAACACAAAAACCCCTCCTTCCCCCAGCTGATATATTTTCCACAAAATTGTTCCCTTCGTTTTCCCAACCCCCGCAAATCCGCGCCGGTTCTACGCTAAAAGAAATAAGCACGACCCCTGCGCTGATCTTTAGTCAGCCGATGCTTCCAGGTGCGCGTGGCCCCGGGCCCTGATCGGTGCACGCCCAGCGCGGGAGCTTATCTCGGATCAGCCCAGACCGGGGACATGCTCAATCACACAGAGTGACAGGCAGCAGCCGCTGCACTCCTGCTCTCATCTCTGCGTGCAACGTGTAACACACTCCGGTCTGGCGTTTCACTCCTCCAAATGGAAAGTAACTCAATTTTCCACAGATGGTTTGAGAGCACAAAGGGAGGGAGAAAAGCAGGCTTAGGGGATGTGTAGTTTTTGGCAAGAGAGCCAGTGATTCACATTTTGAGGAAATGTAGAGGGGTAATTTCCTCCAATAGCTCTGACCAGTCGTATTTTTGTCCTTGAGTTGTTGTGTTTTTTTGTTTTTTTTCTGTTTTTGTTTTTTTGGGTCAGACATGTGGAGCTGGGTTAACCTGAGCTCACTTTCTCTACATGTTTCCGTGCGGTTTACGCGTTTGTTCAGCTGCCGTAAATGTCCTGCTGTAATAACTGGTATTAGCTCTATAAAAGAACTGGACCGAAATGACATTTATAAGTCTTCTGGATTAAGGGCTGCTGAATCCAACAATAACACCAGAAACCATGGGGCTTTGCTATCACCTAGTGGCCATTTTGAGGCATACATCCATTTGATATAGTCATACTTTGAAATGAATTCAGGTACGTCAACATGAATTAACTCCGCTACACATTTATGTGCGTGACTGACAATGAAGCAAATGTTGCAAATTCTGGTCCATCGGGTGTGAAAACGCCCTTTAGAGTTCGTGCATCCACAATAGTTGAGGAAAAATGCTTGCTTGAACGCTCAGGGGGTTTTTCTGGTGGATACAGCTTTGCACAACATTTTCACATCCCTCCAGATCCTGCAGGGAGAAGTGAAGGGAATATGAGAAAACCTGTTGCAGTCCAGCAGCAGCTCTGCTCAGATTGATGCTGTTTGGGGAGCCGACGCTCTCCAGGTTTGCCAGAAGGGAGAGGCGCTTCAGGGATAGCATTTTTATAGAGACAGCAGAACGTCTGGCTCCGCGGCGAGAGGAGAAAAGACGATTGGGGACTGGGAGCAAACGCCGCTAAGTGATGGGACATTTTCCTGGCTTTTCCTTGTCTACTGCATATAGCAGGGTCAGCTCCATGACATGATTTCTTTTTTCAAACAAAAAATGTGTTCGACATTGATTTCTTTCCCCTCAAAGAAGTCGGGGTCTTTTAGGGCTACGCTCATTCCTGCGCAGAAACAAAATCCCGGATGGTTGATGGCGTCATGCCCGAGTTTAACTTCCTGACCCACATGAAGCAATAACTCAGAGACTCAAGATGCAAAACAGTAAATTTGTGTAGATTTTCTTTTACTTCCCATCTAAGATATCTTTATATATGCTTTCTAAACGCCAGAAGAATTTGAGAGGGAATATGTCAGATTTATTTCGTCACGTCTTCACAGCCAGAGGTTTAGAGCAGAATGAGCGCTGTCGCTTTAAACAAAGCCCGGACGATGATGTCATGGCTTTGGAAGCCTCTGATCGGTTAATTGTCACATTTGAGTTGATAAGAGGCTCGCCTGGGAATGTATTTTAAAGGGTACTTGTCGCGTCTTTAATCATTGTGATACATTTCCCATCGCAAAAGGAGTTTTTCGGTTTATTGTCGTCACGACAAATTTGAATTGAACTCCTCCTCCTGCCGATATCCACACCATCGCAAGTGTTAATGTTGAAATTGGTTCCGCGTTACAAGTCTGTTTCACCCCTGGGAACAATTGAAGGTTCTGCGTTTATCGGTTCTTAACAATTGCGTGCACATGATGCGAAAAGTCCAACAGGAAGAAGACTGGTTCTGTGTCTCAAAGATGGTTTTGACCAAATTAAGGGTGTTTAGTCTCATCACTATCAACATGCATGGGACATAATATTTCATTGACACATAAAAAGAAAATAAATTTTTGGAACGTGCAGGACACCGCCCCATAAAAAGAAGTGGAAAATTACAGACTAAGTAAATGTTTAGACTGGAAATGAGCAAAATGGGAACTGGTCCTTTAAGGCCATGAGATTTATACCAACAGACAACTTTATCAGGAATCTCGACTCCACAGTAATTCACATTTGGTGTTTTTCCATGAGAAAACAGTGCAGTCATTAATCACTTGGACAAATGGGACATCGGGAAGACGAAGGCAAGTAAATTCCACGAGTCAAGTTCTGTGTTACATTTTTACGTGCTTTAGTCATTTCCAAACGCGCGCGCGCTCACGCAGACACGACTCGCTGCAAACCTGCCAGACGATTTTGAAAATGATGTCCCTCCGGGGGCTCGTCCTGCGTTCGCCATTTCACATGGCTCATCCATCACGACTTTGTTGCCAGAGAGAGGTCCGTTGTTAAGGGAGGCCAGAACCTTCCGGCCCCCGTGAAGCCCCTCCATTCTGTCCCCCCCTGGGAGGAGGAGCTGCCGTCTTCCGTCACGGCAGCAGACATTTTGGTCTGTCTGGAAACCGACCTGGAGCGTCTCTGCCGTAGTTGTGCAACGTTAGTATTCATCACTAAGCTGTTAGTCAGGAGTTTTCAGTTCTCTCAAAACCCAGCTCCAGAGAGACGTACCGTGTCTTGAGGGGATTAAGAAGCACAGCTTTTATTGTCTCGTCGAACCGTTGGGTTCTGGATGCTAATTAGGCAATGAGTGAATCTCAAGCTGCCAGGAGTTTTTTCTGTTTTTTATTTTTTTTTTGTTTTTTTTCTTTTTTGTTGTTGTTTGTTTTAAACGTCCTGAATGGCAGAGAGAAATCTTTTACAAACCACACTGTGACATTCCGAGTCATCCCCAATACTGTAGAAAATCATTGACCAGTCGGGTGTGCTATGAAGAACCTGGTTTTCCATCATATTACACTTTGAAAAAATAGCTGGATATTGAAAATAGCTATCAGTTATCGTTACTCTGATTGGTTAATGACAGCAAATAGCTTTAATGTCAGCTGAAAATGATTTTAGCTTCCCTTTAGATAGGGTTTGACAGCACAACAAGGGCAGACAAGGTACTATTATTATTATTATTAGTAGTAGTAGTGGTGGCGATGATATTGGTGGGACTAGTAAAATCAGTCAGTGGTGAAAACGCTTCACTAATACCGGAGTTACTGCTGGAGCAGGTCAGCGGCTGAATTTAGCTCACACTTTGGAAGCTCTTTGTGGATGAAGCGCCTCCTAATAGGTTCTTCACACTGACATGTCGGAGCAAGCGAACGACAAAGCAGCCAGTGTGAACAGTAATGCAGTGTGAACAGTAATGACCCATTATCAGCCGCATCAGCGTGATTGCTTGTTTTCAGTCCCATTACGTCTGGTTTACGTGTCACTCAGAGGGGATTAGGGATTTGTGCTGCCAACCGCACGACATGCTCTGAGCTGGTTATATATTTTTTGGGATTAAAAAAAAAAAAAAAACAATAAATAAAATTCTGCTGCTGCAGAGTGAGCACATCCAGCTGCAGTTGTGTTTCTCCAAGCTTCTTAATTTTGCTCTTTGAATGGGATTTACAGGTGCGTTTCTACGGATGATGTTCAATAATTGTTGTTTTTAACCAGTCACATGGTCTCTGCCAATCATGGTCTTTTTTTTTTTTTTTGGTTGAAATGGATTTTTGAGCTCATGAAGTAAAATGTGTCATTGTTCGTAAAGTACTGATTTTCCCACGCACCTCTGGTGTTACGGTGCGTTTACACTGAACGCGTTTTTCAGCATCTGGTTCACATTCGAAGTCTGTGTGGAGGCGTAGAATATACTGTAACGTGTTCGACGTGACCAGCTTTATGACTGATTTGATTGTGCTCTGAATTACTCTAACTGGTCTTTTGACAAAATTCTATTAACTGGATAGTAACGTTAATATGCGAGAGCAGAAAATGCATTTTCTAAGAGACGGTTCATTAACTGATTTTTTTTGTTTGTTTGGAAAGACCAAATGTAATGCAATTAATTTAAATGGATTAATTATTTTATCTTAGGAATTAAGAGTTGCTCTCACATTGTGTGCAGACTGGATTAGAATTTTTTTTATTGACAGAATCTGCTACTAATGACAAAGCCGGATGCTGGTTGTATCTGCCAATGCCAGTTTGTGCCAATTTAGGGTCCATTCACACCAACCCTACTTAGTCCACTTTAATTGGTTTTTTTGGTCTAATGTGGACCAAAAAAGCGAACTCTGGTCCTCCTAAACACATCTGTCTGGGTTCGGTTGAAGGGAACTCTGGTGCGGTGTGAATGCGTACGTGAACGGCAGGCAGACAGGAGACGGCTCTAAAAGCAGGAAGTGGAATACAACGCAGGGCTTTCTCGGTCAGCAGAGTCAAAACAAATGTTTACTGCTACGGGAGAAAAGACTCGCGGTCTTTCACCAGACGAGAGAAACGTACATTTTATGACGAAAGGAGTGTTTCTGAAGTTTTTGTGTCCTTTCCTTCGGTAGTTTTGGTGCAGGCAATTGAGCAAGTTTTTCGATTAGATTGGTTCGTTTGGCGCGGTGCCGTGTGAAAGGGAACCGTACCAGCTGAAAATGTAACAAATGCCACAATTCTGGTCCCCAATCAAACCGAGTCTGCTGCGCTATCAGGGTGACAACGCTAAAAATCTGTCACATTTGTAGCCCCTCCGTTACCTAGCAGAGCATCTCTGTGTGCCTCCATGGTGTCCGTCGCTTCCCACTCCACGTCCCGCTAATTACCCATCAGCACCGAGACGGGGGCTGTGTTTACGTGGAGGCAGGACCACTGTTCCTCCCGGCTGCTGGCTCTGACAGCCTGTCACACTCTGGATCCTCAGCGACAGGCGGTGGCAGGAGAGCTGGCCTCAGACCAACCGCCTCCATCCTGGTACCGACACGCGGCTTCGCTCCCAACACGTATCTACTTGAGCAACCCGGCAATTTGCTGTTGTGCTACTTGTCTCGGCGGCTGACACTGTTTGTGTGTTTTTTTTTTTTTTTTTGTTTTCCCCCCCCCTTCCTTACCCTCTACCCTGCTCTTTCCGCTGCTAATGAGCTTCTTAGGTGCTGTCACGGCAGACTGGAGACGCTGGAGCTCCTAATGGGAAAAGTCGGGAAAGACACAGCCTTGAGAGTCGGGCAGAAGTTAGCTTAATTATGTGAGTAAATACAGCACTCACAGCCAAATAGGTTTGGTTTTCGATTCTGTAACAGATATTGAATCTCTACATTTCTCCGGACTCTCGTGTGTGTGTGTTTGTGAGAGAGATAAGGAGTGTGTGTAGTGTGTGTGCTGACATGTTTCTCTCCTCCCTGCTGAGACGGGGCCAGCTGAAAGAGCTCGTGAGAGATCATTAGTGCTCACATCCCCTGACACGACTGTGGGAACATCCTCACCTCCTCGTTGTTCCCTCCTGCAGAGAGTTTTGTTCCACCGGTTTGTCCCGTTTCCACCTTCCCGCCGCGCTCTCGCCGCCACCTGACAGCCGTCTGGCCGTGTCTGGTTGCAGTTTTTCGTTCCCTTGTGCCACATGAGTGAGCCACAGAGGCCGACAGATACTTTCAGTTTGAATTGCTGGAAAATGAAATATGATTAATTGTTGAATGAGTCCAATCCGCTTTTTTTTTTTTTTTTTTTTTTTTCATCACACGAGTCACACGGTCACCAAACGGAAGTCGGCACAAATGAAGGAGACAGGAAGTGATGGGAGGCGGACGATTACTTCCTGTCTTGAAATGTTTTGACTGTTTCATCTTTTAATGTTTACGGACTTATTGTGGGAACACGCAAACACGTATCATTTTAATTGCATGTTTTTTATTTAATCGAAATGCCGCGATTGCGAAATAGCTTTTCTCTTTACTTTGCAGGGATACTGACACGTTTGTGCACGTTTGAAATGGAAATGCAGCTGAGAAAATGAACATTTCTACATTTAGAAAGAAAATAACTGAAGCTGAAAGAACCTATAGGCCATAAGTTAAGCCCTAAGTATGAGAGATCTAGCTCTCAAATAACTTTTCATTTTACCAACATATTCCTCCGATTGGAAATCATATCAATGTTTGCAGTGTATCTTCCACATCTACACTCGCTAAAACGTTGATAATCTGCTCGTTAAAGATTACACCGTATCTGTCTCCCGGCGTCACAAACGGAGAGCGCATAAAAGCAAAGGAACAAAGCGGCTCGTGACGATGTGAACAGAAATTAACGAGCCGGTCACGGATCCGGACACGCCGCCCGGTTCCGCAGGTGAAGACGTTTGGCGGAGACCACTCGCGTTGGCCTGCTCTACGAATGGAAATCAAAGCTCTCGCCGCGAGCCGCTCGGTGAAATCCGGTCCCAGACTCTGCGTTGCACACGGTGACCTCATAAACCACGGAGTGTTGGACTTTAACTGTCCAACAAAACATTACCGGCAGGCTAATCAGAGCCACTTGGAAGGACTGCGTTAAAAAAAAAGTAAAAGCTCTCGCACACGCAGGGCTAACAAGCACAGAACCTCTGCGCCTCTTAACGTGTGTAATAACTCTTCATACTGTCCCACAGGAGAGAGAGAGAGTCTTAAACATGGCCAAGGTTGATGCTTCAACGTTTATTCACTCCTGCTCTAGTGGAGTTCAATCATTTATGAGGCTACAGCATGAGATAGCAAAAAGGAGCATTAAAATGGCTTCACATGCCGACGCTTCGACACACAAATGGCTACAATTAGTTTTAAACCTTGATAATGGATGGAACGTTAAAGTTTGGCAAGTTTCATTGAGTCATAACGGTTAGATAATGGAGATTTCAACTCAAAAGATCTTAAGAGTTAGTATTGTGTACATTTTATGAGATTTACATCATGTTGTGATGTCATTACCTCGTCAAAATTGTACCTGGAGTGACACGATGATTCTTTCACTCTGTTTGAGAATTTTTGTAGTCTCCCATGGCAACCTAGTCCCGCCTTCGAGGATGAAACTCCTCCGCGGAGCTGCAGCTTCCAAGCGTCCATGATAAAGTACAGTCCTTCCCCGCGACTTCCCCACTCAGCCCCTTCAGACTAGCCAGCAGCAATTAGCAAACACCTGCTAAGACTGAGGTCATGATACAAACAGTTTCTCAGTGCAACACCAATAAATGTTGTTTAAGGATTAGTAGCATTGCTGTTGTGATGACTTCCTGGAGGCGGAGTTTCAGAAAAGACCAGGAGTTTCTTAAAGAGGCAAAGGCCCAATTCCAAGGAGTTATACTGAGTCATATTATATATATGACGAGATAGATTGATAGATTGATTGATTGATTGATTGATTCTTTCTTTAGGCTAAAACATCATTTGGAAAGAAAAAGGTGGTGATCTTTTGCCAAAATCTCTTTTGGCGAAAAATGATTCAGGCAATTATTTTAGAAAGGTGACGATATAGCCTCTTTTTTTAACAACTGAAGATTGTGCTATAAAACAGCACTGTGTGCCTGAATAACACATAACACTGGCCTTTTAAACAGTTAAATTAAAACTCCAGTCTTTCAGTTTATCAGACATTTTAATATTTGATGCAGGCAGCTTGTTGCAATGCAAAAAAAAACAACAACATAAAAAGCTATCCCAACCAACCTGCACTCCACATGAGAATCTAATCACCACCTTCTCCTAATCAGTAGTTGTGCCACCCTTGGTGACAACAGCTGCCATCGAGATAACTGGCTCTGAGTTTTTCCATTACTGCCGAGCAGATTTTGGCCAATTTTCTTTGCAGAATTGTTGTAATGGTGGTAATTGGAGGTTTTTCATCCGTGAACCAGCTTTTTTCACGGTCATGCCGCAGCATCTCAACTGCATCCAAGTCGAGACTTTAAATGATCTTCATCGCTGGTTTCTTCAGAGAGTCGGGGATGGATGCAAGTCCATCCCCGCATCCAGTCCCCGCATCCCCGACTGGATCCCTGCATCCAGTCGGGGATGACTGTTTTGTTGTCGTTTTTTTTCTCTACAGAATAAAATGTATATATAAATCTGTAGTATGATGTTCTACCTCATCAGTCCACTCAATATTTTCCCAAAAGTCTTCAGATTTTTGGGGAAAATTGACTTGTGTGCAGAAAATGAAATCAGACAACGGGGATGTTTTTGCTTCGTGTTGGAAAATGTCCCTTCCAGTCTCTCCTTTATTCGAAGACAAATAAAGGAGTTTCACATTCTGGCAAATGTGAAACTCCCCTATTGAGGACATTTTTCCACAACCCTTTCCAATTTGTTGGATCATAAACACTGACCTTAACCGAGGCGAGTAAAGCCTGCAGAAGTTTAGTTGTTTTGGATTCTTTTGTGACCCTCCAGGAGTTTTTTCCAGGCCCCTCCTGTGAAAAGAAGGTTCGCCGCTGTTCCACGGTTTCTGCTCTTGTGGAAAATGAACTGCGGTTCCCTGGAAGCCCGTCGATCTTTGGTAACCCTCCCCATGCCGACAGAGATCCAAATAATTGAGATCATAACTCAAAAGATGTTTCACGCGGCTTATCTTTGGTCTCAAAATGTGGTTGATAACGTGTGATAAAGAAACAATTTGTTAACATGTTATTCACTTCTCTTTGATTTTACTGCGTCACATTTTTTGTTTTTTATTACAATATGACAACTGGCAAGAAGGATTTGAAAACATTCACCAAAATGCAACAGATGCAGTCACCGGCCTGAAAGTGATTTAAAAAAAAAACCAAATACATAAAAAGAAACGCCACTTCGTGCTTGTCAAAAGATGATTTAGGCCAAAAGAATAACTTTTGTGTGAATTGGGCTTCGTCATTGGGCATTTGGGGTCTTCACCACTTGGTGGCGCTGTCAGCAAGATAAAGCTGGAGGAAGCAGCAGCAGAACAAACATGTAGAGTGGTTTCTGTGTGCAGTTCTAACTCAAAGAAGCATGTTTCCTCACTCTCACAAACCAGAAGATTCGCTCCACAACATCTGAAATGGGACGCATGCCAACGTTTTGTACAGAATGATTAATGCCCTGATGCCCCGTTTGTCAGACCGGACCAGTAATTAGCCCTCCTGGGGAGGGGGGGGCTTTCGGTGCCAGGACGGTGTCATTCGTGTCGGCACGCCAGAGCTCCCGAAGGCTCCACCTGGATTTAGCTCCTTGTCATTCCGCCGCACTCGCAGGCCCTCTGCGGTGAACTCGGCCAAACCGGTGTCAGCTCTCCGCAGTTCGTCCGGTCTGGCCTCGGGGTCTGCTGAACCCCCACAGCAGTAGCAGCAGAAGAGACACGAAACAAAACAAAAAAGCTTTGAGCTTTTTACAGCGGGGTAGAAAGCCCACCCGTCTACAAAAAAAAAAAAAAGAAACGGAACGTTTTCGCCAAGCCAGGTCTGCTATCTCAGCTTGACGAAAACGCCACACTGCGTGGACGAACCTCACTTCTGCATAATGAACCACTTCTTTTTTCTTTCCTTCTTTTCTACACAACAAAGGGAAGAAAAATGTCACACCTGTCTGCAGGTTTTTATTCCGCCATCAACCTACTTTCTGGGAGACAAAGATGAGAAAAAAAAAAAAACACAAAAAAAAAAACACAGGAGACAAAAAGATGTAAAAACAAAATGTCCGTCCAGTTGTTGTTTAGCTCATGACATTTGTTTGAATCAGATTGCCGGGGGACATTTACATAGTGCAGGGAAATGTCAGAAAGAATCAGCGGGTTCTGATAGGCCACACAGAAATGCTGCTTTTTTTTTTTTTTTTTTTTTTTTTTCTTTTTTTGTACTCTGGCATTTTGGAGGCTTGAAAGTCAAACCGATTTCATTGATCTGCCTTCGTGCTGGATGTCTCTCCCCTTCCGCCCGTGCTTACAGCGGCGATTCCTGTCGTCGTGTCAAACGAGCGGGCCGTTTTTCTCACGGCAGAGCGGCTTAGAGGAGGGGGGGGGCCCCGTACGTTTCAAAAAGGGCCCGGGCAAATCAGCACGAACACTGTGCTGAGCGTCTTCAAATATGTAACGCTGGCTTTGCTGTCAATGCAATCTCAGAAGGTTCATTTGAGGTAATATAGCCTTCAACCATCAGGGGGCGCTAGATTGTTAAAAAAAACAACAGAAAGAAACTGAAATGGACGATGTTTGACTGCAACATAAACACATAAATGCAGAAAACGGAAGCGTCGGATTGCTGTTTCTGATTGGTGATTTCCTGATGTCAACATGGCCTCCTCACGTCGTCCTTGAACTTTTGCGCCTCGCAAACAAAAACCCAAACACAATTCATTGGGATTTTAATTGCTTCAGCTTTGGTGAATCCAAGATTCAAATGGATTGTGGGGGCTGGATTTGTTTCATTCTAAATCCAGGAAAATTCTTTCGCCATTATGAAGGGATGCATGCAGAGGTCTGTTGTCTCCCTGACCTCTTTATGCGTGTGTCTCAACGTTGGATTTCTTCCTGCAGGTCATCTATAAAGAGCAGATTTGTGGAGTGCAGAGCCGACAGTTGCTGCGTCCTTAGAGCCTCTCGCCTGTGCTGTGGATTTCTCTGCCTCCTCCTTAAGCATTTTGGCTGCTTCTCTAAATGAAGGACTCTTTTCATGGCCTGTAATTTTGCAGCCTTCAACGTTGTTTACGCAGCTTCTTCTCTGATGCATCAGGGTTCGGATTGCAGGAATCAGAAGTTTAAATGGAGGACTTTTCTCAAGCCACGTCGGATGAGACTTAAGATTGAAGTAACGAGGGCCGAGGGATCCCGCTGAATTACAATCGAGCGTCGCGCGCGTGCCACACATTCATGTTTAGTTATCGTCTCTTTATTGCTCTCTGGTTCAATGGCTGCAGGAAAACAACCCGGAGAAAAAGACATTGAAAACGTGAAAGATGCGCTCGCCTCGTGTGGGCCGGCAACAGAGGTGGCGAACACGGACAAATGTGACGAGCCAACCGGAGACCAAACCTGCACTTAAATCGTGATGGCGCTAGCTAGCTTTTTCTCGCTGGAAAAGCCGGCTGGATTAGCCGCGAGCCTCCAATCACGGAACGGGATGGCGACGTCAAACTTTAACTTGACGGAAAAAGTTCAGCGAGAAAATGGACCTACACTTTTAAGAAAATACAAGGCTGGTTTTTCCACAGCAAAATGTAAGGCCTGTGATTAACGTATTTAAGTCCTACGTAGGTGCTTTTCTAACGAACCGGAGCTCTTTTACAGACTTTGACGACGACGATTTCAACATGATTCTCAACGTGGGACGTTGTTTGTCAGGCTCATCCTTCCTCAGACGTCTCCACGGGTTTAAATGCCATGCAGCTGGAGCGTATTCACTGATAAGGTGGTTTCTGGTTGCAGTGCAATTTATTCAGAGACACTGAAGTGAAGGGTTAGATTACTTTACTTTGTTTCATGTGAAATCCAAAGAAAATCTACTGGTTTGGGGTCGTAAATGTAACCCATGTGGAACATTTTGAAAGGCGCAGCAGGTAAAAATCATAATCATTGCTGCTCCATAAAGTCTCTGGTTATAGTTGTGTTTTTTTTTTTTTTTTTTTATTTCCTATAGTTCCCCTGAACTATATGACCCTTTTTAGCTCACAAACCAAATTCATATTCACCAGGGCTTCCTACAACGCCAGATTGTCTCCTTCACACTTCATTAACGCCTCCCTCTGGAAATATAGAGCTTGTAAAATATAGATCTTGGCCAACCCTGGCTATCTGCTAATGCATCCAAATTGTTACTTGGCTGATTATTTCATTTGATTTTTTTTTTTTTTTTTTTTTTTTTTCATTTTTGGATGGGGGAAAATAAGCTGAATAATCAAAGGAAGACAACAACCAAAGAGTGAAAAATAATAATAATAATAAAAAAAAAAAAAAAAAAAAAACCCCTGCTTGATCTGGAATCAAATGCAGTTAGCTTAAAAAAAACAAAAAAGTGTTATTTAAGTTTTTAAATACACAAAACCTTCCACATGAAGAAGGAAGAGCACAGCGCCATCCTCAGGCAGGATCTGACCCGGTTAGGTGTGATGCATCGCCGTTCAAATGCCATCTGAAGTCTTCCTGTTTTACGCCGCGACGATTGCAGCGGGACGGCGGTCTGAGAGTAAGCGTCTTCGCTGGACGTCTCATCATTATTCCTACATTTATTAAATTAGGGTGATTTATGGCCGGTTCGTATGGAGCAAAGTGTACTGCCTAAATGACTATTTAAATGAACACAGGAATTTCATTAACTTCTGACCTCCGTGAGCACAGATTGTCTTGCGTCGCTGCGTCCGGACAAAAGCAGAAGACGGACTCCTTCGTGACCTCGTCTCCGCCTCCGCCTGTTTTGGTCTTTATGTGGTGGAAATATTGCTTCTTATTGCTGCTTTTATTGAGTTTGTCATATTCTTCTTCTTCTTTTTTTTTTTTTTTTTTTTTTTTTTTTACTTTATTGCAAACAACACGTCCCATCCTCCCAAAGCAAACGTCTCATTTACTTGCTTTTCTGCTCTCGCTCTGATTTACATGCACGACTGATCTGTTCATGGGTTCCAAAGTCAGTCGTTACGCTCAAATGTACTTGGTTTAAAGTTCAATTTCAAGTGCCTGATTCTTTCGTCTTTCAGACATTTGGAAGAGATCTTGTCGTAAAACTTTTAAGTGGGTTTAAATTAGTTCGTTTTAAGATCATGAAATGACATTATTTCCATGTTGTAAGTGAAATAATCTGCCAGGAATTATTGTCTTGAAACAAATGATTTTGTTTTACTAAAAACTTCACTTGTAAGTTAGTTTTATCTTATTTCAGGCGTGCTAAAAAAAAAAAAAAATTCAAACTAGAAACTAGAGCAAAAATACTTTGTAAGATTTTTATTTCTTTTTTATCAGTGTAATAAAAAAAAAAAATAAAAATATCCTGAAAAATATCTTGTTAGAGGACGCAAAACGCAGTGGTGCCGTCTGACGTTCACCTTTCATCTGGACAGCAACCCCAGCTACCGTGCAATGTTTACACCAAAGCATATTTGTGTGCTAGGACGGCCAATTAAATCTCACCGAAGCCATCTGTCAGATTCAACAAGGCTAACATCGGTTTGGAAAACAGAAGTGGCATAAACTCTCGATCTCTAGACGGGTAAAACTGGTGGAGACATTCCCCACAAAACACCAGCAGCTGCTTATGAACTGGACACACAAAAAAATAATAATAAAAATGTGAAGATTTTAAGTTTCTCTGTCGTTGTGTGAAAATGACCGTCAAAAAAAAAAACCCCCCCAAAACACTCAATGTTTCTAAATCTCATTTGGTCTGGGTTTCGAAAAGCTTCAAAACACAGCATCGGTTTATGTTTCGCTCGACGCAGAATCCATGTGTCCGCCATAAGGAAAGCAGAGAAAAAGATTCACATGAGGCGACATGTTCTGGGATATGCAGCAGGGCTCTGCGGCAGACTCTCCTCAGAAGTCTGCGTGGAAGTGAGCGGCAGGCTCATATAATGAAGAAGAGCGCGTGCTGAGATGCATACATGAATGAGAATCTCCCCCTCGCCGACCGTACATAATCAGGCAGCCATGTTCTCAGATTGTTTTCATCTGAGCCCTGGCTGGATTCAAAGTGTCCCTGTTAAATCCATGGAATTCGCCCGGGATGAAAGTGTGTGCATGTGTATCTGCGCATGTCCGCAGGTGTGTGTGTGTGTGTATGTGGGAAGAATGCAGGCCACATTACCTGCACAGCTATTTTTCTGGCAGGCAGCGTGAGATTTGGTTAAGCCCGCCTGTGTGTCCTCGCTCGGCTTGCCCTGGGGTCGTGTCAGACGGACGGGTCGAGTGGATATGTAAAGCTATTCTGCAGATCCGGAGCTTAGAGGGGAGTGGGGGGGTGGGTCATGAAGTGGCCCTGTCTCCCACGGCGACACGTCTGCAAGCGGCATTCGCTCGGAATATGCGTCGCCATCGCCGCTGCTTTTTGGGGTGTTTTCGCACCTGGCAGTCTGGTACGCTCAAGCTCGACTGGGGAGCAAAACTGCGACATTCGTTGCATCTTAAGCGTTTGCGGTTCGCTTTCACACAACTGTTCGGAAAACATGATCATCTCCTCACCTGTGGTGGCGCTGCACCATGAACTACTGAGGGAAACGACACAACATTCCCACATATATTCATTCAATTGCAATTCAGAAAATAAACCTGCCCAATGGAACCACACCGGTGTTCGATAAAACATTTCTGCTCCAGGAGGGGGTTTGTTTTTCAGCCATATCAAAATGAACGTATTTTGCAAAACTGCAATGGACACACATTTATTGCATCACGAGAGTCATGTGATACACGACCAGACGTTGCTGCTAGAGGAAAAGAAGAAGAGGACAGGAAGTCAAAGGACAATGCTGCAGCATGTGTTTATCGAATGTAAACAGAAATGGAGTGAGATCAGGTTGTAGCTTTTGCAGGACTTCTCTCTTCCGTCTGGATAAAGACCACGAGCCATTTCTCTTGCCAGAACTAGTCTTGTGTGTTTGTTTTGGTTCTATTTACCCAAAATACCCTGCGCTCCTGGTTTTGGAGGAGTCTTTGGTCTGCTTGCCATTCAGACGTCACCAGAATATCCTTCACTTGTACCGCGGATCAGCGTTGGAAACAGACTTCGATCGCGCATTCACACCTCCGCAAATGAAGCGGACTTTTCTTGACAAACCCACCAGAGTTCGATTAAAGCGGACTAAACAGGGATGGTGTGAATTCACCCTCAATCCAAACCCCAACCGAAGAGCTTCCTGCGCCGAACGCGCATTATGAATAAAGATTTACTGCCGGCGCACATGCCTCCGCCCGTTTCCACGCCTGCTCCTCCGCCCCCACCCGCCGTGCGAGCTGACAGGGCTGTTCATTCCACTCGGGATGATGATGAAGATGTCATAAATTTTATTGGCAGCTGCCAATGTCGATGCGGCATTATGGAATGAACCAGTGTTTCACACAGTATCTTAATCTAATTCTCGAGGCTCCTTGCTTCCTGGGCAGCCAGGAAGCTGCAGGGTCGGCCAAAGTCGAGGAAACAAAGTAAATAAAGCAGACAGGATGCCCTTCTGCAGCTCAGGGTGGAAAAACGCATCCAGCGAGGACCAGACACGAATTGCGAAAGGATATTGGCTACAAATGCTGATAAATACTGGGCTTCCTGGGCCGGTATCTGCTTTGCGCGATGGAGCACATCCTATTATTCCAGTATTAAGTAGTCACCTATCAAGCTGGGAGCGCCGCAGCGGATGTTTAGAGGAAACAGCGTGTCATTGTGAAACGTTTACAAAGGACTCAAACATGGCTTTAACCACTGAATTTTATTGCCCCTGTTGGGACGGCGCTGCGCATCAATCCTATGCAAATTGTCTCCCAGTCCTCTTTGAAAGCAAACCCCAAAAACACTTCCCACCTCAAACACGCGCACCCGCATAGATGCAGACGCGCACACAGAAACAGCCGTACTTTATCCCTGCATCCTTTCACATGACATCATTAGTGAAGCTCAATTGTCTGACAGGTAAAAGGCTGAGTGCCACTTTTTTTCCTCACTCTCTCTGCTTAAGTTCTTTTGCTGCAAAACAGAACTGTCCCACTTTTCCTTTCTGTTTTCTTTTTTTATTTTTTTTTACTGCAAAGCTTAAATCAATTAAAACAGAAATGTCTAAACTACGCAACCGTTTAGACATCCCTAAACGGTTGCACCACTTTGTTTTCTGTTTTTTTTTTTTTTTTTTTTTAATTACTAATTGGCTTTTATTTATAGAAAGCTTTGCGTTCTGTAAAATGCATAGAGGCTGTCATGTGGAACTGCTGGTATTCAAACGGCATGATTTTAAAAAAAAAAACTAACTTTTTTTTTCTCATTCCGAGGACAAACTTTAATGTATGTTATCGTTATGCGATGGAGCGACAAAGTGGTACATACCTGTGTTGCAAGAGGTAAGCAACACCACAATTAAAATCCTGAAAAGCAAAGTCTGCATTTTACCTATGTTTACTGTGGTGAGGTTTTGCAGTGCTGCTCTTCCATTATACTTGTTGAGGAGGTCAAAGGTTTAGCCGCGCTCTCTTATGGTGAAAACACTTTCTCCCTCACGCTCGTTGTGCTTGTTGTGTGTGTCTGCGAATCGAACTGAAACCGAGATTCATGGGATCCGTTTCTTTCCAATTATGCATGGCGATGGACTAAATTCAAAAGCACGTTACACTTTTCATATTATTTCGGGAAGAGAGAAAAATATACGGTTGTGGTTATGTTTTTTTTTTCATCCCAATTACTCAAAAGCATGCCACACTTTTCAGATTTTCTTAGGTAAAAAGCACAAAACCTTTTTTTTTCTCTTCTCAAACCACACCACACTTTTCAGATAAAAAAAACCGTGAAAAAAAATCCTCATTCTAAGAATTGAAAAGCACACCACACTTTTCAAAAACAACAATAAAAAAAAAAAAAAAAAAAAAAAAAAAACTGAAAACAACACATTCTTCTTTCTCTTTCCAATAATGCATCACTTTCCATTCGATTACCACAACAAATACCAATAAAACACATTTAGGTTTGTGGCTGTAAAGCGACGACATGTGAAAATTTCAAAGCCTGTTATTACTTTTCCTGTTTGTTAAGACACATATAATTTTGTATGGAACAGTTTCATTACCTTCTAGCAATTGGAGGGTTTCCTTCAAGAGCTAAAACAGGTCCAGATGAGCTTGTGAGCTCATGGAGGAATTTCAATTTAGTACCATGTCCAAGATGAGTCCAAGCCATTGCATCAGATGAGCTCACTAGAGGCTGGTTGTGGGTTTATTGGAAGGCTCACATGCAGGGACACACATACAAACACTCCTACAGACCAAGAAAAAAAAAAAAAAAAAAAAAAAACACCCTGGATGTGTCATCTCTTTTTAATCTTTATTTAGAGACACTATTGGAGAGTGATGGAGCATCGGGGAGACACCAGAGAGAAAACAGTGTGATCCTCGGCCACCCGGGTTGCATGTGCTTTCAGAAGCCTGGGCCTTAATGAAGACGCCATCTTTGGGACATTTATAGATCATCTCTGCGGTGTAGGGAAATTCTCCCCGCGCACCACAGCTAATTATTGCTCCATGCCTCTGCTTCCTGAGAGCAGCTCGGGATTCGGTTTTGTTTGCCGAGGGTAAATAGGTATTAATAAGAGACGGTGGAGGCGCAATTTTCAATTTTTCACTTAATCACCCGATGCTTTCTACACTTTCTAAGAAGCATTTTGGATCCCATGAAACCCTTTTCTTTTATACTTCCCTCAGAGTTGTACAACTGGACTGCACCGATCCACTTTTTTTCACTTCCGATACAGATATCTGAGGTTTGGGATCGGCCAATGCCGATCCGATACAGAACAATCCTGAACTGACCTGAAATATTTCCTTTTTTTGTAAACACATATCTATATATCTACTGAATCACAAATGTATTTGACAACTCTGCACAAGTACAACACATTTAAATACACTAATAGTTTCTTAAGCTTGGTCAAACGTGTATAAACAACTTTAAATTGTTCAAACAAAAAAAAAACTACAATAAGCCATTGAAACGGTTCAGAAAGCGTGATTAGAAATTTTAAATGTAATGTGAAATCAATAATCATGCCAAATGTTGCTCAGAGCACAAAGTATAGATTTAAACTAAAAAGATCCACCAATCTAGATTTTTTTTTTTCCAATGTCGAGACCAATACACATATTGGTATTGGATCGGCTATTGTAAATTACATAACATGTATTAAAAAATTTTTGGAAGCAATAATAATAGCCTAAGCTGTTTTTTTTTTTCTATTAACTTCCATTACTGACCCTAACCCTCTTATATTTTAGTTTTCCCTCAAATTTGCTTAACACTGCACATCAATTGTGTTACTGCGCCTTTATTAGATGCATTTTTGCAAAACAGATTTTCATGCTCGACTTTCAGATGGGTTGGAAAATTTCTCAAGCAGAGACAGACAATTATCAGCTCTGAAAGCTGAGAACACAGCTGCTACACGCAGCTCTCACCAGCTACCAAAAAAAAAAACAAAAAAAAAACAGAAAATCAAGCAGGAGCCAATTAAAAACTTTCTTTACCAGACAGGAAAGTGCTTGAATATTTTCAAGATGTGTGAAAGACTTGATGCCAAGTTTTTTTCTTAAATAATAAAAAAATCAAACTAATGATATTGAGGCTTAACCTTGCTCGTAGCTACGCTATGCTAAGACATGCTACAAATCAAGATACCTCAATTAATTGGATGGATTTTTCATTCAATTTTTCATTATGTGTGCAAACCACATATTTCATCTTCATATGAATAAAAAAGTAGGGTGATGAGCACCACATGTTTAATTCTACATGGTAAGCGTTGCTATAATTAATTTTGCTTCAGTTGTGGTATTAAAGAGCAGGGCAAAGGGGCTAAAGCTTTGAATGTGTGTTTTAGGATTTTAAGTATAATCTCAAGTAAAAATGTGTCAAACTGTTTTGTAACTTCCACCATAAACCCATGCACTTTTAAACAAGTTATTTGGGTCTAGACATGAAGAAATATGGGGATTTTGCAAATTCATGTCTTTGCATTATGTGTGTTTCCATTCTGAACAGTGCTTGCATCCTGGGACTGGAGGTGTAGGTTTCACAGTATTCTGCTGCATCATAACTGGGGCTGTTACTTTTAGTTTGTCCCCGCTTTCTTTCATCGTTTTTCATGTATGAAAAACAATGGCTTTATGAGGGCCATCAAGTTCTCCTTTTAATTTTTGTGATTAAAGCGTTCGCATTGCACGGTCTGCGATTGATAAGAATATTATTGGGTCATTTCTCTGTCAGATGAATTTCATTTGCTTTGACTGCGCAATATTGCTTGGTGCAATATGTGGTGTGGTGTACATGACGTGGATATTGCGGCCCTTATTTGTTTTGGGGATTTTTTTTTTTCCACACAGTGATCGGGTTACGTATTCAGCAGCGTCGAAGGCTTTGTGAGATGCTGTGGCGCTATTGTTTTTCCTCTGGATCATGTCCATTCCTGTAACCACCCAAACAAAAGCCACGTCAGCAAAAGCAGTGAACGTTAAGCAGCTTGTCTCCGTGCAGAGCTGCACATTAACTTCCATGTTAATCACCAGGAGACGGCAGTTTACCAAAAACACAGGTACAGCTCGTTTGTTGTTGCTTCTGCTCATGCCTTACAAGCATGAAGCTAATTAAAATAAGCAAGAGGCCGTCTTTAGCTGCAGTTGAAATACGAGTCTTTGGAAAGTAAGCGAGTCTTTTATCTGAAGAGAGTGGATGAATGACATTGACTGGTCGCGTTAATATTAGCTACAGCAGAGTAACTGTCTGTCACTGGACTGACGTGAAGAGAATTTTCAAAGGTGCAAGTGTTGACATTTTGATTTAGATATTCCTGGTTATATATAATATCTTTCAAAGACAAAACTTATTCCAGAAGCAGATTTTTTTTTAATTCACTTAGATACTTTATCTCTTTTGAAGTTGTCGATCTACCAATCCAATACCGAATAAACATAGCGTATCGTATCACCGACACTGATACCGATATTGATGCTTTTTATTTACGTTTGACAAATCATTAGGTGTGTTATATTTTTGTTGTTGTTGTTATTTCTTCTTGAAATTAATTTGTTAAAAAATTGGAGAAAGTTTATATGTGTCTATAAAATATTTTAATAATATATTAACATGACAAAATAATAAAAAAAAGACATTTGACCAGAAATTATTAAAAATATTTTTGAGTTGAGAATCTACAAAGCAAAACTACAATGTTGATTTTACCATGCAAGCGCTGACGCTGACTTGAAGGGAGTTTCATGTAAAAACTAAAGGTCAGTTTGCAGAAATGAGTTGTTACTCAGACTATAAGGCACAATTTTTTTTTATTATTTATTATGTATTATTTATTTATTTGGCTGTTTAGTCAAAAAAGCCACATTGCGTTGATCGTGATTGGTTTATAAAAACAATAAAAATGGTAAAACATCTAAAGGGGGTGAATACTTTTTGTAAGGACTGTATTGTCTCTCTTTGGACAGGTTCTCACAAGGTCCTTTGCGACATGAGATCACATTAATGCTGCAGACTTTGCTGTCACTTTTCTTCCTGAATGCTTTCATCAACTTGACATGGAAATTAATACGAGCATCGAGCGCCTCGGCCCGAACCAGACTGAAATCGCACAAAAGCAGCGCGTGCCTTTTCACTTATTTCAAATTCCAAATGAAGGGTTAGCCAGAGACCATTTGCAGATCTAAATGAAACATTTATAACAACTTTCTTCTTCTTTCTCTTTAGTTCAACATGTTTGATTTTCCCTTTTTTTCTCTCTCTCTCTCTCTCTCCCCTCTACATTTCCCTTGACCCGGTTCCAGTCAGGTTACTTCTGTGTTAACACTCAGCGTCGGAGAGGTGGGGAACCCAGCATGTTATATTTGGGTCAGCCCAACATTCTGGCACAGAGGTGTGACATACTCACATTGTGCAAGAAGTGGCGCGCTGCTGCGAGCGCCTCAGCTTGCACTCTGCCACCTTGAATTTCAGTCCGTGTCTGAAGTGCGACTCACCCGCGTGGAAAATCACTTCCACAGCCCCCCCAGCCCCCAAAACTCCTGCTGCCACACTCCTCTTCCTCTACTGCCCAGTTAAGGTGTTGACATTACCAACAGAGTCATCTGTTTAAAGGGGGAGAGGGGCGGGGGCTCCTGAGTCACAGAGTCTGTTCTTTTTCCAGACATATGACAACAGACCAAGAGATTAGCTTCTGGCATTTTCCCTCGTTCCCTCTAAGATCCTGGAAGCTGCTCACTGATATATATTAAATATTCTTAAGTACTTCTATCTTATAAGTACTTAGGCACTTATAAGAAGTGAGAGTTGATTGATTCACAAGCTGGGCCAGACTTGAGGGCATATGAATTTTTACGTTGTATAAAATTCATATGCCAAAATTATTTGAGTTGTATTATTTTGTGATTTTTATGAGGGGGTATTGTGAAGTTCTTTTTCATTATTTTATTCAAACATGAGAATTAGGCCAGACTTTATTGTCTACAATCCACAATTTTTATTTATTTATTTATTTATTTTTATAACATGTTAACATGAAAAGCATTAATGGCAAAAAAGCAAAAATTATTCCAAAGTCCAAAAAAGTTACCGTTTGAGAGCAAATCAAAAGTAAACCTTTTTGAGGTAGAGTTGAGTAATTACAATAATAAAAAGAAAAGAAATATATTTCAAGATATAGTCTGAAACTTAAGCATCGACCTGATCAAATAGTATCGATCTGATACTGATCTGGTATCAGTACCAGATCAATTCACCCTCCTCTACTACAGGCTGATTATACACCTACTAATGTTGTGTAATTTGTATTAGTAAAGGAATTTGTTTTCTTACTGGAAAGGGCATCAAAACTGGCTCCATCCCAAGAACCCACATCCTTTCAAATCCGGCCCTGGACACAAAGCAATAGCCATGGTTACTTAACTGTTTTTTTGCCTCTGCTGCTTTGGAAGAACACACACACAAAAACAAAACAGCAACTGAAAGCAATTAGGGCAAGGGAAATGACAGGGAGCAGGAGGCTGTAGACTGCTGTTTCCATCAGTGCTAGGAGTTTCTGCAACTATAGCAACAGCAGCAGAATAACACTGAGTCAGTGGAGCGCCCTTCAGAGAACAGCTAACCCGCTGCGCACTGTTTATTTACACCAAGATAGATCTGAAACCACACTGGAAGGAGTGTCTAGTTCCTAAAACATTTAGAGACTTCTTGGGAAACTGGTGAAACAGCATCGTTGCAAAACTGCAGAGAGGCAAAAACCAGCGTTTGATATGACAAAACTTAGATGTAATGTAATCTTAAGCACTTGTATTAAGGTAATACTGTTGAAACCAGATTATTTATACATAATATATGAATATCTGGTTCCTTAATATTTTCACCTGTTGGTTTGTTAGAATGAACAAAAATTCATTCTATAAATTTTTTATGCACTGTTTAGTTTTGTTTCATCATGTAAAATTACATTTCCAACTCCAATGTGGGCAAATTTAAAACCCTAAGCGTAGTATGAATTCCTTTGCAGGTGTTTATGCTGATTTATGTTTGATTTCCTGGCTTTTCCTTTGATTTACCATATCATACACTCATTTTAACATTTGACCAGTTTTTTGCTTACTGACTGAATACATGAAGAGTCATTTTACAACCCGATTGCTCTTGAGATAACAATTCCAGACGTAGTTCTGGAATCGGGTCTATGCCAAAGTTCACAAACTGTTGAAAGACATGTGCGTTCAGTCTGTAGTCTCTGCACATGTGTACTTGTTTAGCTATTCAGGGCCATTTCTGCAACATTTACTAACCATCAGAACACCAGTGAACCTTATGGGGGCCGAAGCCTGGTCCTAAAAACCCTTGCTTATGGTTGATTATGTTTAGAGGAATGGTGTGAATTAGATTTTGGTCAGGGTTGTTAATAAATAACCCTGACATTAGTAATGGTGACGGTAAAGGAACATGTCTTGGTTAAGCATAAATAGTTACTAACATGAATGAAAGTCCTAAAATGAGTAGAAAAACAGATGTGTGTGTGTGTGTGTGTGTGTGTGGTTTTGTATTTGATACAATCTAACAATTTTTATACACAATAACACATTGTAAGGACCTAATGCTGAGGAAATGTGTTTGGGTTAAGGGTTAGGATTGAAGTATGAATTTACTTTAGGTTATGCTTAGGGCTCAGCTGTAAAATGAATGGAAGTCAATGCAAAGTCATGGTAAAGACAGAGAAACATAATGTGTTTGTGTGCACATGTCCCTTGGTAATGGACTCTCCCTCTGAGTAACAGGTCCTGCTCCATCTGAGTAACGGATCCAGTCACCACTTAACACGTCCTGCCTTACCACCGCTCCCCTCCAGTGTCCGATCTGCTTTTCTCATCCTATTCCGTTCACTCTCAGCATCTGACTCACAGTACCAGTATCATCTGAGACTTTCGGGATGACTACACAAACACCCACCTCTCTCTCTCTCTCTCTTACACACACTGTGCTCAGCCTTGCCCGGTGTTAAGTCCTTGGCTTAGTCAGCCTCAGAGCAGAGTCCAAATCCTGCCGGGAAAGAGACGGCGGGCAAGCCCCGGCAGAATGCTAATGATCTCATTAACCTCTGGACTCAGAGGTCGAGAGGGAAAAGTAGCTCCGTCAGACAAGCCATCGCGTCACTCTGAACAATTATTTTTACTATTTACACTTCGCGTCTACTCCTGATTTTGCAGCACATAAAAAAAAAACAGACCTGTGAGGAAGCAATAAAAGCATTAAAGCATGCTCTCTCTGTTTCTTTTTAATGACATCCAAGCATAATTACACTGATAGTTGGAACTTATTTTGGCACCAAGTATTTATAGTGCAATCTGAGCCAGGCTGCTAACAGATGGGGAGGGTTTGTCCTGACCTGAAAGCTGCTGAACAAATGGAGACATTAAATGAGAATCAAAAATGATTTACGAACATTAGCGATTTCCCTTCATTTGTAATAGAAAAAACACTATTTTGGAGTAAAATAGCTGTCCAGGCGCACATAATTTGACACTTTAATGACTTTAGATCAAATTAATTCCCGTCAACTCCTACTATAAATCTGTGGAAATGACATGTCAAAAACAGAATAATATAAATCATTTTCTTTAAAAAGAAAAATAGATAACTGTCAAAGAGGTTTAAATGTTAATGCAGTAATAACAATGTCCCATTAAGGTATCATTGTATTTGTAGTAATTGAAATGTAATGTGAGCATCTATGTATATACATGCATATCTAAATCTAAATGCATTTATATGTACTTATGTATATACAGTATATGGACAGCATATATTTATCATTGTTGTAGGCTGCTGAGACTGAGTTTATGAATAGGAAAGGCATGTTGGCTTCAGCCTTTTCTGATAAATGGTGCTTTATTTTCCTTAGTAAATTTACCAAAATGAAGTTAATCTAAATCTGGAATGAGTCATTTTCCAATAATACAGAGAAAAATGTCAAAAAGCAATACTAGCGCAATGTTAGAAAAACAATCATTTTTGAAGAAAGTTTAAAAGTTTAAAAGTTAACAAGCAGGTCATATTTTGCCTCTATTAGGAAGCTAAGAAAAATTTTAAGACCTCTAAGCTGCTGATTACTTACACAGAAAATGAGACCTCGGAGGCTTTGCACCGCTAAAGATCTTCCTGTGTGAAACAGGCACCAAAAACAAAACATAAAGAGCAGTTCTGTGGTAGTAACTGATTTGCTACTAATTGTTAATACAATGACAACTTGAGGTAAAGAAAAAGTTTTAGCTAAAGGTAAACTGGTGTGAGCGGGAAATAGGTCAGTTATGCTAGCTTGACTTTTACAACCTTAAGACGTAGGCGTGCTGTGGAATTTGGTGTGTTTCGATTCAGTTAGAAAATAAACGCCAACTCTGACAGATCTTTGATAGAACAAGTGTTTAAATTAGCTAATCGAATTTAACCGGCTATACAATAGTAGCTAATCCACCACAGCAATCTCTTATTAATAATCCCAAAATAATAATCCAGGCTGAAAATATAAAACTGTAACGGACTGAATGTTCTGTTCTTTGCGTGGGAAATGTTTGTGTTTCCTGGCGTTGAATCCTGATGCATTGGTGGCGTTGTTGTCAGTTGACATGGTAACGAGTCTACCTGCAGCGCAGCTGGTACAGAGAATAAGAAACTAAGAGCGTGCTCAAGTTGTTCTTTAACGATTTTTCTGTTATTTTTCCTTTTGCCGTGGCGAGCCAGAATAAATTAATGAGGTGTACATTTCAAGGTTTAATTTTGTTAACAGAATAGTTGCACCGCGGCAGCATGGCTGTAGATGACAAGTAAAAGAATCGACTTTTTCCCCCCCGGCGTTGTGCACATGCATGAAATTCACACACCTTAACAGTGACATGCAATGAGCCAATAGGGGCACAAATAAAGTAACTTTGCACTGACATTCTTCTACCTTTTTCCTTTCCTTTTAATAAAACCTAATCACAAAAATCCCTTATGCTACAGTAACAATTTTTTTTTATTTTTTAGTAAATTAAAAGCTTGAGTCTTACAACCATGTAACCTGCATCCCTGTGAGCAGATGTGCAGGACGGATGGATATTGATTCGGACGGCAAGCGGTGCACCCACACAGATTATCCATACGGACGTTCTGAGACTCTGATCTCAGCTGGTAGCGTTCTGCTCCCGCGGCACATCCTGTCTCCACTGTCTCAGGACATTTCCTGTGGAGAGGGCGGGACAAAGAAAAGGACTTCCAGGGGGATGGTTCTTCGTCCACTGCATGTTTTAGTTCAGCGAGAGAGGTCACAGATGTCGGCTGACCGGATGAACATCTGTCTGGTGTCAAACACGGCCTGAGTTACCGAGGAATCAGTAACTCGGAGGTCAAAGACGCATGCACGAGCCTGGGATGCTGAGGCGGAGATAAAACATGTTGTACACACGCAGCTGCACAGCAGGAGGAAGAGGAAGTGGTTGGAAAAAGACAGGGCTTGAAGTAAACAACGTTTTGGAGAAGGAAGTCCCAGTAGGAAAGTTTATTTAAAGAAAGGAAGTGTAGCCCAGCTGACTTTGACACCCCGACTCTGAGACACATTTTCCACGTTCCGTATCCATATGTCGGAGGCGGCACGTCCTCCGACAAGGTGAAAAGCCGGTCCGGGGGAAACATCTGCTTTCTTTCGGCTCCGCTAACTTTGGCCTGATTAGAAAAAATTGAGCCACTTTTTTGTTAATAAAAGCCTTCAATTTTAGTCACTCTCAAACGCGTATATCAATACGCGAGGCCTTTAACGTGCCGCCACTTTGAAAAGCCCAATTATGTCACCGGGGGCCAGGGGAGCAAGGGCACGGATAAGTCAGGGCGGACTGAATGCGGCGAGGTGAAAATGTCTATTACCGGAGAGCCGCCTCAATACGGGCTTCAGTTCACCTTTCTTCCTTTCCGTCTCGGAGCGTGTCGGCCAGCGGAGTCACATCACCCCCCACTCCCTACCCATTCGCTTTTCATTTAAGGCTCTTTAGAAATATATCAATACAGTTACTGTACCACGGTTCAGCTGAAAAAAATCTAACGTCGTTTCAAAGAGGAAAGTGGGAAGTGATGACTCAGCGGCAGATTTGACTTTTTGAATCAAAACAGATCAAACCATCGTAGGAATATCTCCAAAGCGCATCTCTGGCAAACGAATCAAATGATTTATTGCGTTAGCCGTGTGGATGCAGGCCGTTCTGTACCCTCGAAGGTTATGTTGTGAAGCATAATGTGCAGCTAAATAAAAGATATTTTTACAAAACACTTTCCCTATATATTGCGTTTACTCCTTTATCTGTCCAGAAAAGTCACTTTGAATCTTTTTTGAACAGTTTTGACTGGTTTTAAAGTTGCTAGACATGGTGGTACCTCATTATCTAAGTCATAAATACGAATGCATAATGTCAAACTCATCAGTGACACAATAAATAAACACAAGGCAGTCAACAATGTATTGTAAGATCTATCCAATCGATCGCATATAACAAAATAAATCAACATGTCTCTATTTTTGTTAAGCAAACCAAATAATGGCAGAATGTGTTTTCCTTGTATTTTGGGTTCATTCATTAATGAACTCTATTAGTCTTTGAATCAAAAAGATTCAAAGACTAATAGACTAATTACTTACTAATAATTACTAATTACTAATTACTTTGGTGACTTGCCACTTTCAACCAAAGCACTTTGGTAAAACTTGTTTGTATGTTATGCTAATATTAGTCTAATTCTAGCATAATTCAAAGCTGATCTAACTTTGAATTAGCTGTTTTGTCTTTATTTGTACATTTGTAATGTTTTGATCTAAATACTTAAGTCAACTTTTCTTTTTCTTTTTTTGCTTGTCAAATTTATTGGTAATGTATTTTTAGCTAAAAAAAAAATTTAATCACTTTCAGCAATTCAAAATTCTCATTTAGTTCCAAGTTTAAGTAAAAAAAAAAAAAAAAAAAGAAAAGAATTAGAAATAAACTGTAACAGCATTTTTTTTCAAAAGCACCACTGGTAAATTTGTACACCAAACCTGTAAAATCTGTTGTTTTGAATATTCAACAACACAAACAATTCACACTTTGCTTCATTTCTTTCATTCCCTGGCCTGGCCACTGCCTCCCAGTGTAAGTCTGTGCTTTACAGACAGACTGGACTTTCTCCCATCTACTTGGATTCCCCCAGCAGATTTCATACCAGGCAAATCAGCTAATGGAGAATTGTGAAGGATGACATTGATTTTCTGCGCTGTTTTCGAATTACAGTCAGACTGTAGTTTTAGCAACGGCAGCAAGGGAAGTGAACGAAGACGTTCTGTCCATGCTGGCCACGTTTCCCATTCAATATGAATATGGAATTTACATTGACAGCCACCTCATTTGTCTCAGTTCTTCTGTCTTCGCAGTGGGGAATGGCTGTTTGCGGCACAGGCCGTTTCCGGTTAAGCTTCAGAGAGCAGAACTGCTGCGTTTCGCACATCACAGCCAAATGAAAGTGATTGGGTAAAATTTAAAACTTCAGCAAAATGAAGGAAGCAATTGTTATTCAATGGCTGAGAGACCAGACCCTCTGAACGACGCAAAGCATAGAACAAGGTGATGGTTTTTCCCACGCTACTAATTCCCTGACCACTTACCAAAAAAAAATTTTTTTTCCTACGTTTTCCTCCAGTGATCACAAAAACCTTTGGTGTGAAACTAATATGTTTCGTAAAGTTTCTGATATGCATTATGGTATGCATATCCACTGGGTTTCAATAGATTACTTTCAAAAAAAAAAAAAAAGGACATTAAATAGATTCATTTTGAGTGTGTCTATTAGCGCTCTATATTGGAAAGCATGAGAGTAATGGAGCCGTTTCTATGGTGGTTTTCCACTTCTGGCTCACTTTGTCACGACTCTTTCCATTAAACTTAAAGTGTGAGCTGAAGACGTTAATGGCTTGAAAGGAAACACTATGCAGTGTCAGAGAAAATATGAACTCCAGTTGTTGGAGACGCTCTGGACAAGATTTAGATATACTCAGGATCCTGCACATGCAGATTAGAAGCAGATTTTCTTTAATGTAAGAAAAATGTGTTTCTATAAAAGTATGGACTCAGTCACTTGAGCCTTAGGGTGAACTTTGGGTAACTTTTTCCATCTCCTTTCTCATCCTCCTAGTGGCACGATACATTTTGGGACATTTCTCCTACTTCTGGTTGTTTTCACAGATGTAGACACGTTTAGGCAGGTTAGATGTAGACACGCTGCTAGTTACAGGCATTGCTTCAAAGAACTCGACCCGGAATGCGGCGTTCATAGTAGACACGTCTGTTCATTTGCTCTACCGTCAGCAAACCAAACGTGAAGACTAAATAACATAAAAGTAGAGCAGTTCCCGAAAGGTCCGACACTTGGCAGCAATGCACCATGCAGTATAAAACACCCAGAGTTTACAGGACGCGGGTAATTATTTATATGAACTTTCTCCAAATCTATGAAGATCTATACACATCTCACTTAAATCACGTTCTCTACTCTTTTCCGTTTTAAAAAGGCGGAACAGAAGGAAAGCGAGATGTAACGTATAACTGTAACAGCTGATTGTGAGATATAGTCATTTTGTATGAGATTTTCATCCCTACTCATTAAATGGACTCAAACTGAAGTTTGCTGTTTTGTAAATTCAGGGAGAAATTATGCTACTTTAACAAGAGATGTTCGTCATGTTTCATGTACCTTCAGTTTAGTCAGTACTCTCATTCCTTTGACTCCTTCAGCCACAGTTCTTCCCCCCCCATAAATGTAATTTTTCTATTGAGTTGCAACAAACTTTTTTCTTCCCATCCCCCGAAGGCCGCATTAACTACGATTTCAAAATGTCCGTCTTGTCATCCCATATCCTCTTTGCGCTGCCTCTCCGCCCTCCATCTCTCGGCGATGTGAGATATTGTGTTTCAGGCAGACCATTTCTCATTGTCAGTAATGCACATCAAATCCCACAAGTAGACGAGGCTAAGAGGTTTGATCGCCTGTAATGCCTTTACCTACGCTAAAGGCTTAAGAGAGGAAATCGGATTCAAAGTTTCCCCAGTTCTGCCTCTCACATCTGGGACTCCGGGTGAAAAACTCGCGCAGTTCAGAACAGAAGGCCTCAAACAGGTTTCAGCGCTCCTAATCCATTTTGATCTCATTTACACACATGCGGCCAGTTTGACTAATATTTTCCTTGTCGTTTTGCCACGACAGAAAAGGAAAGAGCTTAAGGAGGTCCAGTCTGGGTATAGTTTAGGGGGGTTTATTTTCAGATTGTGGCTGCAGATTATGTTCCAGCTTCTATCTTTGGTACGATTCGGTGGCAAATCTGGAGCGATGCTTTCTTTTCCGTGGTGTAAAAGCGAAGGAATGTGCGGCGGCGACATGCGCAGTCTTTTCCGACGTCCCTGCATCCTTTCCTCGAGCGCGTCCTCGGATGACTCTGTCTGGGTCCTGATGTTGTTTTGCATAAATGAAAAATCATTTCTTTCTGTTTCGGTAAATGTTTTCAAACCGTAAGCAGCAGGTCGCAATGCCGCTTTTGCAAATCATGAAAATAAAAGAAGCAAAGCATTTTTCTTTTAGGAACGTTTTGCGTGACATATGACCGATACAGAAAAACAATTTGAAATCTTGAAGGATTAAAAGTTAAAAATGAAATATACCTGGCTACATTAACTTTACACATCCTTACACAATTTGTAATTATTATTTTTTGGGGCGATTTTCAAATCAGCAAATTGTAGTTGCTGATTTTGTATAAGTAATATCTGTTCAACATGTTTGAGTGACAACCAACTTCTCATGCACTGTGCGATGCCGTGAGATCAACCCAAAACAGTCGGGTGTCGGGGTTACAGGTCAAAATAATAAAAAAATAAAAAAACTGCTTCTAGACTTTCAATGTAAATATAATGATTCAGATTTTTCCCCCCAACTGAGCATGCTGCTTCTGTGGATTATTTATCGGTATAAATTATTCCAATCTGCTTATCTGTGCTTGTGGGAGACGCAAACGATCTGACTTCATGTCCTCCACGCCGAGCTGCCAGCTGCTGCTCGGCGCCTCCACCCTCAACCCGGAGTGCACTAGATGGCACTGTTTTACAACAGCAGCGGCGCGGCGCGGCGCGGCCGAACCTCCTCCCGTCTCACAATTACGGATTTACAACCCTTTCCACTAATCTAATAAATTAGATTGCGCATTATACAGTTTGTAATTACACAACCACAATAAACACAGTTAACAATGCACATCGGCTCGGATTTCCACAGCTGTTAGTGCATTAGATGGGCAGAGATATGAAACAAGATATCAGATCTGGCAATCAATGTGAAACAAGAAGATGATAAGATCAGTCACTAGATTTTTTTTTTTTTTTTCCCCCCCTCCTCTTTAATGGCTCATAATGTCATTAAAGCTGACTGCCATTATTTGCAAATACATTTAGCTGTTCCACAGAGGACGCCTAATGAAAAGTGCAGCCTTATCACACGTGGAAGCTGGATATTTTGCAGCTTTTCGTGCATCTACCTGCTTCATCATGGCACTCCTTCGCTGTTTATCGAACCCCCACCTCCTCCTCTTCCCACACCCCCCCAACCCCCCCTTTTTTTTTTTTTTTTTCTTTTCTCTTTCCCACCCTCTGTTACTGCTACTCTTTTGTTTGCTGGTGTGTCTCCAACTTTTTTTTTTTTTTTTTTCTGTTTATCTGCCTCCTCACATTCCTGGATCTCTTTGTGTCTAGGCCTGTGGGCAGGTTTCTGACAGGGGTTGCTCTCGTTGAGCCCTTCCCGAGGCTTCAAAAGCCAAAGAGAGAGACAGGCTCTGTCACATTATGCGGGCCCCTCTCCCCCCCCCACGCCCACCCCCGCCCCACCGGCTTTGATTGAGAGTAGTGATCCAAAACTGATGCGAAGAGGAGCCGGCGCTCACCTCTTGTCAACAGCGCGTGTTCTCCACAGGCAGACAGGCGAGCCGCAATGACAATGTTGGATACGCTCTGCGTGCTCTGACATCCCCACCCCCCCCAACCCAAACCCCCTTCAAACTTTGACACACTTGATATCTCTTTCTGTGTTTTGCGATTGTCTTATATAGGAGCTCTGATTGGTGCGTACAATTGCAGGGATGTTTGCGGAATGTCAGCGGCGTGTGGATTTATTGTTCCTTTAAAGCTGCAAGGTGTAGGGGAAAAAAAAAATCCAGGGATAGATTAAAGGTTCAGTTTTTAAGTTAGGAGTTTGTTTTTTTTACAATGTCAGGTTGGGACGACTGTAGATAGAAAGAATAAGTGCGGAGGTTTTTGGATTCATCTCAGAAATTTTCAAGAACAAAAATGCCTGTATAAAAACCAAAAGTCTAAAAATTTCAGCTTCAAAAATTTACTTTTTTTTTTTTTTACTTTCAAGACTCAAATTTCCAAGTTTTTTTTCTAGAATATTTCTGAGCTTAATCTTCAAAATTTCAGAATTTTTTTCTTGCAAATTTTCAACTTTTCCATCTCAGACGTTTCCTACTTTCTGCTGTAAATTTTCTGAAATTAAAAAAAAAATTTTTTTTTTGGAAATGTAATTTTTTCTATCGACAATGGACCTTACATGCAGTTGTACTTTATAGATAAACCTTTTCCTGTCTTTTCTTTAAAATTTCCATCCAGTTTAGACAGTTCTGGACGATGAATCAATCTGCAACAGATAACGTTCGGATAGATCAAATTGCCCCTAAGTGACCAGCATTCACAAAATCGAACAACGAAGTGGGAGCCCGAACTTTTACGGTTTTATAAACACAAGTTACAAAATAACCAAAAATGTTCAAAACAGCAAAAACTTCTCCAAGCATTTCTCTACAGTCCTGCTGTAGTGCATTGGCTTTTAATTTTAACTCTTTATTTAAACTCTCAAGAAGTCTCAAAAACTGAGTTTAATATTCTTAACGTGCTTCTTAGGTATTGTTGCTTTTTACAAAATAAAAAATTGTGGCACAGTTCAGCTCATTGACTAACGTTTCACCTCCATTCCACCAGTGCCTGTTGATGCGTTTCCCACACCGAGGAGATTCATGGTTTAGTATTTATGGATTCAGATTTTTTTTTTTTCTCAGTTCAAATTATTTACGAAAAAAAAAAATGTTGTATTGATGGATTTTTATGTAAAGCGTATCTCAAATATCCTACGGCAGCTACTAATTGGAAAGCTAAAAATACCCCGAACCAATACTACCTGACATGCTGCAGGCTGGCATTTACAAAGCAGCCATTCATTTTCCTCGGCTCTGATTGGCTGTGCCCTCATAGAGCGGAGATATTATTAACATGCTCTGTTTGCACTGAGTATCTTAATACATATTAAGGTGTATTTGGTGTTTTAGCTACTGAAATACAAAGTGTTTCTGAGACAATTTTACATATTTGTGGATTTAATCTGTTATAAAAACAGCATTTTGTTGCAGCTTAGTGCTCTGAGATATACATAATTACCCTGAGTTGCTTAGTATATACCTACCTATGAATTTATTGTATGTCCTGTATTAAAATAATCAGTGCTTCATTTACATTTTGCTTCGCAGCAAAAACAAAAATGTTTTTCTTAGATCATTATGAATCCATTAGAGCAGTAAGGAGTTAAATGAATGTAACACATTCGATTTTTGCACAGCCTTACCTTTTCATTCAGTTATGTTGACTGAAAATGCTTAATATTTCCTCTTATGTTTTATTTGCATAGTTTTAAGTGAGCCTCTCTTCAAAATTCCTGTACTGTCCCTTTAAGGACTCATTAATCAATTTAATTGCCACTTAGTTATATTCTTTTTTTCATGCATTGCAGCTTTTTTTGTGACGGTAATCTCAGCAATCAGCAGCGCGTCGCCTATTCTGAAAAACGTGTATTTTATCGGTAAAACACAGAAAAAGGCTCCATTTAAAAAAATTTTTTTAAAAATTATTATTGAGTTGAAATTCCTCTTTTGTGCTGTGAGTCAGCCAATTGTCAAATAAAAGTCACCGTGTCCAATCTCTAATTAAATGCATTTTAAAGCCGCACTCTGTTGAGGCTGAGTTCTTTGGGTGTAAAAATGAGAGAAAAAAAGTCAGATAAGAAAATTCCACAATTTGTGGTATAAAGATTTTTGACGAATGGAAAAACACTTGACTTTGAACCTTCGGCTTCCTCCGATGCAGAGTTGCACAGATTGCGACCACATGCGTCACCTTGACGTGACCTCCTGGTTTGCTACATGCCCGGTTTCACGAGTTGTTCCAACGAGAACAATCCGTCGCCGTCTCCGCCCCTTTAAGACAATAAAGTCTCTGTTTATCCGGCAGAGGGCCCTTTTATTTCTGCTCCACCACGCATCATCAACCCGAGGCCACATATTCATAAACCGGCCATCTGCGTGAAACGCGCACCGCCTCGGCAAGTAGCGCGACGGGCTGGAAGACGTCGCTGCGATGCGTCAAGACCGTTTGACGGCGCTCGACTCGGGATTCTGAATGAAATCGCCGTTGGAAGTCTTTTTACAGAAACAAAAGAACATATTTCCCATCACGGGTTCTCTTCGCAACTTCTGTCCGTTGCGGTTTCGCCATCTGTGGCCTCTGCGCGGCTGTACTGCAAGTGCTTTTGTCTGCACTTTTCTTCCTGACGATTCCCCTCGTCCAAATACAGCACATGTTGAGATCATTAATTTCCAACCCTGCCAAAACCACTTCCCACACACGCCTGGCATTTTCTTTCTCCCGATCTCCAACTCGACGCACGCTTAGCTTCGCGCCGACACCAAACGCCGGCGTAATCCTGTTCCTCTTCTTTTTTTTTTTTTTTTT
>VMRN01000051.1:816588-1071821 GCA_010277015.1 Poeciliopsis turrubarensis
TTTTTTTTTTTTTTTTTCTGGGCCCCGTTGCGCTTTCATTCTTGAAGCCTAAACGAACTGTTTTGTTCAGTCGTACAAGTCTGGGAGTAAAGCCAGCACAAAAAAGAATCTCGTCGTGTCCTATCGCAAATAAGGTCAAGGAAAGTGCTGAGAAGGAAATTCTTTCCGTTTCAGTCGTCCATATGTGTTCGCAGATGGGCGTGAAGAGGCGGCGTGGAGGAGTCGCGCTTCTCAAGATGATACTTGAGCTGCCTGTGGAGGTTTATCAGGAGAAATGTTGGTTCCAGTTATCAATAATGGGGAAACTGTGACCGGGAAACAAAAGACAAAACAGTCTAGAGTCTTCAAGCCACAGAAGCACCTTTTGATGTGGAGTCAAGTCGACAAGACATCAAGAACCCACAGTGAGTTGTTCAGACAACATGGCAACAAACATAAAACGGAAACTCGCATCTGGGAATGACGTAAAACTCGATGGCATTCCACTTCAAAGTTTTACAGGTTGAAAGGTTTTCTAAATGGACTAAAGACTCTTTATAGTTTAATGTGAACGAATTTCATTGTACATTTGTACCGTTGCTCTTGCAGCATGTTTTGCTTCATAGTTCTCAATGTATGATAGATTCATTGAGGGAAAAATATCTGAACATTATGTTTAATTTTTTGCAAAAAAACCCCAAAATTTTTGTCATCTCTTACTATGTGTTTACAATTGAGAGTTTCACTCCGTGTCATAAAACTACCCTTCAAACAGTCATGAAGTGCAAATGGATAGGATTTGGTTTATTTTTTTACAACATGACAAAAAACTGAAGAAGTCTTGGTCAGGGCAGGAGGACCGGAGGCTGAGCCTGCAAACAACTTAAAGAGTTTGTGGATGTAATTTTTACAAAATCATGTTCTTTTTTACATATTTGTTAAAACTGTCACCACGGTGTGAGCATATAATATCAGACAGATATTCTGTGAAAAGAAAATGCACCGTTCCCAGTCAAAAACAACCAATCAGAACCAGGGGGAGGGTCTTAGCTCTGTCAAATCAACCTTTTGTACGTGGTGCTAAATGTGCAAATGGCTCAAAACTGTTTATGTAATCGAGCCTTAGCATTCATGGGAGACTCTGTTGTGGTGAACAAGATGTGAACAGTACGTACAAACTGTCACCACGTAGTGGTAACTTTAACCATTGTGTAGATGGTTAAAGTTGCAGTAATTTTGTGTACTGCAACTTTAACCATCTACACAAAAATACCCCAAAAAATATTTCTTTGTATTTTGAGCTTGAGCCTTTTGAGCAACAAAAGGTTCAAAAGGCTAGCTGCTAGTATTTTGAGCAACAACAACAACAAAAAAAAGTAAAAATACACAAACGCACACTTTTAGGGTTCCCTGCAAGTTGGGGCTCTGGGCCGCTTGGCCTTGCTACATTCCTGATCTGATGATGCTACAGCAGAAAGCTAGTATTTATCGACGTGGTACTTGCGTCACTTGCAAGTACCAAGTTCTATGGTTCCAGACAGTGCAACTCCTTCAGGTAAAGCGCTCGCAGGTGTGAATGTTCGTCCTCGCAGCCGACGAACAGAGCCCCTTTTCTCGCATAAATCAAATGCCAGGCAGAGCCGGGATGTGCAAAAGCAGGTTTTTTTTTAAACTTGCAAAAACAAATTGTTATGTTGCCATGACACAAACAGCAACAGTGGGATTTCTTGCCGCTTGGAGCTGAAGTCATTTTCAGCACAACACAAGGACACAGTTAGAGGTCCCACTGCCAACAGCTGCTCGCTCTTGATCTTTTGTTCTCAGAAAAACGTCAGAAGCTGCTGTCATATTCGCACGAGCTTTTGCAAACAAACCTCCGAAACTCTTTTGCCGGTCCAACTCCTTTCTCAACCTTGAGCAGATCTCAAGTTTATATGGTGCAGTCTTGCTAAACAGATGATGATCCTCTAAGCTGCCGTTCGTTAATGCAGTGAAGTGGGAACGTTTTTGTCGCGTAGGACGAAATCGCCAAGATGAAAGTATCTGCATCCTAAAAAACCCCCACTAAAACCACAAAACAAATCTTTCTTTTTCTGCTCAGCATATATACATATATATATATCAAATATACAATATTTTCAACTATTTACAAATAAATCAGCAAATGTGCTTCCATCTCGCTTGTCTGCTCATTCGTGCTTTTTCGCAAAATTCAAAAACCACCTCAAGCAAAGGCTAAAACATAACTTATGGTGTGAACAAGTTCGATCGCATGTCATTTTCATTTAATTTCTTATTTGATGGAAACACCGCAATTGCAAAATGGTAATATTTTTTGACATCAGAATATAGAACATTGCGCACATTTGTAACGGAAATGCAGCCATTTCCATTAAGAAGCACGACCTCAACACACTGTGCTCCAAAGCTCAGTAAACTATTCCGAGGATGCCGCTAGGAAGTCTCTGGTGGGCCAGCTTCACAATTCTAGTGCTGTTCTTATACCAGACAAGGAAATCTTGGAGATCTTACGAGGAATTGATTTCTGTCCTTTCGGTGAGACGGGGTGTGCTGAGGACGTAAATTCTACACGCCAGTGAACAATGCTCGGCATGGTGGGCAGCGGCAGGATGCAGCCTCAGCCCAATTTAAGACCAAAAACACGACTTGTACCACACTCCGTCGGGACGTTGATGATGCCGTCTAATGTGTCTGCAAGGACATCCTCCGTCTACTGCTTTCATTGACTATTGTAGACTCTGGCAAGCATCCATGCGGTCCACTCAGGATCACTTAGTACAGTAAGTGTTGGCACCAGCTGATGGCAAGTCAGATGCTTCTCCTACATTTTTCTGCATATGTACCAAATGTCCTTTTGGGGGCCCCATTTGGTTTGTAGCTGCTTCTTGTCAGTGGTACTATTTTACGTCTTGTGGAAAAGGTGGATCCCACCACAAACTACGACATCTTGTGTGTCATAAAAACCAGGGGTGACAAGAAATTAATTAAGACTTTGTGGGCACAATGCAGAAGATTTCACACATGAGCCGGGGTCACCCAATTGCGCGTCTCTGAACGACGTCCCTTTTCTCAACACTTCTGTTTTTTTTTTTTCCCCTCCACCCCCATCTCCTTCCATAAAATCTCTCTGAGCCTCTTTAAAAATCACAGCCCGACTGCACTCACTTTTTATCGCCTACCAGCTGTTGGAAAACGTTCCACTCTGAAGGAGAGGGAAGACGCAGGAGAAGTCCTCAGAGGACCCATTTGTACAGCTCCAGCAGTTTAAGTCGGCCGTCTCACGGATGTTAGAGCAGGTGTGCGTCCTTAGCGGGATTTTCACCTGTAAAAAAGAAGGGAAAAGAAAAAGAACCAAAACACCTCAGTGAGAGCATTTTTAAAAGCAGACATGACTCCCTATTTTGTCTTCGTCTTTGGAGGCAGAAATGTCCTTTTCCTGCTGAGCCGTTCCCATCCACAGGTCTTCACGGCGTCTCGGCCCGCGAGCCTGCCGATACCGTCCCATGTAACGGAGCGAAAGCGGATCGATGCTCTTTGAGGCGTTGGGCGAAAAAAAAAAAAAAAAAAAAAAAAACCCGAATGCCTTCGCAGGAACAAAGACGTGAGATTACTCAATCCGACTCCCTCCTTGTCATGCCAACACAACCCATAGGGATTATAATTGAAGCACAAGAACTTCAATTACACCTTTCCACTAAAAGTCATTACAGCAAAGCTCATTAGCGCCGCAATCAAAGCTGAAACAAGCAACTGGGGCAGCCAAGTGCCTGCTTACAGCTGATTTGTCTGCATGTGTCTTAGGGACGGTATGGGATCTTAACTTGTAACACCTTTAAAAAAAAAAAAAAAAAAAAAGAATTGCAGTCCGGGGGTCGATGCGTAGGTGTCGGTACGTGACTACGGTCCGATCTGACTGGCCCATCTTCACGGCTTTACTTCTCTTGCCCGATCGTTCGGGGCCGGTATCTCTGGAGCAGGAAGTAAAGATTACGCGGCCCGCAGAACCATTTAGATCTCTCGCAGATCTCTTAATGCTACTCATCGATCGCTTCCTCCCCCGATTTGAAAACAAATGGACAACGCTGATGGTCCAAATGGCCCGTTTCCCAATTACATACTTGGGTGGCTTTCAATCCTCTCGCGGAAAAAAAAACAAAAAAAACACGGGCCTTAACTTCAGATCGCTTGCTCTTTGTGTCTTGCCAAACACTCACTTTTGTGTTGCTTTGGAATCAAATCACACACTTTCTATTTACTCCATCCCTGCCACAGTCCAATATAGTTTATTTGTGTTCACACCACTAACTCCATCTGAACTAAGGACCATTTACTCCCTATTTTTAAAAAGAGAACAACATGAGACCGTCATGAGAAACATCGCATGGAGACGATTCCACTTGGCTTCACAAAAGCTTTCGTGACAGGGTGCCTCACGGAGGGCCTCGTCGAAAGGAACAAATGTGACTTTTCTTCACATTGGGCCCCTTTACGCCGGGGCCAACGCCGTGTTGCACTCAATCTTGCATGAGGAGCGGCGACAACAGAATCCAAAGAAGGAGTGAACTGGGAGCTAAAAGAGAAGAGCTGCTGTCAACAAGCTCTTATGGTGAGCAGATGTGGGAGTGAGGGGGGGGGGGGGGGGGGGGGACTCCCTCACCACTCCTTACCCTGCAGCTAAGCACACACAATCTCACACACGCACATGTACAACGCAATACACACGCCAGCGGAGGAGTAGCAAAACAATCATTTGGAGTAGATTCCGGGGATGGCTGAGATGGCTGCGGTCGATCTTTTTTTTTTTTTTTTTTTTTTTTTCTTCTTTCGAGAAAGGCCAAATTTGGAGGAAGCTAAATAAGACGCTGAAGAAGTGGATGGCGGTAAACAGCTAAAGTGTTTTTGTTGTTGCTGTTGAAACACCACTCTCGGCAAGCCAGAATGAGTTAGGAAAGCAGTCTGGAAGCTTGATTTATCCCCCCCCCCCTTCCCGTGCGGAACAGAGTGGACTGTTTGACGGAGAAGCAGACATAAAGCAGCTGGCTCTCCGAACGGCTCGTATAAAGAGACGCTATCGGTCAATGGGCCATACTTTGGTCACGCAGCCAAACTCTTCCCTTTTTTCGCGCAGCCTGAGTGAGCAAGCGGCATTTCTTGTGCATTTTATCTTCATTGGAAGTTCGTCTTATGTAACGCCACTGATTTAAAGGGCCTCCCGACTACACAGCGCGCGGTCGTTGGGAATGTGCACAGGCACCGTCGTGTTTTTGCCCCCTTGTTTACTCGGCGTTGTGTCGTTCTGGTTGTGGGAGCGAGTCTTCAGTGCTTTCACCTCGCCTCGCTTCCCTCCAGCCTTTCTCTCCCCTCCTCTCGCTCTCTCCGAACTCAACACTTTTAAATTACATGGCACCTTGGTCTGCCTACTCACTTCAAAACACGAGAGAAAATGACCGGCTCTCACCTTGAGTGCTCGGTATTGACGGGATAGCTTTGTTGGTCAGGTGTGAAAATGTTTCCCGGTTCAGAAGGGATCGTTCGGACATAAAACAGTGGAAATGCTGCAGTTAAATTGTCGACGGGTCTGTGCAAGTTGAGATCAAATCTTATATTACGTGTTAGGAACGTAATGTGCTGCTTGACGGACAAAATATTACCAAACATTTGGGAATATTTTTTTGGTAAAATTAGAAATCCTATTTTTTTTTCCCCCCCCACAAGTAAATACTTCACAATCTACAAACTAAGAGATCTTTAAAGGAATACTATTAATATGTGTTTTCCAGGTGTATGGCGCCATTTTCTCTTACCTTACAAAAACATTTTGTGGGCTCTTCCTCTTTGCATATGTAACCTTGGTATTGTTTGACACGAAACCTTAAGCTCTCACAGTGGAGGTTTGATACCTTGTAGGTGCATCAAACACTTATTGTCCCGAATAATGACCGTCTTAACATTGATGAAGTGGCAGCGACTCTTTTTCGAGGCGAGTCATGATCTCAAAAGGATTGTTTTACCACGTCCTACAGATTCTCACCACGGAAGCGGGTGAAAAACGTCGGGGATGCAACAGCCATTAAAAGAGGTGCTTCGTGTGGAGGGACCGCGTAATTTATTTTCAATCTTTCTTGACTGATCGGGTTTACTGCAAACATTTCCTCCAGCGTGCCAAGAAAACTTATTTTGCACTTGGCAGGCTTAATTGATAATATTGATCGCGACTGATGACATATAATGGGGGTTGAAGCCTAAACAACTCAACTTCTTGTTGCCTTTCGACTCTGGGAAAAAAAAAAAAAAAAAAAAAAAAAAGCCTACGCTTACCTCACTAGGGGAAAGTTTACCTCTTGCAGCAAATAGATGGCACTTTGGCAGATTTCCCTTCATATTTCGGTGTTTTAACATCCCACAAGATCTTTAAACACCGTTGGACAAACCTGATAAGCAACACAGTTTCAGCCGAAGGGCAAAAAAAGTAAAAAAAAAAAAAGAAAAATAAAAAAAGCTGGAGACATTCAAGTTTGGGGTGAGATCTTTATAGGACAATAAAAAAAAAAAAACAAAAAAAAAAACACCGGGTAGGTGATTTCTCCCGAGGCATGTTCTACATAATTTGGAACGGACTGTAACGAAACAAGATGTTTGACACTTATTATGCACTTGTTTACCTGCTGATTATACAGGTTTACTACCTCTATTACAGCCTTGTCATCCATTCTTGGCACAATTCCACAGACCAAATTAAATTAGTTGCAGTCATTGGTTTGTACAGTGAAACCACCCTGTGGGTTATCCGTAGACGGCATGAATATTTAGCCAATAGATCCTCTGATGGATGTTTTCAACCCTGGTGACATGAGGCTATTAACCTCTGTACTGTACTTTGCTGCTTTTTTTTATATGTATATATATATATATATATATATATTTATATATTTTTCCTCTTTATTCACTTGACAAACAGCCTACGCCATTAATCCGAAAACTCCTCCGCTGGCTGGGATTAGCTCTGGAGGCTTTCATTATCCCTTGATACCACCACCTTGATTACTTTCAATTGGCATGAACACCTCATTTTCTGCCATAATCTAATTCAATATCATCTCATTTAGGAGCTGATAGAACGAGACCCGAGATAATTTGCTCCGTGCGGCAACGCATCGAGATTAAATGTTTGTCTTTGCCGAAGCAGTGACGACGTGGCGAAAATACGAGGTGCCATTCGTTTCGACGCCAGTCGGCGCCTGGCGAGGCGACGCGAGCAGGTCTGCACAGGTCACATACCGAGTGGCTTTAGAGCGCAAGACGTCCCCATCGCAAGCCCGGTAGGCGAGCACGGCTCGCTTCACCTCAGATGGCCTTTGTGACAAGGTCTCAAAGAATGTACACAAGCTCTCAATTACTTTAAATCTGCCCTATTGTCCTCCAGATGAGTGTTTATGTCTTCACGGAAGTGTGCGCAAAGCAGGAAACACTAAGCAGACAAGGGAAAATATCTTATCTGTTCTCAGATCAAGTAGTTGTGGCCCTGGGGGATAGTTTTTTTTTTTTTCCCCTCTTTGAGTTTGATTTGACCTGTTTGTTCCCTCTGTTCTGAAAAAACAAGACAATTTTGGGAGGGGAAAAAAAAAAAAAAAGAAGGTTTATTCCAGCTCAAGATCAGATCTCTCGGCCATTAACGCAAAGTGATAGCTGTCTTTTTGGCAGGAGACTCGAAAGGTGACTATCTGTCAGCAGCAGCTAAAGTCTTTCACTCTGCTTGTGTCCATCTGAGCGGTTAAGAGTCAAAGTCATGTCCCCAGAGGTCTATCAGTCACCCAGACAGATGCTCCAAACACATTCATACCTGGGGGCCACAGCACCTACAGACCGTTTTCACAAGCAGACCTGACCAGTTCGCATGGGAAGATATAGTGCCAGCCATTTAGCTGAAAACAATTCACAATTTGTTGTTTTTTTTTTATATACTTCTGTGTGGGTTTCTATGACTTCTTAAAATAGCCCAGATGCTTAAACTACCCTGCTGTCTTCTGGCAATAAGTTACATATTTCGGTGTTTGTGAAATTAGCCGTTTCAAAAACCTTCCAGCATGTATTGCCGCAAGTCAGCAAGCTCTGTCCGTCACCAAGCAACCCCAGCGAAGCTCCAGCATGTTTGGTTGGCTGGTTTTACCGCTCCATGTGTATGCAATGGCTGCTGCGCCACTGCTGCTTTTTAAAGATATGCGGTTGTATAATTGCACGTCTTATTTCCGTCCTTTTTAACATGAAAGCAAAAACGTTGAGTCGAGAGGGTCCAGGCCAGCAGCAATTTTTTTTTTTTTTTTTTTTTATTTAACTACCTATGCCTTGCGTACTCATGTCATTTCCAATGTTTATCTGAATGTTTATCCTTGGGGGAATTCAATGAAAATGTATGCACTGTTCTGTTTCCCAGGAAAGTAGGGATTTGCTAGTATCTGTTATCCTGAGTCACATTTACCACCACATGCTGATTCTGTAAGAAGCTAACACGTTTTCCAATGTTACTGTTAATGGTGGCCAGTTAGTAATAATAGCCCAAGCGCAAATTTCTTATGTGATATTTGCAACCAGCTGTTGATGTTGATGCCGAACTGCTGCAGGACAGATCGGAGAATAGAGGTAGAGAAATCCTCTATTAAATCAAATGCAGGGTTTGGTGTTTGTATCCATTTTAATGGTGCATTTGCCATCCTGAGGGAAGAGAGACTTTAGGGCAAGAAAATATTCAGTTGGTCTGACTATTGCCCAACAAAGAAAAAATATGTATTTTGCTACTAGTATTTGTCCAACTAGTAGCAGTAATCCCACTGCTGACAGTTGATTACACCTAGTTATTACCGGGGTCGTCGCCTTCGTAATGCTTGGTTTGAACTTCGGGAAGTAGGATTACAAACCAGTGAATGGATATTTTGATTATTTTCTTCCATTTATTATGCAACTATCCCAGTCACATCAGCGTCAGTTGTGGGAAAAAAAAAGAAGTTCACGAGGCCATTCTCTTGTCAGGATGCCTCATCAGCCGTTACCGAGGGTATATATATATATGGCAGCAGAGTTACTGATTCACTCCTTCACAGCCCTCCAAACTGGGATTTTCTCAGGGATTCAAAACTCCCAAATCCTCTCCCATTCAGATTCCCCGCTCCTTCCCCCCCTCCAGCACCACCACCAGCACATCTTTCCCCGCTCGCACATTTGCTTTCTGCTGTGCATGGACTCCCAGAGTGAGCACTATGAAGGATTACCCTTCCAAGATGTAATCCAATCAAACACAGGGAAAAAAAAAAAAGGGGAGAAAGAAAGAAAAGCAGAAACTGATTTCTTATCTTTGTAAGATGCTGCATTTCCTCTCATCTCTTGAGAACACACAGCCAGCATTATCGGTCATTTGATTACCTTGAGTAAAAATGGATATGGAACAGCAGCGGCTCCAGCCTCCAGAGGCCTGACTTGCACATTGAAATCCAATTGAAGGCTTGTACCTTATGTATTTGTTTTAAGATTTGGGAAATAATTAACTAGGGTAAAAGCCGTTACGGCCGCGCAATGGGATTAGACGGGACATGATGGGGGTTATTTCGGTTCAAGACGATTGAGGTCTGAGGGCACCTTTCTCCTGCCACTTTAGTTTTATATGCAATTACAGAAATGCATCCTTATCCCAAAATGTTTTAGTTTCACTGGGCATCTGGCCATTAGATGCTGCTTTTTATTTATTTATTTATTTTAATATGGCGAAGTGTGTGTGCGTGTGTGTGTGTGCGCGCTTGCATGTCTGCATTTTGCACGCTAAATTTGTCAGCCTTGGGGCGCCGCCAGGCCAGCAGATGTTGGTCACAGAGGACAGCTGATCCTGTGAACTGGATGCGCTCGCAAACATGTGTTTGTCTGGCTTCCATATGGACGAGACACGTGAAGCAGATACGAGCGTCGCCCTGACCAACGGCGGCTTCCTCGGCTATTTAAGGACGCGGAGAGCCATTCGGAGGTGGCAGAACGCTGCAGACTCTCGGGTCGCCTGCGTTCCCATGGTGGCTCCGTTTTTTTTTTTTTTGTTTGTTTTTTTTTTCCAGAGTTTTCATTTGCGTTTTGGCTTTTACAGAGCCATGAATTTCAAGGATGTCACATGAATTTATGGCAGATATTTTTTTAACTGCGGTCGAGATTTAAGTACGGAATCTGCAAAATCAAATGAGATCCAGATCCAGAAGGCCTGAGCAGTCTGGAAGTTGGATACAACTACATTTCTTTTGAGGCTAACAGTTTAGAGATTTATAAGACTTCAAAGATATATTTAGTTTATTCTGAGTTACAGGGGGCCATCGTAGGGACTTAAAAGCTGCAGTGATAGGGACGTCACAATTACAAATTTTGCTAGAATATAGGATAAACAGTATGTTGTTTGGAGGTCATAAGTAATATATCAATGATAGCCTAACCATGCTAATTGGCAATCTCAAAGACTAGTAAACCTTAAGTTTATTTTTTTTTTATAACACGCACGCACACAAAACTAAGACTTCAAATATCCAAAATAAACACCCCTACCAAAAACAGTAAACGAAACAAATTAAAAAACACACAACCAAATCCATAAATAAAATGGATTTTGACGTATCGGTAAACAAAACTGCCCTTATTCATTGATTTGCGTCGACATTGGGATATTGAATCTGGAATTTCAAAAATTTAAGACTGCGTCATTTTTTTTCCTACACTCGTCCTTCTTCTGCAGCTCGAGTGGAAACCCTGGATTTTTCAGCTGAAAATAATCAACTCTTCTCGAACATGAGGGGCTGAACTGCTTCCAGTTTCCAACAACGTGGAGCTGGAGATAAACTGATGTGACGCGAAGACGGAAACCGGCAGGCTCTTCTTCGTCGCACGCTTTACGCCGAACTTTCCCGAACCGCGCCCAAAAGGGGTTCGCCGAGAGGTACTTGCGCTGTCTGATTCACGGTGCCGTTCCACCGCCATTTCCCCGCACAAGAACGTGATGAACTGCCATCTCCCGTCATTAGCGGCGAGGGCTTTTGGCAAAGCAGACCGCTACAAGTGTGCAATTGTCATATTATACCCGTTGCTTGTTCGAATTGCGTATTGGAATCCAGTTCTTGGTCTGAAGTGGCTTCTGGCAGGCCTTTATGTATGCAGCAGCGTTGACCGAGCCGCTTCTTCTCGTTCCTGCGGTGAAAAGTGACAGCTCTTGCTGCCGTCTCATGTTCAATTTGCCAGTCTGCTAACGCTCCCGTGGAGAAAAGGAATAGTTTTTTTTTTTTCTTCTTCTTTTTTTTTTTTTTTTTCTGTCCCTCTGTAAATGGTCTATAGCTCAAGGGCCCCAACATCTTAAGAGTTGACATCCAGTTGTGGAGATACTTTATTGAATAACATTATAGCCACAGGAATGAATCATTTGCTCCTCCGAATGAGGCGGTAACTGCCAGAAAAAAAAAAAAAAAAAAAAACAACAAAAAAAGCAGCAGCCGGTTCAAAACAAATAAAGCAAAAGGGAACGCTTTCCCGACCTGCAGAGAACCTGTCTGTTTTGTGGGTTATAGTGTCGATGTGGCACAGATTACGGCGAAAAGTCTCCCGGCTCGAACTGGCAGGAGCCGGCCATTGATCTTCGCTCGGCTCGGCGGCACCGAGATGCCTCCGCAGACAGATGGGGAGAGCGCAGAGGAGGGGTGGGAGCGGGTGGGGGTCTCGGAAATGCATATGCAAGGCAGCCTCTTGATAGTACTTCTGAGACGGGCCCCAGTTTTGCTTAGATTGCTTAAGGATGGACTTATTGGGGCAGTTAGCTTCACTTTGCAGCCGAGAGACGAAAGAGGATGAAGGCGAAGGCGTGTTTTTTTTTTTTTCCTTTCTTTTTAAGGGGGTCACAGAGGGAGGAGGAAAAGTGGGTGAGCCAGAGCCATAAAAACTAAAAGATAAGAAGTCTTTAAGAGATATCTCGCTGTGCAGAAATCAGCCAGAGCTATCGGGTTCTAACAGGGATCTTGTTAGACCTGTGGATGAAAACAGAAGCTTGCAAATGTTATCGTACATCCTTTAATTCTTTCCCAACTCAAACACAGAGTGAAAGAATAAAAACCATGTGGAGTTTTTGATTTCTTCTTTTAAGAGTTGTCGTCTTCAGACCAGAGCCTTTTAAAAACGTTTTGCTTTTTCGGTCGCTTGCACTGAATTTGCACAAAAAAAGAACCAGGGTATTATCTTTGACCACAACATGTCATTTAAATCCAATACTGAACAAGGTTTCTGGTTTTCATTTCCACATTATTGCCAAAATTGGACATCGTGTGTCCAAGAGTGACATTCGTTACAGTTTCAGCCGGCGCAGTTCACTGTCTCCCTGCACTGTCAAACCAACCAAACCCTCTGAAAAACCTGCTGACCTCCTCGCCTGTGGTGGCGCTGCTGCACCAGGAACCTCCGAAGGACATGACAGGAAAACACGAGCTGAGCTTCCTCCTTCACGAAATGCGATCAAAAACAAAAAAAAACAGAGTGGATGTTGGATTTTAGCGGTTGTAGGATTCGGCAAATGTGCACCGGCTCTTATTTATTTATTTACTTTTATTTATTTTATTTTTTTTGTGGAAAACCCAAAAACCACCTGAAAACATATTTGCAAAACTGAGAAAGTTCTCTTGAATTTTGCAGGTTCCCTCATTACCCACGTAAACAGTGCGCTGCCGTGTGACGTCTACGTTCTTCTTCTGTGTGTGCGCAGCTTCAAACAAGACGCTCGATCGTTCAGTAGTGTGAACGAAAAAAGCTAAAATGTCAGCAAAAAATCTGAAGTGAGCGTGGAGTGAACATGTGTGAACGTAGCCTTATTAGCGTCTCCATTCAGAAGTATTACATAAATTACAGGGATGATAGATTGTCTCCGGGGGGAGGGCACTCAGGGATTATGACGAGTTTGAAATGACTCAAGACATTTTGTTCACTATCGCTGCCTCGCTTTTGTTTCATAACCTCTTTCACACCTTTTTTTTTTTTTTTTTTTTTTTTTTCCGCTGGAGGAGATTTGTTTGTGTGCGAGGCTTTGAGAAGCGAAGGGAAGCCCACCAGCAGCAAAGCCCCTTTTTATTTATTTATTTTCCGCCTTTGTTGGGCTGAATCGGGAGTATTTCCACGCTTATCAAAGCACACAGACACACACACACACACACACGCACACACGCAGGCACACACACGGAGGAAACCAGCTGGCTTATGGCAACAGAAGTGGCAGTGGCCTAGCAGCGCGGGTCAGCTGGAGGCAAGCGATGCTATTGTGTGGGATGGGAAGATGAAGCAATGCAGATCTCGAGGAGGAGGTGGGTGGAGAGGCAAATCTCTTACAGCTGCACTGTTTTGCTGCGCTTAACCCCTGCAGGCCGGGTTCAAAGGGGGTGGTTGGGGGGGAGGCGAGGGCAGTGTGTGGTTTGCAGATCCTCAACATCTGTATGTGCCGCGCATCGGAGGAGGAAAATGGTTACTAATGCAATCAGGGTCTCATTTACATCCTGCGGCGCATCCATGCTGGGCGCAAAAACACGACGCTCCATCACGCGCAGCCGCGCTCTGCTTCGGTGTTTAAAACGCTCCGAGCACAATGGAACAAATTATTGCCCTTTGCTCACTCTCACTTACTGTTTTCCTTTGTTTCGCTCGAGGTAAACGTCAACTTTCCCAAAAAAAAATGTATATAATGAGACAAAAAGCACTGTTAAAAAAATTTGTGTGGGAGTGATATATCCTGAGTCAGATGAGTTCCCTCTATAGATGCAGTGTTGAGTATATCTAAGGGTACAAATATGCAAATATATCTGTTTAAACCCTTAGATATTTCTGTTTTTTATTTTATTTATTTATTTATTTATTTTTTTTTTTAAACCTGAAACTGTAAGCTGCGTTTCCATTACAAATGTGTGCAAAACTTTCTCAGCGTTCCATCAATGTCGATAAAAAAAAAAAAAAAACACACAATTTCCCAATTGAAGTGGTTCCAGTAAACAAACACGATTAAAATCACTTGTGTAAGTTCATTCACGTGACGTCATTGAAAAAAAAAAAAAACGTGGCGTGCCGTCGGCGTCCTCCAGCGTCCTCCAACGTCGTCTTCTCCTTGCACCGGTGGCGATTTTGGATTTTGGAAACGCCCACATTTCCAAAAGTTGAAAACCTGCCACTTATGAAAACAGGAAATTTTTTTTGAAGATTGTTCTGCCTGAAAATGTTGCGAGATTGATCTCTAAATTTGAGTTGGGGTGGGGTTCCGCAAATTTTGACTTTTCAAACTCGGAAATCTTCACGTGTTCCTGAGACTAATATCAACATTTCTGAATTTTTTGGGGGCAGAAACGTACTCTTGTTTTTTGTTTGTTTTTTTTTTTTTTCTTTTCCATCTACAATGGCCCTCATATGCTATAGTATGCTAATGGCAGAACAACTAATATTGTGAAGGCTTCTGTTGTGGCAGCATGTCTAGCTTTAAATCACAGAAATGAATTTGAGTCATTGGTTAACAAGCTGCCCTGGTGTTTAATGTGGTGCCCTGATGGATTGCTTGTTCTGTCAGCAGTTGGTGACTGGTCTCTTCCTGTAAGGCCGTCTCCTTCATCCTTTGAGCTCTTGTTTTAGTATAAATCCCTCTTGCCTGGGTTGCATTATTGCATGCGTGAGTGAGTGTATGACTGTGATGCACATGTGTTGTGGTCACCACTGAGATGCCATCTTACCTTATTAATCTGCCCACTCAGCTCAGCTGCATTCTGATCTGTGTTGTATTTTAATAGTGTTGGTGGATGAATGGAGGACTGTGTGTACATCAGAGGTGGCACCAGACCTTTTTTTTTTTGTTATCCATCATTTCGACCGACAACATAAAAAATAAAAAATAAAAAAAAATCGGTCATGTACTATTTCTACCCGTCAATTATAATCTTATTAACATTGGGCTGTTTTGCCGTATTTTTATGCGGTTTAGTTAATATTCACCTAGTTGAACCGTGAATCCAGATCCCATCACACATAGAGCCGTGTCACTTTTTCTCCGTAGTGACACAAACCACTGACTGTGGCCCCAATGACTTATAATAAATGAAATTAAACGGGTACACTTAAATTACCAGCACTTACCCCACTGGGGTCTGAACGCACAGCCTCACGAATTCCTCCTGGTCGCATCTGCAGTGAAATTTGAGCCAGTTCACCAGTCTTTTGGATCTGTCTGATCCAAACCGATCAGTTGAACGCCGCGACTCCACGACATCTCTCCGTTTTGCTTCCCCAAAACGGAGAGATGTTACGTGTGCCGCACTCCCTATGGTGACCGGGAAAGGGAAGTGTTTTGTTGTGGACTTAACAATCCTGTTGGTTGTGCAGTAGGCCCTACTTCCGCTCTTCTAAGATGCAATTGCTCTCTCCCGCCTCCACCGTTTCAATCCAACGGGAGCGATGATCATCAACGGCGTGCAAAGAAAGAACGATGTAAAAGCAAACAGCTCCAAACAAAAAGCGTAGTCCGATTTTTGTCCAGACCAAACAAGAGGACAAACTTGTATCTTCTGCAGAGAGACAGTATTCAGTGTTATGTGATAATACACGTAATTCTTCGCTGATGATGTCATTTACACATTCACAAACAGGTATGGAATACTGAAAATGTCGACGAGAATTTTTTTTTTTTTTTTTTCTTACTGTTTTGGTGCCACCTCTGCCCTATGAGTGGCACTGCTTACCCACTGAGCGGACCGGAGGAATTTCCTCATGTGACTACACCCATAAAAACATGCTGGTGCAAGATTCTAGAGAGGAACTTCATCTTTAGATCTATCCTGCTTTTTTTTATTACAACATTACAGTTTTTTGGGGGGGAATGGGGATTAAAAAAACCCGACATTTATACCAAATGTGGAATTCTCCCTTTAGGTGTAACATTGATTTAAGAAAAAGGACGTCAATGGACACCAAGTCTGTTCAAAGCAAAACAAAAAAAAAAAAAAAAAGCAACATTGGAGCAAGTAGGAAGCGGTTACATAATCCACGAGGCTCACCAGGAAAAAGCTCTGACAGCAGGTAGTACTGCCAAATTATGTAACACCTTAAAAGTCATAAGATGGATTTCACCTGGATATTCGGTGCAGTTTCACGTCAAATCTACTTCGAACCATTGGAATCATGGCACTTATGCGTTGATGAGGAACTGGTGGACGAAGAGGCGATGAGATAAACAGAAAAGAAAAATCCTCAACAGGTGAATCCCACTTTACTCCAGGTTGCTTACCTCAGGTCACAATGTGTGGAATTGAATGCAGGTTTGCAAAGTTCTCAACTGAGTTTAAAAATGGAAAAAAAAAAAAAAAAAAAAGTCCTTTCTCTCCTGCTGGTTGAATTTTAAACAACAAACGAGTTCACTGGCAGCGACGGGGTCCTGCATCCGCTCCACAGCCATGCTAGCATGTCGACGGCGGTCACTCCTATTGTTACCGAAGGCCCTATCCAGGACGCGGCGAACATCCTCGAAGTGTTTACAGTTGTGAGGGGTGACGAGAGATAAATGAGTCAAGGGTGGGGAGGGTTGTGAGAAGATGAGCATTCATGAACAGCAGCAGCAGCAGCCTGTTCCTCCCGCTCCGCTTCACGGCGTTTGGTCAGCTGGCGAGAGCTCCAGGAAACAGATGTGGGCCCGATAAGAGCAAGAGGATGTGATACTGTGGTGTGCCATTTTTTTTTTTTTTTTTTTTTTCTTTTTTTTTGCAAGGTGTGGGTTTCCTTTTTTTAATCCTTTTTTTTTTTTTCATCCCCCCCCCCCCCCCCCCCACTCGACCTCTGGGACATTCTGGCCCGGGTCGCCCTCTCCGAGGAGAGGAGGCCACGGCGACTGACGCCTCCGCCCCGTTCGGAGCCGCCGAACAAGGCAGGAGTAAATCACGGTTGTTTACTCCATCGTCTCTGGCGCTCTGCCAACGGGGGGCCTTGCTCGCCGCTGACCTGCACCGTGCCTCGGCGTACCAGGCAGCGGTGCCCTCCCAACAGACTCTTGAGCGGAGGAAACAGGAGGGATGTGAGTAAGCCTGCTGCAATCTGGCACTTTGGTGTTAGCAGAGATGGAAAAGCGAAGTAAATCACAGCTGTTTATCTGCATCTCCCATACACTGTTTGCGTGAACCGTTGTGTGCGCGTGTGCGCGTCAGCTCCGACAAAACACATGCTTGTTGGAGTCGTAGATTGTTTGCAAGTGCAAACGTGAAGCAGGAATGAGTCACTGCTGGAGCTATTATGAGGGCTGCAAACACAAGTCGGAATTGAACAGTACACAGCGACCTGCAGCAGGGCATGTCTGAACTCTCCTTTTGTTAACAAACCACAGTAATTAGCAGAAACAAAGTCTTATTTATTGTGGCAGAACCTGATCGAGACGCACATGTGGACGTCCTGGCAGAGAAGTTACGCTTCTTGCAGCGCCTCGCGAAAAGTAGTCAACCCGCCCCGACTTCGCCATGTACAACATGAAGGAAGTACGGGTGTTTTTTTTGCGATGTATTACATAAGATGCTGCGTGACAGATTGTTTGGATTTTTGCAACAAGGAATGTGATACATTGTTATATCATCTCTTGCATACAAAAATTTTATTTGGCGGAAAGAGTTTTATGTGCATTGACTCCCTTTGAGTCAACACGCTCTAATAAGGCCTTGTCCGCACGGATCTGGATCTTCTGGAAACCCAATAGATTTTTACGCAATTTCGTCTTTCGTCCACATCTGAACGTAGTCTTAAATCACTAAAAACGATCAATAATAAAAACCCCAAGCAAAGTTGGGAGTTTATATCCGTTCATGCAAATAAACCTCCTGGCGCCATGTTTAATTCCTAACGGGAAGTTCTGGTTGTTTTGAAGGATCGTGATTGGCTGATACAGGTATTAGCGTTGCCCTACTCTGCCCCCTATGGGTTGGCGGTGTTAAAAACAACGTTCGGTGGCGTAATTCATCGGGTTCGGCTTTTTTAAAACCGGTCCAGTTTAGTTCAATTTGAATTAATTTAAAGTGTTCTAGGATTTTGTTGCTTTTTTTTTTTAATTTTTTATATATATATATATATATTTTTTTTTTTTTTTTTTTTTTTCATGTCTCCATTTAATAGAACCGACTGTAATGGAACCAGTTGACAAACTGGGCTACATAATCTCAAGGTTTCATTTTTTGTTGTTGTTTTTCATTAGATTAAATAAAGAAATTTAACTCACGGAACTTTATTTAAAAAGTCAGATTTATGAACAGTAAATGCAAATATGCCACGTTGGGTCAAAACAAGCAACAACAAAAAAACGTCTACGTATAGCTTTTTTTTTTTTTTTTTTTTTTGCAACTTAATTATGATATCAATGGTTGTTTTACTCGCATTTCCCTGCAAACATCACCTCTTCAATATCAACAGTCTTTCTTCCTCAGCTTCATTTAGCACTACTTCACATTCAGACAAAATCGCAATAAAATACACGGAAGCTCGCTCTTAAAATGTAGCAAACCGCGGAACAGATCGAGGGGCGTGACTTTTTTTTTTTTTTTTTTTTTTTTGCGAGTCTTTAAAGATGCACGGCGTAAGCAGTGCAGGACGTCGGGTTTTTTTTTTTTTTTTTTTTTTCCTCCCATGCTGTGTGATTTCCGCCTTTTATCAGCCTCATAAAAAGGTGACCTTTCTATGAAATAAGCACAGGCGATCCCTCACATGAAGTTAATTCCATGTAACATGATCCAGGTGTTAGCTCTGAATACCAATGCTGCTGTCGACTTCTCTTATTTATTTATTTATTTTTACAGGCCTGCAACTTTACCCTTAGAGCAGGAAAACTTTACCCTTGGTGATGCCGCCTCGGTGAGAGATATTCCTGTGTAAAATTCATGAATTCATAACTTTTGAGGGTATATTTCACTACTGATCTATTGGGCCGTGATAAGAATTCAAAGGTGAACGGAGCTGGAGGACATCTTCAAAGCCGTCGAGGACATCACAGGAAAGCCAATGAGGCGCGTTGCCCTCCTCCGACACCGTCGGAATACATTCCATGTGCCTCCGCTGCAACGCGATGCGCTGTCAGAGGGAAGAAAGACGCGCACAAAAAAAAAAAAAAAAAAAAAAAAAAACGACGCCATTGGAGCCTGCTGCCATTAATTTGATTTACACGGGGTTTCAGTCAAAGGCTGACGAGAAAAAATAAATAAATACAATAAAATTGCCAGCGTCAGCAAATTTCAGTTAAATCTGTAAAAAGACCCAAACAGACAGGTGAAGAAGAAGGATGTTGACGGCGGCGCTCACAGGGGATGCAGAGGTAGCGTCCTGGGAAAAAAGTTGTTTTGTTTTGTTTTTTTTTTCTCTTCGAATGTTTTCAGGGTTCATGTGTTCAGATCAGCACAGCTGATTTTTCAATCGGTTTAGCCTGGAATTTGTTCATCCTGAAATCTGGAAAGTGCAGCATTCATAAGTATTCATCACAAACACCTGATACTTATTGAAACCACCTCGAGCTGCAATTACAGGCTGGACATAATTTGAGGTTAATCTATGAGCTTTTTAACATCTGGAGATTTGTCAAAAGTTCCTCATTCTTAATTGGATCTACTTCTGAACTTTAACTAGGCCATTACGCGACAAAAATACGGTTCCACCTTTTCCAGTGTAGCTCGGACGGGATCTTAAAAAAAGCTGATTTAATTCCTTACATGTAATCGAACGACGTTTGTCAGACTTACTTTATTTACATTTGTTTAACACAACTTAGACTTAATATATTTACTTTGATAAGCATAAGTTGATTGATTGTTACAAATTCTTTTTAAAGCTGGATTAGCTAGTATCTTTTACTTTCTGTTAACTAACTGTTTAGCTAATGACAATCTCGTGGTTTGCTTTTTGCTGCATTAGCATTTTGCACATAGTACAAGAATTTCATCTTTGCTCTCGCCAGACCAGAGAGCATACTCTTCACCAGTGTCCTCCAGTGAACCGCTCAGATTAAGGGTGTTCTCACTTTTGACTCAATCGGGGTCTAAAATTGCGACATTTGTCATATTTTCAGCTCGGTTGGTTCATTGTGGAAAATGAACCAAACCGTTTGAGAAACATGCTTACCTCCTCCCCTGTGGGGGCGCTGCACCAAGAACTACCGAAGAGGACGACACTAAAACCTCTGGAGACGCTGAGAGCGACTTCCTTCTTCACAAACTGTAAGCACAAATGGAGTAGCATCAGATTTTAGCCGTCGTATGATTTCATTTCTCCCGATGTCGTTATACTCCCACGTTTGATGCGTCTTCGGAGAACATAATTGCATGCAAGTGGACTTCTTTTAAATGACCAAAAGGTGTGGCGGACTTACTGGACCTTCTTTGTTTTCGTTCGTCATGCACTACTTTGACAGAAATGAGAACTTCACCAAGCGGAAAAGAGGTTGGAAGGAGCCCGACTGGGCAGGATTTGTCGGACACGACATCTGCCGCTTCCCCTCTTCAGAGCCCCGCTATCAAAGCTAGCAGCCTGTAGCATGCATCAGCGGAGGCGGATAACCCCTGGTAGATACAAGGGAACGAGGAGACAATCAAAGGCAGTCGGCTCGACTGGAGGTGACAGTGGTCAGCTTCTGGAGGTGATAAAGGCCTTTGAACCTGGAAGGCCCCTTCGGGCCCTCCCTTTGTGTCTCCCCTGCCTCCCTTCCCCTCTGCGTCTGGCCGTAGCGGGGTCAACTTTGATTCCGTCCTCTGGGGATGCCGGGCAGCTCTCTTCATCTCAGCTGGAGATAGAGAGCTTAAGAGGGACGCCGAGCAGGAGAAGGGATATGTACTCCACATCTGTCAGATAGCGCTCCATCTCCGGTGGCTGCTGAGCTGCAGGACAGGGGTCAACATGCTTGACCTCAAACACTTGACCGGGAATGCAGGAAGAAAAAAAAACAAAAAAAAAAAACAGATAAGAGTGTCTGTCTGGTTGATGACGGCAGCAACCTGGAAAGCGGAGCCCTGCGTTTTTTTTCTTCTTCTTTTTTTTTTTTTTTCTTTTCCCTACCGTCAAAGCGTGCAGAATACATTTGTTTCCCAATTTGCCCAAGCGCAGCTCAAACCGTCCCTTTGCAAGTCTAATAACGGCCGACTTAATTCATATTTCACAGCGTCGTTCAAGGCCCGTAATCTTCACCCCATTGAGTTTTATGGCTCAGACCTTCAGACTCACTCCACACCGCAGCCGAGTAAATATGTTTCGCAATCGGAAAAGTCTATCCTGCGAGCAGAAACCTCCCTGAGAGACGTGCAAGAGTAAGGCAGCGGAGGAGACTTGCCACGGTTCACATCGCGTCTGCCGCCTTACCTCGCCGGTCGATCGGCATTGAATTCGGGTCTTGACGGTTTCTGACTCCAAACCTCAGTCGCCTGATCGGAACAAAGTTCCGCATTTTAAAATGTGACCGTGCCGGATCCGTGTGCGGGGTTTTCCGACAGAGTGAAGCGGATCGCAGGGCTTTGATTTCACTGTGGGAGAAAGAGGTGAGGGGTCGCCAGGTGAGCCGTGCCTGCAGGGCAGCCATCAGTCAACAGGCAGCAGGATGAGTTCCAGAGCTCATCGCGCTCAACCCACCGGACTCACACGTCCCCTCCGTCCACCCCGCTGCAGGGAAAACACAAATACAGTGGCTGGAAAAGGAACTTCAGAAGGAATGCCCATATAGTTTTGCGGCTGTGACGTTCACTAATGTATAAATAACACTTTGTTTTTAAATTGCGACAGGCATTTTATTTCATTCAAGTTATGTCATATTTTCTTCGTTGAAACCGCAAAATGTAACTGAAAAGCACGCACACAAAAAAACCTGGTAAAAAAACGCATGCAGGGTGAGATCCCTGAGAGAAACAGTGAAAAGTGGAGAATTTGCTAGAAAAATTAAACTAGGAGTTTACTTTCATTTTAGACATGTTCTTAAAAGAACATGCTATTTAGAAAGTCACTTTATTTTTTTATTTTTTATTTTTTTTTACTTTTTCTATCATTTTTATAGAAAATTTCAAAAAAAAAATCTTGGCAAAATTAATTTTTAAAAGAAAATGATCAAATGGCTGCCTTGACCCAAAGTCCAGACCTTAACTCATTTCACCATGTTGAAAATACTCTATGATGGAAACCATTCAAGGTTGGGGTCGCTCTTCGTTTTCCCCCGTGACTTTACATTCTCCTCGTGTAACGGAGCAGACACGGTGGAGCTTTTGCTTTTGCAAACTTTTCCTCTTGCGAGCACGTCTTCCGACAAACCCGAATTCCGTCTGGTTTCATCTTTAACTCTGGCTCCATTTTTTTATTTTTTTTTTTCCTTCTTCTTCTTCTTCTTCTTCCTTTTTCTGAAGCATCAGCCTCGCTGCTCATTTTAAAGTCCACTGAGAGGCATAACCCCGGGACTTTTATGTATCTGCAAAAATGTGCTGAATGCTTCATTCTGTCCTGCAGCCGAGGGATCCTAAAAACAAAATAAAACAAAAACAAGCGAGAAGCTGTAAAATTGATTAATCCGGTCAATGACACTCAATATGTTATTTCTCGCTCTTCTGACCGCTTGGGGCTAATGACTTGCCCTTTATTGGTAATTACGCGCAGGCCTCATCCTGGAACGTCACACCTGTGTGCAGTGATATCTTTACATTTATCGCCTTTCTCTCAATCAAGCCAACAGAGACGGAGAGGGGAAAAGGCTCGATGAGGCAAAGACGAGCGAGCATCAATTATTCAGAGCTCAAATCACAAAAATAAAGATGGCAAACCGAAAATTGTTTTGAAAAATTCCAGAGGAAAGAGAAACGTTGGCAAGCGTTCCCGAAACGCTGTTTGAAAATGCTCTTTGAAGGTAATGAGGCTGGCTCGTGGCACGCAGAGGCAGAGAAAAAGTAGTGCCGCGGCGAAGCGGGCGGCGGCGCGTTCTCGACCGGGGTTTCTTTTTTTTTTTTTTTTTTTTTCCCTTTTTTTTTTTTTTTTTTTTTTCTGCTTACATATCACTTTTGCGAAGGCACGTGTGGCACATTTCTAATGAAGTTCGGGATCGTGCTCTTCCCGCCCCCCCATAACTGAGACCATATGCCTTTCAAAGCGAGGGATGTGGGCGCAGGAAGGAAGGTGGAGGAGGAAAAAAAAAAAAAAAAAAAAAAATAGAGCAAACTTTGCACTCTGGTTCCGTGACTTCCATAACAATATGTCCGCTCGCTGAATTTCACATCTTTAACACCGGAATTAAAGCCCGATATTAGTCTCTGTCCTATTAAAAAAGTGCGCTTCGACGCCGCACTGCAACGAGCAATTTTAGACGCTATTATACTGGCTGTTTTATGGCTAATGAGATATGAGAGAATCTTCTTTCTCGGTAGTTAATAATACATATGAGGTGAGAAAATGCGGCTTTTATTGTATCCCCCAAACCCTTCACAATATGATGAAGAATGTGAAAGTTCAGTGGTTATTAGGCAGATTTTTTTGGGGTAGTAAAAATGATAAAGGGATGATAAAAAATGTATGCAAGAAAGGAGGCTCAGACTTCACCAATCATTTATTTATTGTATATAAATGTGTGGTACTGGTCAATATTAATCGCCTCCTGGGCAGACCTGGAGGATGCAGTAAATCATAAAACTGAGGACGATGTACCAAGGTTTTCTCCAAACGCCTTTTCCCCTCAAACTGTAAAACGCTTTGAATGGAGGGGGGAAAAAAAAAACAAAACAAAACAAAAAAAACCTCAGTGACCAGTTTGAATATGGATATGTCTCATGCATTTGAACCCATTTTGCATTTTTGCAAATTTCAGTAATGTCCAAAGACATGATTGGTCTTTCTGCATGTTTAAAAAGACCAATCATGTTTTGTTTTGCCTCTTTTAAGTCGCTTAGGATTACTAAAATTTGTTCTTACATTTTTTTTTTTTAAGTATAATATTTTTATTCAACAAATGTGCAGCTCCACCAGGTCTTTGCTAATTGCTGCTGGCTAGTCTGAAGGAGCTGACTGGGGAGTTTCAGGGGAGTGCTGCTCATAGAGATGGAAGCTTGGAAACTTGGTCACTGCAGATGCAAGGAGGAGCTTTGTCTTCAAAGACGGAGGGTGGTCCACCCAGTCGTTTTGCACAGCTGAATGGTTGCCATGGGAGACCGAAGGATTTCTCAAATCAAAGCAACACTCCAGTTAAGTTATTGACGAGGGAATAACATTATAACATGATATAAACCTAAAAAAATAACCTCTTTTAAAGTGTAGCTGCTGTGAACCCATCCAGCTACCTAAGCACTGCAGTCCATTCCTGGAGGCGTGGACTCTGTTGAAGTTTGAAAATTTTCCCAATCGCCAAAGTTTGCCCGTGACGCGTGTAATGCGGCTGCTCGACGCTATGAAGCTTACCAGAAATTGCCTGTGTGATAATGAACCGTCCTGCACTGCGAAACGAGAAGAGCCGCGCCGAACGAAGAGGCTGTTGACGTTAATTCAGAGTTTAGAAGCGTGGCCAACACACTGACGGCTCCATTCGCTTCTTCTGCTGCCATTGCTAACTTTACAGGCAATCTTCTGCTCTGATGCAGAAAATTGTCGTCATCGTTTACGTTTACGACTTCTTCCTCGGGAAGGCAATAGCCAAGCTGGCTCCGAGACACAAAATGAACAAAAGTTAGGTTAAGGACTCGCATGTCCAGACTCTTAACAGATGTAGGCTACATGCAGGATGTTTGGATACAATTTTTTTTTTCTTGGCAGTTTTGTTCATTATAGTTATTATTAACGGTAATAATACTTTTTTTTCCCCATTCAAAGGAAAGTCTCAAGGTACACACAGTGCCGGCACTACAAAACATCCATAAAACATGGTGCTACTAACCCCATACTTAACAGTTGTTAGGATGTTCCCAGGCTTATAAGCATCCATCATGACCAAACCTCTCATTTTTAATTTTATTAAACCACAGGATATGGCTTTCAATATTTATTTGTCTCTAATTGCATTGGCAGACTCTGCTCTTGTTTCTTTTATGTTGCTGTTGGAGTAATGGCTTCTTCCTCTCCTGGTGGGCTTGTCGACACAGGACTCATCGCAGAACAACATCCAGTCAGTTTCGGGCAACGTCTTTGCACGGACCTTTGCACTGCCGTCTTCGCGTTCACGTGCACACCTAACACAAAAAAACACATTTCCCCCGTCCCCTCCATAAACAGTGCGGTGGCTGGACGTTTCCATAAATGTTTGAGCCGACGAATTGTTCCGACTTCTGGAACGATTCCTCGGAATAATTCAGACAAAATAGTCCAGCTCTCTCTCGTTGGCCTGGAACTTGGCAAAAAGAAGTCATTTCAGCTGACATAATGTCAGATTGAAAAAATAATAATAATCTTTTGATAGAGCGGGTAAACATCTGGTTTCAGCTGTACACGAAGGACATACATTCTTCAGTCCAAGGGAATGTCTGGATAGTTCAAAGTGATGCTATGCGGGGATGTTGTGATTTTATGCGGGTTTTGTATCATTATAAAAAAAAGAAATTCTTGAAGAAAATCCTGTTGTATATCAGGAAACACTCTTTTCAAAGCATTAGAAGACAACAAAAGTTACTGATTTGTGCCTGCAAATGCAGGGAGAGAAGAATATTAATCCTCACACTAAAGATCAATTTTGTTACAAAAAAAAAAAAAAAGTAAAAGAGAAGCCAGTCTCTTCATAGTTGTATTTTAAAATAGACTGACAAATTAGACAGGTGATTGCCAACAGTCAAAACATCAAATCAAAAATATATTGGAGCCGACAGACGTTCCTTCGCCACAGAAGTTCTGCTGTCTGTAAGTGAGAAGACAGATTCCCAAGCTGCTTCTGGAGTTTACAAAGTAACACGGGCTGAATAAAAAAAAAAAATTTAAAAAAAAAACGGTTTCAAAGGTTTTATTACAGAGGAGAACAGCGAACAGCGACCTCTTTTCAACGTTCGCTCGCTCATTCACTCTCTGCGACCGATCGCGGTCATGGGAGCACTCGCTGTCCAAGAGGTGGCGTACACACTGTGTCGGTCGCAAATCTGTTCAAAAGCAATCGCAGGGCGACACGAGACAGGTCACCAGGCGCGCGCACGCACACACACACACACACGCACACACACATCCTCACACACCTCGGGCTGAAAGAGGAAACTGTAAAAAGCAACTCATCGACATGTATCATCTGTGAACCACCGCAACTTACAAATGAAGGAAACTTATCGCGGTCGTAAACTGCCTTACCAAATTCACTCCAATGGCTCATAAGCAACTCACTCAAGAGGTTTCAAAGGAAGCTTAGAACAGGATTTAATGGTCCCCTCGCTTGTTTCGGCTAAAGTCAGCGTTCGTGATTCAACTCTCAGCAATACTGGGCAACGAAAAGGAAAACCACTGCTGACCAAAACGAACATAAATGCACGTCTTCCATTTAACTAGGAGAAATACCTGGAGGATCGGCATGTCTTTCGGGTAACAGACGTCTAACCTTTGGAAGTGTTGCATCCTATTGTGTCTCGCATAAATCTAATACCACTTGAGGAGGACAAAAGTATGACGGTAGTGGTGTGATGGTCTGGGGCTGCCCTGCTCGTTCAGGACATGGACGACATGGAACGGGAACCATAAGAGATCTGAAGGGAAACATCTGCCACTCCATGATCTTGAGTTATGCAGAGGGACGTGTCACACACCTGTTCTGGGGGCGAACGCTGTCTTTTTAAACTTGCACACATCGATATGGCAGTTTTAGAGTGACAGTGTCCCGTAAGATGCGAAGAAGAAATACTTTATGTTTTGGTTGTTCAGTTAGAAATGCAAACGAGGAGATGGGAAGTTCATAGAAAGCCAGCCGGACTATAACAACTGTGTTATGTTGTAAATTCCACTGTAAAAGCTATTACCATGAGCTCCTTATTGGCAAGGACAGTGTGTTTTAGTCTCGGGATAAAGAATTGTCCAGTAACAAGGTCCAGAACAGTGACAATGCAATTTTCTCCTTTGCAGTCTCCAAACTCATTGAAAGACCCTAAATAATCTAGCATTACTCTTTGCTTGCTGTGGATATGCATTCACTAGGTTGGTGTCCAGGTAGTTTACAGGAAGGACGTTATGGCCTTAGCCTAAAATGATGAGTTGCTGAAAACAAAAGTTCAAATATTTCTACGCTTGCTCACGCCACACAGAGGCAACGTCCTCAAAATCTTTGAAAAAACAACAAGAAACTGATGAGGGGCAGGAAACTGAGTCCAGCTGATCTGCAATGCATTAGCTAGCACACTAACAGTATGTTACAGCCCATTAGCGGTTAACAATGATAGCTGATTTTCAGATGGCACAGATAGCCATTACTGTAATTCGCTCTAGCCTGCGTCAACTCCCCAATGACAACCGCTGCTTCCGGCTCTGACACCAGATCAATAATGCAAAAACCTCCCCTAAACTTCTGCCTCACGGCTTCATCTAAAAGAGCTTCCTGGCGAACTAATGATGCAGGTTAATTGGCCTGTCATCGTTTAGAACTTAACTCTGCTGGGGATGGTTGCGAGGGCTGCGGTTAAAAAGTGGAACGCTCCGGAGATGCGCTGGTTCTCCCTTGCTGTATTGCCTGTGTAGCTTTATCGATGGCTGTTCTCCGTTTTGGCCGACCACCAAATTGCTGCGCTTCTTTGTGCTATCCCCCAACAGCCCCTTTTCTTGTAGGGTCAATACGTTTAAGAGGAAACAGCCGACCGAGGAAGAACCGAGAAAGACACGGCAAATCAAACACTTCCAGTCTGTAGACTTGAGGCGTCCGCGAATAGAAGAGCAGTATAACTGCTGGAAACTTTACATTCACATCCTCTGACACGTCCCCAAGTGAGAAACTTATATTACGTCCTTCCTTTCAGGACGAGTTGCCCTGGAGACTTGAAGCGTATTCAGAGAAGGAAGGAAGCAAACATACATTCAGCTGGTCAAACATATGGTCCATTATGTACTCTCTGTAGGTACTATTGTCCGTCCTGATTTCATTCCCACAGAACGCCCCAGGGGTTGAGCCACTTCTATCGATTGCCACCACTTATTAATCTGCCTCCGGGCGGACGCTACGGGCCTGCCATTTGTTAGTGGCTCTCCAGCAGGATGCCATTAGAGCGTCACCGTCGCACATTATCCTGAATAAGTCATGAGGAGGACGGTTAAGGCCGCAACTTCCTCCCATATTAGGATAAACGACTTTCAGGCAAGGAGAAACACGGCATGTTTCGTTAATATGCATGTAGAGGGGAAGTGTGAGCGAGCGAGGCGGACAGAGACAGACAGACGAAGAAAGGAAGGCAGATAGATAAGAATTAAGGACAGGGTGTAGACCAAATTCTCTGCAGAGGGGAAGGACATTCAAGATCAATTGCTGGGAGAAGATGCAGACTAAGTAATTTTGTTATAGTGAGAAAAGCAGAATTTGGCCATTAGGATGAGTTTAAAACACAGCTAAACTTCTAATTCATCCGTCCAAATTGTCTTTCTTTTTCAAAATTGCTTTAACTGAATCATTTTCTTCACAGTGGAGTCAAATATGACTTCCATTTTACCCTCTTGCAATGTTGAGACTTGGGGTCATTTGGAACCCACAAGCTTTTTACCCTGTGAAGTTCACCGGGGTCGTTCTGGGAACTGACGGTCTGACTGGACAATCTCTGGGACCTGCCGCGATCCTCCTGAGTGTCGCGCCTGGCATGCGACGCTCACATTTTTTCTACAAGGAAACACTGCCGTTATATACTCAATACAGATGATTCTACTTTTTTGTTAGCACAAAAACAAAACAGAACTATATTACAGATAAAATTGCTAGTTCTTAGAAAAATGCACATTTATTTGAATGGATCTTTTGAAGATTCTGCATATTCACTTTGTTTCAAAAAGCCATAAGTCCAAAAAGACACAAAAAAAACAACAAAAAAAAAAGTAATTTCAAAATCGTTCAATCAATTTTCTGCTGAAAGAAAGCACAGTTAAGGAAGAGTATGCCTGAACCAGTTGCAAATTTCTCCACAAAGTTTAGTTCGGTGACGGACTGCGCATTAAAGTACTTGGCCAATTTCTCTCCTAAATGCTTGGAAACAGATCCTTAAAACAGGCCCGCATAAATAAGCCGGACTAACTGCTAATATCGGAAAGATGGCGCGTCAGCAGCAAATGCTTTTCACACGCTGCTATATATTCAGGCGCAGATCATGCGTTAGACAGCGAACATTCAGACACCGAAGGCCTCGACGCCACAGAGAGGCGATTCTCACCGATTCATAAATAATCTCTCCAGACAATAAGAAGATCAATTAAGAGGCGCATCGAGCAACGTTTACGTTACAAATACGCCCCAGCAGACTTCATTACGACACATCGCTGCCGAGATAAAAACGGCTCTGCTCTAATTGAGACCCTGTAGATTTGTCCGACTTTATCCCATTTATACGGCATGCTAATAGTTCCTCCATATTGAGTCTTCGTGAAATGTACAGAATTTTTTATTTTTTTATTTATTTTTTTTTTTTTTAGGAAAAAAAAATAAAAAAAGCTTGTACCCGGAGCTTGTAACCAAACCACGCAAAGCCGTCTTTGTGATTTCCAGATGTCTCGGCGCGCAGCAGGAATGCAAAGTTAGAAGAGTGGACCGAGCTGTCGCAGATATTTAATGATCACAGCATCTGCTGCTCGGGAGGCAGGCCGGCTTTGCCCTCTCCCCGCCGGAGGTCCGCGCTCATCCCCAGCCGGGGAGGGTGGAACCTCGGCTCAGCCGGAGACTGCAGTGTGAACAAAGCTAAGGTTTGTCTCCAGGGTGAAGAAAGGTGTAGTTAACGGAGAGTCGTGGTGGAATGCCCTCATCGGCTTTCCTCAGACACGAGAGAGACTTTTCTCGTAAAATCTTCCCCAGTATTTCCCGTTTCTTTTACTTTTTTTTTTTTTTTTTTTTTTTTTTTTTTTTAATGAAGAAGGCCATAACGTTGAGGGAACGCCTCGGTGAAACGTTGCTGTTTACAAGTAAAAGCTTTGCTTTTAAGAAAATTGGGAGCATGTGTGTGGCTCTCAGCGGTGTTTGACCATGACCGGATCATTAGTGGAGATTGGTTTGACTTTCTGCTCAACTCCAGTTAATTAAACAAACATTTTACTTCAAAAAAACAAAAACAAAAAAGAAAGAAAACGTCCAGGACGAAGGCTGTAAATTTGCTCGAATGGCATGGAAGACGTGATCTTACAGCGTCTTGCACGAGGATTTGCATTACGTGTGATCTGACAAAACATAAACGTGGGTTTTGTTGGGCTTTTATGTGAAGGAGCGATGGAGAAAAAAATGAAAATGGACGATTCGACGAGTTGACACTCAAGTTATTATTTTTGGACCTACAAAGGATCGATATAGAGCTTCATTTATTACAGCTAGGAACTAGAGAGCACGCCTGAAGTCTGGTTGCAGCGATGTGACCTTCAGAGTCACATAAAGATGGTTGCAAAATCAGCCTTCTATCACCTGAAGAACATTTCCAAGATTACAAAAAGATCTAGAGAAACTCATCCATGCATTTATCTTTAGTCACAATGATTACTCCAACACTGTCTTCATAGGGTCTGTATAAAATTAAAACAAAAATACAAAATGTCAGACAACTACTGTTGATCCAGATTCCTGCTGCATGCATTCTCACTAAATCTTGGACGAAAGATCACCCCAGATACAAAGTCCTTCCACTGGCAAGAAAATACGTTAAGATTCGGCTGTTAGTTTATAAATCACTGAAAAGCTAATACAGTGAAGATCTGCTGCTGTTGCATCAACTTTGCAGGTCACTCATGTGCTCTGGAACCAGAACCACACGTGGGGGAAGCAGCGTTCAGCGTCTCCGCACCGCAAATCTGGAACAAATGTCCAGAAAACTGCGAAAACAGCCGGAACACCCGAGTGCCTTCAGATGAAAACTGAAAGCCCATCTGTTTCAGAGTTGCCGTTGGCATTTGACAAGATCTAACATTTATTGCCTGGTTTCATAATTGATGAGTGTATGATGTTTTTATGATGCGAAGCACTTTGCGCCGCCTTGCTGCCGAAACGGCTTGTTTGACTTCTTTTATTCCAGTCGTGTCGGGGCGTTCTTGAAGGCGGCACCGTCCTCCATCTATAGGGAAAATGTAGCAGAAAATGTTTCGATGCGTTTACCGAAATCTCTGGTGGTTTAACTTGTTCTACGGTATCCGGACCGAGCGCTTAGCTTCCCCGGTGTGCCTCTTCCCCTGCCCCAGGTGCCGCTTTAAAAGCTCCTGGCTCGTGGCGATTTGCAAAGTAAAGTGTTTGCCCACCTGTTGAGGGGTGACAGAGACTCCCGAGTGTTGTGACTCACGAGACACTGGTGCCGCGCAGGAGAGCCTTTACGCTCTGCGTTCAGGCCCGCTCCTTTAATCAATCGGGGAGAGACTGAGGGCCAGATCTCGCTCTGTTCCTTTAACACAACAAGCGAAAGATGCTTATTAGAGTTACTCAGCCATACATAATGCACAAACAAGGACATTGGAGATGTTTGTAATGGCGCTTCAGTGCCAGGGTCAGCATCAGCCTCAAATCAATCAGAAGAGTCTCTAGTGAGGAAGTGCTATAGGAAAGGGCCACACCATCATTTATCCTATCATCTGATTGTGTGTGTGTGTGCGTGCGTGTGCGTGTGTGTGTGTGTGAGGGTAATGGGTGTAGGGCATTGTTTGTAAACAAATTGGGAGGCAATTTGCATTTGTTTGCAATTCCGGTTGATTTAAAGCACTCGCGCGTTCTGCAATCACTCACACGCAACGGATAATGTTCGGTGGCATGACGGGGGCCGGCCAAGCCTCCAATGAACGTCCCCCTCCCCATCCCTCCCCCCCCCCCGCCGGGTCTGATTTCCCCCTGATTGTCGCGCGGCGTGTGTGCGCAAATCAATCAAGGCCCTTGTTCTAATCACTCCCACTTATATCAGCCAGCGAATAAATGACACCGCTGAGAACGGGAGATCGATAGGAGATAAGGTGAAAGTCTCCCCGCTTCCTGCCGGTCTGGCAGTTCAGGTGGAGGCCCCGGTCAAAGAGTCCAGTCTGACTTTAGAAGATACTGACAAGGATCTCAAAGTGATTTTATTACCAATTCTTACGCACTACCCACCAACCTCCATGTACTGTGTAAATAGTTTTAAATCATGAAATAAGATCAACCACTGAACTACTGCCGTGTTTTTGCCAGAAGACTCATCTACTGCCGGCAACTTTCTCACAACCTTTAACCAAACTTCACTTCAAAAATCTCAAACCATCCCTTTAAAAGGACACGCCTTCATATCCAGGATGCATAACAACAGCTGATGCTTACTTTACCCAAGTCACATGTTCACTGCGACTTCGGTTGCTGAGACAGACTTCACTTTGATGAGGAATTATCACAAGATCTCAGACCGCGGGATCTTGTTTACGTCCCGATTCTGCACTCAGAACCTAAACTCCGTTCTGTTTTCTTTTTTCTTTTTTTTTTTAATTCCTTCTGCACCGATTTCTTACTGCAGTCGCCGTTCAGCTTCTCAGCAAGAAGAGTCCAGACATGTTGAAACACAGACGCCTCAGACAAAAACTCTTGTAATAACTCTATTATAACGCTTTACGTTTGCATCGTCTGCCAACCCTATAAAACATAATTCTTTGAACCATCACTGTGTAGCAGCTCAGGGTCTTTAATTCTATCAGCAAACACATGATTTCCTGGGACATTTGACTGTGCAGTTAATAATAGATATCAATCGAAATGAGTCAGTTTAATTTCTTTGGATTTAAGTGATAAAGAAATGCACTTATGTGGCTTTGAAAAGTTAATTCATGTATTAAGAAGGTCTGTTTGAGGCTGAATGCAAATGGGCCTCGTCGCTGTGGATGCCATATTTAGTCTCACTCAGGATGTTTTTATGCTCCCACTCACATTCACACACACACACACACACACACACGTGCTCACATTTTTAGATCCATTACGAGTGGGAGGGGTCGGCCCCAAGCGTACAGCCTGAGCTATGTACAGAGGAATGGATTCAATGAAACCATATCAATGTGATGGGGTGAACTAGGCAACGTTCAGTCCGAGATCCGATTGAGAATCTGTGGCATTATTTTAAAAAAAATTAAAATAAGAAATAAATACTGGATGTGAGGAGACCAGAGATGGGTTTTATGGCTCTTTAATTGGAGCTGAATCTCAAGGATTTGTTCCTTTTAAAGAGACAAAGACGCCGCGTATAAGGAGGCCATCAGCTCTCGGTGTATTCTCTGGGTTTCAACTCCTAACCTCGAGGCTTTTCCTCAATGCCTTTCTGATTTCTCTACTTTTTATTTTCAACGTCTGATTACAGTAGATAAAGGCTGTGATCACCACCCAATCTGTTCTTAAAGGGGGAGTATTATGTAACGTCACATTTTTCAAGCTTTACATAATGTTCTAATGTTATCCCATCATCAAAAACATACTTTTGAGTGCTGCCTTGGTTCTGTCATGCATGTTTGAGAAATCCCTTAATGTCCTCTTGCAACCATTCGGCTGCCCTAAACTCCTGGGTGGACCTAGCTCCGCCTTCGAGGGCGAAGCTCCGCCTCAGAGCTGCAGTTTCAGAGGCCCAATTTGACTTTATTCTGTATGCTGTATGCTATGGATTGGAATTGTTCAAACCTGAACATCTCCACCCAATGAGTATTGTGTTGCCGGAAGTTTAACGGGCTGAAATATTAATTTCAATTGAATTCGACACATGTGGCTCTAATTCTGTCTCGTCTTTTCTTTTGGTCATCCTGAAAATATTTGTTGACTCAAACTAGAAAAAGTTATTTCTGGCAAAGTTCCCCATATCATTTTGTTATTTGAAAGGGTCCATCCAGATGTGGCTATGTATCATTTGGCTCAGATTTATAATTTGATTTTTTTTTTTTTTTTTTTTTGCTGCAGTGGCCACGACTCATCATGCAATATTTGCTTTGTGAAATGAGCGCGGGCCGTTTGCGCCGCGCTCATTTGCCTCATCAGGCAACTTCTGAAGGCAATTGGTTGCACTCAGAGAAAGGATGCTGAACATGTTGCACGCCGCACTATTCCGTGTTTTATTTGTAAAACTATATTTTGAATGATTTTCTTTCTAATTTCCAATTTTGCCCCACTTTCCCATTAAATCCCAGTGAAATATATTTATGTTTGCGGTTGTAATGTTACACAATAAGGAAAAGTTCAAGGGGTATGAATACCTTTGCAAGCCATTGTGTTATATATGCTGCTTTGTTGGTCTATCATGCAAAACCTTGATAAAATACATGTAGATTTGGGGTTGAAATGGAAAAAGATTTATTGTTATGTAAGGATCTGTAGCGTAGAGCTGAAATTGCTCCCAGGCAACAAATTGTGCATTGCCTTACACCAACAATGAGCATTTTATTTGGCTCCCTGTTTTGTGCAACTTCCAAAAAGCCCAACTGTGAATTTTCTCATGAATTAATTTAATTTTTTTTTTCCAACATGATGTTGTCAAAGCGGAGGCGAAACGGCCAGCTGCAAAAAGTTCTCCACTAAATCTCTACGGGTTTCACTGGGACGTCCACGGCGGCGGCGGCGGCGGGTCGACACGAACGCGACGCCGTTCGGAACGCGGCGCGTCGATCCGAAAAAAACCCTTTTTGAGTTCTCGAGTCGGGGGCCCGGCCACCCGCCAGACGCAGGCCCCGGCTCCGCAGCGCTCCTCGTTGCGCTCTCCAGAAACTCCGGAGAGTGGTGAATAAGTCATGCTGTGAGTCAGAGGAAGGTCCAGGCCTGTTCCAAGAGCAGAGGCCTGGGTTTGGTTTAAAGCACTGGTGGTGAGCCATAAAAGGCCGGGAGAAAACTGAGAGCAGAGAGGAACTCTCTCCCCTCCTATTCATGATTCATGAATGACTAATCTTTAATGTAAGCCTCCTCAAACACAATTTATTTTATTATTCACTCACACAGTATGCAGCCGCTGGGCTTTTGCACCACACCCATGATACAGCTCTATAAAGGAAGAAGGGGGCCATTAAGCTCTTGCAGCACATTTTTTTCTATTTTCTTTTTTTTTTTATTTTATTTTTTTTTAAATACACTCCAGCCAAAGAACTGTCTTCAAATTCTGCCTTTCTTCCCCCCTCCAGCCTCCCTTCTTGGTCTAAAGAGATTATTGAATTAAAGTCATAAATTCATCACCATTTCACTATTATTCAATGCAGTTCAGTGGGTAATCTGCACAATCCGGTGGGACTAACCGTATCAATCATGGAGCCACACAGTTCAATGGAGGCTCGATCAATGCGACGCTGCAAGCAGATCCAATCAAGAGATAATCACGGTTAGCGCTAAGCTTGTGTGTTTTAGCAGCAGACAATCAGCAAGAGGGCATGCAGGATGCCTTATTTGATCCTTGCAGTCTTGCAAGAACGTTAGCTGCCCGGCGAGGCGGAACTATCTTAGCACGATCTGACTTTGTTTCCTGTGACGCTTCCTGTTGCGTCTTTAAAGTTAGTCTTTTTCCCGCCCCTCATTAGCATTTGGAGGAAAGGCTGCGACTCTCACCAGCTGCATCATTCTCCAAGTGTGCACAAATCTTTTGTCTATGTCCTGCTAATGTCAAACAAACACAACTTAGCAATTGTGGTGTTTCCATTAAATAAAAAAATTTAACAAATATCCCATGTGGATAAGCTTATTTTTAACGCCATCAGTCGTTAAAAATAATGGCAGCAATGGATGCTAACAGTTACGTGAGATGATTCAGCCACGATGCTGACGCTCATCTTGCAGCCGTCAGAGGACATGTTGGCGTCTTATTCTGGTGTTGGGAGCGACAAACCGCGATTTGTGGAAATTGTAGTTGCAAATTTTATCAAATGGATTCAAAATGTGTGAATGGTGTGCAATGTTTTTATGAGCTGTGATGCAGTGAGAGACTTGGGCGTGGAGTTACCTAAAAAAAAAACAAAAACAAACCGTCGTCCCTCTGCAACTTCCTGTCGTTTTCGTTGTCATTTACGCCAGAAGCAACATCCGGTGTTTCCAATGACGTTTTCCAAAATGCATCTATGTCACTGAAATAAATGTATTTCGTCCCAGCGCAAAAACATTTTATTTAAACATTTTATTTAAAATTTCCTTTTTATTTCAATTTGTACAAGACGGCGCGCCATCGTCTTCAGCAGCAGTGGAAAAACTTTTTTTTTTTTTTTTAATAAAAAAACTTACATTTTCACAATATTGGCATGGCAATTAACATTAAGCAGAGTGCTTTTCGTAATTTCTACTTTATGCAACTTTATAAGCGATGGAGACGCGATTACTGTCTTCCGAAGTCTCACCTTCCAGCTGCATCCCGATGTTGATTTGCAGCAGATGTCCGACTCCAGAGTAGAAACCCTTTTCCTGGGGCCTGAATATTCCAGCCTCCGTATTTAACTGCGAGTTTCATACACTGCAGTATCATATCCGCTCCATTTTTCCGCCCCCTCCATGTTACTGTCTTTCTTCCTTTGATTTAAATTGGACAGCCGCTGGTATATTCTCCGCTCCTTTAAAAGTTTGGGGGGGGGGGGAAAGCTGCTAAAAAGAAAGAGTTTTAGAAACACTATTCATCTTTTTAGTCCACTAAAGTCCTGCTTTTGACAGGACTTTTGCAGATTAGACTCTCGCCTTCTTTATCTGTACATCTGTGAAGAGAGTTCGCTGTCTTGTTTCTCTGTCTCTTAAGGATGAAGGTTTAAAGCAATATTTTTTTTATTTTTTTTTTTTAGCCAGTTTTGGAAGTTACATGCTTTTCAAGTACGGTTTTTAATGTGCGTTAAACAGCCCAACTCTTCCTCGGGAGGTTTCGTCAGTCTGCTCAGAATTACGTAGTGGTAAAAATAATGCGAATAAAATGTCGTTATTTTACCTTAAGTTTGTGCTTCAAAATCTAAACATAGTGGAAATCACAGTCATCACATAGATTCCTCTGTGCATGAAACCCTACTGGCTGCCTAACTAGCCGGTAGCAGCGTTTTATACAGTTGGCGAAATGATGTTATGTAATTGGCTTAAACACGTCATTACATCATTGACACGTTATTAGATTATTGGCTTCATAACATTTAAATTGGCCAAATTTATTAGATTACTGGCGTGTGATGTGCTGTTAGCCATTACTGCTTTATTGATTGCCTCACACCTGAATTTAGCGTCGCTTGCGCTGACACAGATCCTGAGCGACGTGGTCGTGTCCAAAGCGCGAAGCATTCAGCTTCGACGCCGCACAAGCGAGGAACGAGCTTCCCGAAAGCCGCAAAGCAGCCGAAACGCCGAGAGCCTCTGGGCTCAAAGCTCAAAGCCCACCCATGGAGCAAGTGGAACGTTGATCACCGTATTCGATGTGCGTTCGCTTGGTGATTTTGATGGTGGCCTTTGACAAAATGCAAAATTGATTCGCTTGCTTCCTAATTGACGTCGGTCGTCTTTACGACGTGAAGCACTTTGCTCGGCCTCGGCGCTGAAAGGCGCCGCGCAGATGAACTGAAACTGACCCGACTTGGACGGGGCAGGTTCCACCTTTGCGGGTGAATCTACTGTACCGGCGGTGTTGCGTCTTGTGTGCCCTCGCTGTCGAGCCTCTCAGTTGTTATTTCCAAGACGTGGAGGCAGATCGAGAGGTCGGAAGGTCACGCTGCAGTGCTGGAATCGGAGAGTGTAATTGATGCCCGTGCGACACTCCGCGTGAGTTCTGACACAACAGGAACCGTGCCTTTCCCCGTTTCCTCGACAACCACCAGCTCTGATGCCGCAACTTCCCCCCCCCCCGCCTCCGCCTCCCCTCCCTCCGCTTTTTATTTGTCATAAAACAAGAAGCGGTAATGAATTACCTTCTAACAAGTATTCATAAGTGGGTTTCAATCTGCCAGCAGTGCTGTCTGTGCTTGGGAAGAAAGGAGCCAATTCTGACACATGCACTGTATTCTACACACAGGCAAAGCGTGAATAGCCTGAAGCTCGAGGTTTAATTAAAATGTATTGAGGGAATTACAAAAACAAAGGAAGACAGGTCAGAGCAAAGCAAACACCAAAATACAGAAAAATGAACCAATTTAATCTGCATACCAGACTGTTAACAAGCAGGAGTGAAAAAAAGACACAAAAAGTGACCTTTAAAATGCATAAGATGGATCCCCCTCCCACTTTTAATCACACAGTTTTTACACTCAGATATGTCTGAGTGTAGTTTAGAGGTATAGTCTTTTTTATTTATTTATTTTTTTGTATTTTTCATGATTATCTTTCGCAACTAATTCGCTCAATCGGATGCAGTCGCCAGCTCCTTGCAAAACAATATCAGTTCTAACATGGATACAGCGGCTGCTTTATACGGGCGGTTGCCCAGGGCGGCATCAGAAAGGAGGTTGGGAGACGACGCGACCTGCTTCCCGCTGCAAAAAGAAAATCCAAAACAAACTGATAACTGCTTACATTTTAATTGGTTGGATTGCGGCAGAAGGCGGGGCTTACTCACAGCACTATTCCTGAAAAAAAAACACAAATGCATGCGTATTTATGTTTCAATCTCATGTGGCGATTAATCGCGATTAATCACAGCGCCAGACTGTGATTGATCTGATTACATGTTTTAATTGATTGACAGCACTGATGTAAACACAGCTAATTTTCAAAGGCTTCAGAAGTTTCCAAAGAGCACGATGAGGACCAAAGGTCAAAGCGAAGTTAAAGTATTAAACTATAACCCAAGCTTTGAACATTTGGTCTAACCCATAAAGATGTTGAGGTTTGTGGCTTCAATCTCATAAAGTACAAAAAAAACCCCCAAAACCAAACAAGAAGTACGAATTTCACTCTGCATAAAAGTTACATCAGTCGTTTAAATCGCAGCCGCTTCCTGCATGCGGTTACATAACGCGTTTCTCGTCCTCCCGCTTAGAGAAACGACCGAGTTCCGAGTGTGGGACGCGACGGGGATCTGTCCGCGCAACCCCAGCAGCATCCGAGACGCTCGCCGCTCCTCCGCGGATCCCACACGCGCCGAGCCAGAGCGGGAAAACAGAGAGGAGGGGAAAAGCGATTTGCGAACGCCGTGGCTGCCTAATGCCGAATGCAAAGCACCACATGTTAACAGAGAAAATAGAAAATAAATTAATTCCACTGAGTAATTCTTTATTCAGTTTTAACTCCGGGAGTTTCTTTGATCTGGTTAATTTTGATCTTGTAGCTGTTTAATCGTGAAATGAGCCCGGTTTTCTTCTTCTTCTTCTTCTTTTTTAGGAACGTTTTTTTTTTTTTTTTACTTTTTGTTGTGCTTTTCCTTAATCTATCAGAGGAGAAATTTCAAGCTATTGTTCAGCACACCTAAATGTTAATCATGTTTACTCCGCTTGTGTTTAGGATGACTAATACACACTGGGTTAAAAAAAACAAAAAAAAAAACAAAAAAAAACAAAAGCAGTTTGTGAACTCTTAGTGTAACGGATATCAGTGCCTAAATTCCTCCGCATGCTCTCTCTACCCAGGAGGATAGTTTGTCACTTTGGTTTAAAGTCTCTTCCCATGAAGAGAGGCCGCGAAGGTCACGACCCGTGTTTCTGACATCATTATTTCCTCACGTGTTCTGACCAACGCCGGCGGGGCGCAGTGGCAGGCGGGAGGGGGGGGGGGGTTCTGGTCAGGTCTTGTGTTCAGGGTGGGACGACAGAGGATGCCCCACCTTCGTTTCCCATGTTCTACACCCCCTCCCGCCCCCCGACCCCAACCCTCCGCCCCGGCCAGGGAAAAACACTGGAAAACGGCACGTTCCCATCAGCTACGCAGGGTGACACGGCGACCCCAGGAAAAGCGTGAGTAAATACCAGAGGCATGTCCACAAGACGACGGAGGGAGTCATAGCGAGTTGAAATCCTTCGAAATCTTCCAGACTGTTCTGCCTTGGACGTAGAAGCAGACCCTATTACCAGCCACCTGTGCTTCATTTAGGTTAAATCCTTCATTAGGTTTTAAAAGCTCATTTATTTTCATTTTCTAATCCCCGCTGTATTGCTTTCCTCGCGCTACACAGCTGTCAGATGCAATTTAATCCTTAAGAGCGTGGCCCTGGTTCAAGACCTGCAGGTGATGCACTTTTTTTTTTTTCTTTTTTTTTTTTTTTTTTGCACATTGCTTCAAATTTTCTGTGAACTTATATTCCTGTTTCATGCTTCTCCTTCTTTTATCAAAACCTCAATACGGTTTCAGGAGATTCAAATTGTGGCACAGCAGTCATAACCTCACAAACACAAATACCGCTCTTGTGAAATATTTCCATTTTTAGTCAGCTTCTTGGAGACACCAGTCGCATGAAAAAAAACAATCTAAAAACTTTTTTTTTTTCTTTTTTTTTCCAAATTTGCCGCACGTCTGTCAAGCAAATTTACACCCGAAGTTCTACTTTTGTCTCTCTGGTCCACACAACACTTTGTACCAAAAGTGAATCATCACAGCCGTTTTATGGAATAATGTGAGACGCGTTATATTTGGTCAGCGGTGGTTTTGGGCTTGGTCCTCTCCCATAAAACCTGATTTTCTCATTGTTGAATCATGAACACTGAACTTGAACCCATGAGTTTTTGCGGCGCTTCACATGTTGTCCCGGATTCCTTCGGAACCTCGCAGATGAGCCGGCGGCGCTGGAGTCGTTCTGACATTGCCGGTCGCTCCTGGGAAGGTTTCGCCATGTTTTTCCTCTTTTGTGAATAATGTTCCTCGCTGTGGGCTCCCTCGGGATCCGCAGGCCTCAGGAATGCTGTTGTGGACCAAGTGCATGTCAGTGAATTTAGTTCCCATCTCTTGTTAAATTTGTTTGGATCAGGGTAGCAGTTGGTGGGTAGTTTATTTTAAAAAAATTAAGTAAATTTCTTGAATATTGGGAAAATATCTATCTTCCTCTGGTTGTTGGGTCAGAGTGTGTGTCATCCATTCATCCATTCGATTCAGCAGAGCAATATTTCTATTTTTTTTCCATGTATTATGTCGAATGATGGCTGAGATGACGACAAAGCTTTACTTGACTTGACTCTCTGAGATATGTTGGCCCACTTCATGTCATCAGACAAGCTCTTTTTAGGTATTCTTTTTTTAAATATACATATCGGATTCAATGATACATTCTGTTAATCCGTGATTGAGGAGGGATGATTCATATTTTATACAGAGTATGACTGGCTTGGGCAGCATGTTTCCATTTCTCCATTCCATAAACTCATAAACTCATTACAAATCTCAGGGGGGCTGCGACTTTTCCTCATCTGTAGCTGCGCTTCCGTCAACAGCCGGATGTTACCACTGACGGAAATGACGAAGAAGGCGACGGGAAGTGGTCGGAGGACGATGGCACGACATGTTTTTCAATGACTTCTCCCAAGACCGAACTTAACGCCTGACTTTTTTAAATTTACGACTTGAACTTTACTGATTTTCCAATGAAATGACATACCACAGTTCCAGACTTAACATAGCCTAATTTAACTCATTTTAAACAATCGATGGACTTGTAATTTTTATTGGAAAACACCACAATTGCATTTTTTCCCCCCAACATGAGCTGAATGTCAATAAAGTTTTGTGCACATCTGTAATGGAAACAAGCAAATACATCCCACAATGTGACATTCCTCCATATTGATGGTGACGAGAGACATTCACAGAGCCATTTCGTTTTTGTTTTTTTCTGCTTCAGTTACATGTAATGTCCCCTGACCACAAGACAATAGTGCACATTTTTTGATTTCTCTTTTTTTTTTTTTTTGTCTTCATGTCCCTCTCTAATGACCAAAAAGACGTCGCGGCGTTTGTGATTCAAAGAGCAACAAAAAATGACATCCAGATGTTCCGAATGACCGAATCCAAGCCCTTTAGCTTGTTTGCGTTACCACAGTGCAGCGGAAAAACATCCAGTGACATAGGATTGTCTGTAGGCAGTAAATTTAAGCAGGATGTAAGTAATCCCATTCATAGGCTGCAGTCTGCCAGTTGGAGGAAGTTTAACAAAACTGAAGGGTAAATAATGCCACTAGCAGTTTTGAGTTGTGTTATTAAAAACCCTTATTATGTTAATACATTATTTTTTCTGCAAGACGTCAGCACTGAACATAGCATTCTATGAGAAGACTTTGATCGTGCAGTCAGATTAGTACTTCCTGCTGTGTTTCAGCCAGTTCAGTACACTCGGTCTCTTAAGATTTTTTCTTTTTTTTTTTTTTTTTTTTTTCAGGAATTTCTTTTTCACATTTCGGACGTGTGCAAAAACATTTTGGTGTGAAAATGTGTGTGCGTTCAGGGTTTCGGGGCTGTTGAGCGAAGGCGTCGGGAGCCGCTGCCGTTTCGATCCCGAAGAGGCATCGGCGTTGGTGTCGGTTTTTTGGGTTTTTTTTGCAGTCGTCATGCAGGTAAAGAGCAAAGCAGGCAGAGTTATTCTTGACAAAGACACGAGTGACTCACAAAAACACACGGAGCCTTCGCATCATGACGCTGCTTTTTAATGTGTGTGAAGATAAACGGTTTTATTTCCTTTTGCTCAAATAACGGCAGACGACATCGCCGCAACCAAACATAAGCAAGGCGCTTTTTATTTTTTGGCTTGTAAAACTGATTTTTGTACTGTATGTTCCCTGCACTCTGTTTGGAGATTTAATAATTTAATAAATATATATATATATACATATATATATTCATGTTTGGATCTTAGGAATAGGGTGCATCGCTCCTAGCTGAGTGTTTCACGCGATTAGTCAAGAAAGTTACTCTTCGTTACTTCGAACATTGGTGACGCATCACTTCCTGTTGCCCTTCCACTGTCGCCACTTTCTTGCTCTGAAGGAGGAATTGGTTCGAAATGAATAAATGAATAGACGAACTCAAAATACTAACTTTATTCTTGTCTTACTTTGATCTTATTCTCACATTCTTGTAACATTATGACTTTATTCTCAAAATATGAATTTATTCTCATAATTTTGACTTTTATTCTTGTAACATTTTGACTTTATTGTATTTTCTTCTTGCTGCGTCGATACGAACACACATGCACTTGGGATTTTTTTTTTGGCTGCTCAACTTGGTAAGGCCATGAAAGAAATCCAAACACAAAGTTTACACATTTCTGTTATTGTTTAAAAAAAAAAAAAAAAAAAAAAAAAACATCCCTGCAGATGGGAAAACACAGCTGCACGGGTTTGCTGCACGGGTTTGCTGCAGGTACGAAGCGATGCTCTCAAAGTGCTCACGTTTAGAACAACGCCCACTTTTTATTGAAAACACCGGCCGCAAACCCCGTGCGAGCCGTGTTGTGGATGAAAACAGACTTCTTCTGGACCGGCAAACAGGACGGCATGTTCTCATGGAAATGAAAAAACAAAACAAAAAAAAAAACTAAAAAGAATACAAAAAAAATAAAAAATAAGGAGACTGGCATTGAGTCAAACCTCTCAGAAAACCATAGGGGGATGTCCCCACGTACACCCCTCCACCGGATCACACCCACAAGGAATGAAGGAGTGTTGTCAATGTGTGTGTGCGTGTGTGTTTGTGCAGCGGGACGGAGGGAGAACACACCCAGGGATGTGTGATCGTCTGCGTATGCGGCTCCCTCATCTGCAGAAATCCTCCAGACTTCTCACCGCTCAGCCATGTTTTGCCCAGACTTGTCAACGTTCAGACGATCCCTGTCGTCCTCGGGCCGCTCGCCGAAAGAGAGCCTCCTTAAAAGCTTCCCGCTAATGCAGTGAACAATTAAGTTATCAAATGGACACGGGCATTATGTAAAAGATGGGTTATATGGCCAACAATTTGAACACTGTCTGCTTCCTGGTAGCGCAGATGAAATGTCAGGGGCGCAATATTTCAAGGCTATTAACTTGAGTGCTTTTTTATTCAGACTCATTACTTTTTAAACGGCATAGGAAGTCACGGAAATGTAATATTAATTTTTACATGGCTTTCATTTTTGGTTCCTATAGAGCTGTTTAAAAGTCAGGGGCCTTCGCGCAGACGCGTTCTTCTACATCCGCACTCGCTTTCAGGTAGGGGATCCGAGTCGTCGGGTGTTTGCGGAGTGTGAAGCCATTGTGTTTTCCACGTGGAATTGCGCGAGCGAAGAGACGATACGTGCGCGTGAGTTCGAGGGACGGGCATAACAGGCTGAGGAGCACGCGGTCGTCACGTCAATTTCTACCGTTTGTGTGGGGAAGCGCGTGAATTTCTGCCTAAGGACGACCCATTTTGACTTCAAAGCTTTACTTTCTGAGGTATCCGCGGTCGAACAGAGCACGCACCGCAGTGCTGGGGGGGACGAGAAAGAAAGATTGACTGGGGAAAAAAAATAACAGTGAAGGGAGATATGTCATAAAATCTTTATTTTGGAATGAAAAAAAAAAAAAAACCCCAGATATGACGGATTTCAATCCACCACGGTTGCCCTAATTTAGGCCCTAATGAGGATTTTTCAAATGTTGGACGCCTTGTTATGAAAAATGGCTGGAGATCATTAATGGTTTTTTGGGTTGAGTTAATGATAGAGAGGATTTCTAATTGAGCTCCACAGAGGCGTCCTGTTCGGTGGTCCTACTCACTGTTTGCATGGATTTTTTTCATTATCATATATGTAATTTCTTTTCTTTTTTTTCTTCTGAGCGTTCATTTTGACTTTGCATCTTCACACAGCTCCCTGTGGGTGTTGATTTTTTTTTTTACCACTGACGAGTTAAGACTCTTTTTCACACCCACTATGTCGGATTCGGAGTTGTGCTGGCTCCTATCACAATTCATCTCTCACTACTTAAATGTGCTTCATATCAGGTGCACATGATGCGACGGCCGTAGCTCAGCAATTAACCCTTTGAGTCCTGAGTTTCAAATCTCCCCCTGGATATTTTGGCCTGTTTTAATTGCAAGCAGTTCTTTAAATGTCCTGTGAGTAAATGGATTTGTCCATTTACCCATAACAACGTGAACTTTCCATGTCTGTCAAGTTGTTTTTGCAGTTTACCATCTATTAAAAGAATGGCTCCTGAATGGCTGAATTGTCACCGCTGAGTTCAGCCTAGAAGGGCTCGAGGGGCCGTATTATTTGTTTTGCAGGGATGTCACTGAACCGTGTGGCAGAAAACTCCTCCAAAGCTGAGCTGAAGAAGTCTCCAAACTGACGAACTACCACATGTAATACGCGACAAGAAATGATTTCAACTCAAGTGCCCACGCATTTATGGATGTCCAGGTCAAATTCTGCAGCTAAATCTAATCAGGAAGTTGAAAACTCTGTATTTTTCCATGAAATGTTATCACGTTCAAGCCATTTCGCCAAAGACGAATTCCCAAACATATCTGTTGCTAAATGCGGAAAGATGTTTGAGGCGACATCAGAAGACTTGCTGCTGTAATTACCGTCAACCAAGTATTGACTAAAAAGCACATGCATGCTTACACATTTCTGTGTTCTTTTCTTTTGTTGTTGTTTTTGTTTTTTGTTTTTTAGTTTTGAGTAATGTTTCGCTTTGAAGAGCATGGTTGAGAAGACGAATTGACAGGGTGTGTCCTGTTCCCCCGGCGACGGACAGATGTGGTTTGCTTTGGTTGCAGGATGAAACAGCGTGAAAAGTTTCAGGGGTATAAATACTTTTGCAGGTTGCTCTTAATGGGCCAAGTTGTAAACAACACTGCAATACATACGGATGTACTGCGGTAAAACGGTTAAAAAAAAAACAAACCCAGATCCGCCTCCATTCAAAATGCTATTACTTTCCGTTGCTATGGAGACCTCCACATCCACATGCATTTCTATTCTTCTTCTGGATACGACCCTGTGTTGCTCATCAGCTGACTGCTAGCTTGTTTAATCAGCACCTGTTGCTGAGCCTGTATTTACTCTCTCATGCACACACGGCTCACCGCTGACACTTATAAATAGGCACTGCCGTGTCGACACGTCATCCGCCCGTTGCTATGTAGTTGCTAGCGAGGCCGGCACAGTAAACACTGGGGTTGCCGTGGCGGTGCTCTGACAAAACAGAGCAGAAACAGGAAGGGATTCCCTTTTCAGTCCAGTGACGGCCGCAGGGGAACGCGAATTACCGTCAACCTTCTTCTCTGGCAACCGCCGAGGGGTTTTCCCTGCGTTGCTCGCCAACTGGTGACTGGCAACCCCCCCCCCCACCACCTCACCCAGAACATGTGGCGGCTCTAATTACTTAGCCGCAAAGGGCCCAACGCAGGAAAACCACAGAATGGGGTTACACGGCTATATTACTTCCCAGCACAGCGAGACCGAGGTGCTTTGGAAGACGCGTAAAATTGTTTATGATTTGTGATTTCTGATTTACAAACCACCAAGATCTCTACCCCCCCGCCACCACCACCTCCCCGGCGCCTCGTGCTTCTTAAAGAGGTGAAATATAGCGAGCTATATATATATATACAGCTCCCCAGTCGGCCTCCAGCTCTTGGGCTGAGGGCAGATTTCCAACATGGCAGATGGTGAGTGTGAGGCAGTCGGTGCAGAGGAAGCGCTTCAGCTCAAACTGAAGAGAGAAAGAGAGAGAGAGGGAGAGGGAGAGGGACGGTGCGTGTAGATGTGTGAGGAGGCGGATGGACGGCGCTCGGTGGACGGGGAAGTGTAGAAGTGAAAATAAAAACTCCTCGCTAACAAGCTCACATATCCAGCGCCGCTCGCTGCTGCGGCGATGCGATGAGGGCGTAACGAGGCGCTGGCGTCGAATCGCGTGACGTCGAAATCGAGCCGTCCCGAAGCTCGTTATTTGGAGAAGGAGTCAGAGAAGACATGGCGGCGGCGGCGGCGGCGGCGATGTTCGCCGACGTTTCCCTGACTTCAACGGTCGTTCCTGCACTTTGTACACTGACTTCTCGTCTTGCAGTTCTCTTGCAGCAGCCTTTGACTTTGGGTTGAACCGACCTCAAGTTCAGAGAAAACTCACACAATTTAAAATGTCTTTAGCTTACTGAGAGCAACGAGAAGAGCTTCTATACAACATCCTAATGTGAAACCATACTCCAATTTTAGAACGGCTTAGTCAAAGTTATCCAACTCACCACACTTTAAACTTTCAGTCCCTGGATTCTCTCCATCTAATCTGATGGGATGTAATTGGACTTCTTTAAGCCAGCTGACAGGCAGTGTGATGTGAGGGAGGGGCAGCAGTGAACTCTGGTCTGACTTGGAGGATGTCAAACTAAAAGGAACAATTTATAATAGAATGGGTTTTTTTTTTTTCTGCTTTCTACTCTCCAGACTGAAAATTTCACCCAGAAAACATTCGAAAGCTCCAGAAATCCTCATTGTTTATTTTGCTGGGGTTTTTTTTTCTTTTTTTCTCTCTCTTCACTCCGTTCAACTTTCCGGCTCAAGCACGTCTTGCGAGGACGCGCGTCTGAGCGGCGACTCGCCCAGCGGGGAAAACGCGCTCTCACCTGAACCTCGCGCACATCAGCTCCAACATACCAGGGAATTCCTCTCAGAAATATTTACTCGTTTTTTGTTCTGGTGAGGAAGTGAAGCAGAGGAAGCAGAGGAAGTGAGACAAGGGAGGGAGGGAGGGAGGCGGTGGAGGGTGGAGGAAACTGAAATTGAATCACCATAGTAACTTCAATAACATTTCTCTCCTCTTTCCCTCCTCCTCAATGGCGTGCACACACACACACACACAGCAGCACACGCCATTTGTTTTTGACGCCTGCCAAGCAACAGAGACATTATTGACTTGATAAGGACTTTCTGACAGCTTTACTTCTCTGCATCATCTTACAGCGCAGGCTCTGCCGAGAGTCTAATGGCTCACCCCTTCCTAGCCGCTCACAATAATAAAAAAAAAAAAGAAAGAGCTTTACGGACGCACTCTCATGTGCACTCCAACTCCAGACTCCTCGGAGCTGTTCTGGGAGAAACGTGCACGCCACTGCTGGCTCGCTCGCACCGCTCCGGGTTTTCGCCTCAAGAAAGAGTTCTGGGAATGCGGGGATGATGTCAGAAGCTCCGAGTTAAAATTTGACGGGAGCGCGGCTGCAGCGTGGCGTCCCGCTGTGCGAGACTCCGGCTGTGGAGTGGAAAATAGTTTCGGGTCTGCAGACTGAAACGCCCGCACTTGTGTGTGGAGTTGTGCCGCTCCGGGAGAAGAAACTAGAAGTCGGATTGGTGGGTTGAACTGGGTTGCAGAGTGATCCAGTCAAACTCTCAGCTTTTCCAGACGCAGAGTGCAACAAAGCGTCACGACAAAGGCAAAAGCATAAGACTGCGCAGTATTTACATTCATTTTTCATACTTTTTTCTGTTTATTACAATGAAAAATAGAAGCTGCATGTACAGAGGTATCTAGAGTCATTATTGTCCTTGTTGCTAATTGGCTAGGCTCTGGATATTAGCTTCTGTGGTGGTGCACCATGCAGTTTAAGATATATTTGGTGTCTGAACTGTTCAAACAGGAAGTTTTTTTGTTTTTTTTTAAAGGAAGTCCCAAGTATTTCTCATAATCAGCTGTACCGGGGTCCACTGCATTCACTATGGAATTTCTTGTGCACTTTTAAGGCTCATTTATTCGGATGCCGGTTAGATTCCCCTTCCAGATCTGATGGTTTTCGCCAAAAGCGAAGAGGACGACTTCCCCTCAACCCGCAAAGATCAGTAACAGCAGAGTTTTAGGTTTAGCTCTGGAAGCAGTCTCCCTCGGTGGAAGCCGGCTCCACAAGACACTGGAAACGTAAACGCAATCATCGGTGTTTTGTTGTACATATGTTGAACCAGGAGTTCTTTGTGAGGAAAATGATGGAAACGTTTTTGAGAGCTCGTCAGGGCGATGCGTTCTTCTTTTGGATGTCTTGGAAAGGTCAGGCCAGCAGCGCTCAGCCTGGTGCAGCGCAGTTCTACATTCACTGCAGTTTGTATGGAGAACTGCACGAAAGATTTGGCTTTGGACTCACACTGCAGCTTGTTTAGCCAGCGAGCTAGCATGCCTTTGCTAGCTAACTTTTGCCTGACCGAAAGGTGTCATGAGCCAAAAGAATGTAGTTAGAACGTACACAGATCAAATAGTCCGGTCGGGACTTAACATATTAAAGACCTCCTTCCATTTTTTTTTTTTTTTTTTTTTTTTTTTTTTTAATGAATTTCCCGACATGTTAAGGCCTCTTAAGGATGCGCGGCCAGCCTGTCACAGGGCTGCAGCTTCTCAGAGAGAGAGAGAAGAGAGAACCTGCAGCAGCGGAGGCGCTGCATGGCCAATAATGGTCAGCCCTAGCGACCCCTGCCTTTTATTCCTTCAGCTAGCCGCCGGACACCTCGGTGTGAAGCTACCTGACACCATATGTTTCCCTGCCTGGTAATGACTGCTCCAAGCTCTGATTTTATGGCAGCTGGCCTCTGGAGGCTCAGCGATGGGGAGGAGGGGGGGTGGAGTGGAGGACATGGTTTCTCCTCAATTAGAGCTGCAGGAGGATGCTTACCTTTGCCTTGTGTGTGTTTTTTTTTTGTTTTGTTTTTGTTTTTTTTACATTATTAACATCTCTCCAACACCGTACACTTTCCCGACTGTGATATAAACAAACAAGCGCTCGTCAAACACCGTTTGAAGATGCGAGCGAGCAGGAGGAGACGAAGCGGCGGCGTGAGGACGTGGAGAGAAAACCGAGATAAAGACGAAGGAGGCTGAAGGCGTGCGGAGTTCAGCATCGCTTTGCTCGGCCGCGCTGTGATTAAAGCAAGGAGTCCCCGGAGAGAGAGGCGGCTCGCGGCCTGCCCAGTCACTTCTCTCGCTGCCTTGATCTCCCCATCGTTGTCGCCCACGGAAACGCACCGCCAGACCTTCAGGAAGGGGCTCGTTTTTTTTTTTTTTTTTTTTTTTTTTTTTATCGCGCCGGGTCTCAAGTCGGCTCCAGAGAATCTGCAAAGCAAGCGCAGATTGTCACGGCTCCAGCTCCTCTCCCATCTAGACGGACTAGGTGCGCCTTGTTCCTGAAGTTTTCTTTTTTTTTTTTTCCTGTTTGTGTGTTATTGTGTTGTTGTTGTTTTTTTTTTATGTCATAATGAAGATACTTGTTTGGGGAAAAGAAAAAAAAAAACAAAGCTTTGCGTCGCACGCAAGCTTGTCAAATTCCACTATTAGGTAAAAAGAGAGAAAATCTGTCAAGAGATTCTCCTGAAAGTTTTTTTTTTTTTTTTTTTTTTTTACTTGCTTAAAAAAAAGATGAGGCAGGGCGCTGAAAATAAGCCTATAAACCTTCATTAATCCCCTCGGGGGGCTCTGTTCTCATTTGATTGAAGTGGCTGTTCTTTCAGAAAAATTGATAATCCCAACCTCGCACACTGGGAGGCAGGAGCGAAGAGACGGGGAGAAGAAAATGTCACTCTCGTTCTTAATTAAATTCCCCCCATTCAGTGGCAGTGGGCCGGTCGGTTCTGCGTGGGCACGGTCCCGCCCTTGACCTTTTTTTTTTTTCTTTTTTTGCCCTCCATCTTCTTCTTCTGGTCAAGTAAACCTTCCCTCCCTGTCGGTGCCGCATCAGACAAGGAAGGGAAGCGCCAGAGGGGGAGTTGGGGGAAGAAAGGCCGTGACATTACACACACTGGTGCGGACGCCGCAGCCCAGATAATTACGCCGATGCTCACTTAGCATGCGTCGCAGGCGAGCCCATCGTTTATCAGTCGCATGACCTCTAACAAAGGATCTTTTCCTCTGATCTGTCTAATTATTCTGTTTTTCTTTCCTCTTCTCAGTCGTCTCTGTCTTCCACCTCCCCCCCCCCCACCCCAACACACCCATTAGCGGCGCGAAGGCAGCAGATTTGTGTGTGTGGATAAACTATAGACAAGCCGGGGCGGTAAACATCACAGCTGGCTGGCTGGGAGGGAGGGAGGACTTCCGAAAGGAATCGCTGATGCTTTGTGCGAGATTTAAATTAATTCGAGTGCGCCCAAAGGTGTTTTGTATTATTCCTTTCTATTTAAGATACACTCGACGCGATTCTCACGCCCGTGGCACTCTGGATGGTTGATGGGATGCCGGCGAAGTGGAGGGGAGGGACAAAAATATTTCAACATAGCATGGCTGGAAAACACCAATTTGAACAAATTGAATTTCTGAAATGAAGGCGGGGCAACGAGACCCAAACTCCCAACGAGTCCAAAGGTTGAGGAAACGCTTGCGAGATGGCAAACGGTTGGAAAACGTCATTAAACGATCCCACATTCCGAGACGCGCTCGCAGTCGAGCACGCCGATGGCCCACATTTCTCATGACAGATTCCTTCATTTCCCACAATCCGAATTGATGCCAGCAAGTTTTACGAGCTAACGCTAAGCCTAGCGGACCTGCCGCACTTCACTACTCTGGCGCCGGAGTACGTGGGGTGGGCGTTAGGACAGTTCCAGTTTAAAAATGGTAGAATGGCCCAGCAGGTGTGTTACCGCGAAGACCAGATTTCATGAACGCTCTCATTTGTCCCGTCAGACCATCAGTTCCCGAAACCACGCAAAATAAACTTGCAAAAGCGCTCACGCGGTAAGTGTCCAAATGACCCAGTTTCTTAGTACGGTGGGAGGGTTAACCTGGGACGACATCAACACAAAAGGAAAAGATATTAATTCCTGAAATCTTCCCTCATCTCCTCTCTATTAGTCCACCATCAAGTATAGATTTCTACTTCAGAATTTCTAGTTTAAAAACTTGTTTAATTTGATCTATAAGAAAAGTTGGGGTTGCACCACTGATTCATGCCCCTTTCCACTGTATTAAGCGGACATTATCAAATACAGTTCAGACTCATTCAAAAATTTCAACATTGCCAATTAACTTATCACCATTAGGAGCACAACTAATAGTTAGTTAGCAATAGATTTTTTTTTTGTAATCCTGGGAACCAAACAAACTATTTCAAAGTGATGGGAGCCTCTTCAATGCAAACGTTATGCAGCGTCCTCAGCCAGTCCAACCAGCAGCCTTGGTCCAATCTGTCAATAGAGCAGGGCAGGTCAAGAAAAAAAACCTGCTTTCTTACTTCAAAATAAGAGGCTGAAGCATTTAGAAAGCACAAGTCTCCACATCCGCGGCTGAAAACAACAGCTCACCTTTACGATCCCAGACGAAGTCGTGTGCTGATGCCTTCGGAGTGAAACATAGTGCTTCAATATTGTGAGATCTTGGATTCTAGCATTTGGTGGAAGTTTTATGGTGAGCTAAAATTAAGGATGCAGTCGATATTTTCCTCCCTTCACTACAAACATAACGTCTTCCCAAATACTGTTGGTCTAGATTCTAGATTAGATTCTGGTCTAGATTCTAGATTAGATTCTCAGTACACTTGAACGAAAACAACTTACAAGAAACTTTTCTGAAAGATATAATAGCTTCTTGTAGGTAAATATGTCTTCAATATTGATAATTTGCCAGAATATTTTATTTTCGCTTATGGAAACTAACATTGTCACCAGTGGAGGAAAAAAAAACATAAAATCTACCAGTGGAAATAGTATTTTTATTTTTTTATCAATATTCAGAGTATAATGATTTCAAACAAGCTAATGTATGTTGTTCAAAAGTTAATTAGACAAAACTAAGATGTCTGCACGAGATTCGAGACCAAAAATGCTTTTGGTGTTTTTGCAGCACGTAAAACTGTTACGCGACCAAACTCACCTGAAGCCTCCGTGTGTTAAGCCAGCCAATCAACTACTGGCTTAATATGTAGTGATTGATTATCAAGAAATGAATGTTGCAATAAATTTCCCATCAACTTCATTGTCAGCGCCTGCTAGTCAAACTACACTTCCAAACTCGACGTCAACATCAAGGGGAATATTTGAGTTATTAGACGTAAAAATATTCAATAACTAGTGCATTATGAGGCCACGGGGGGGGGATGACTTCTTTTTTTTTTTTTGCAGACCTGGTTGCTTATTTCTCTGGCGAGTTCTAGCAACGCTGGAAAGTGGAGCACTGGAGACGTCCGAAGAAGCAAGGAAGGTTCAAAAACGGCCAAATGTAAATGTTTCTGTGACGTTATTATATAGAACGTAACAGATACATCATTACAGAGGGGGGGGAAAAAAGCCCTCCGCTTCTCTCATTGCCATACGTTAAGCAGACGTGGGTGAGAGCTCTGCTGTTTGTAATGTAGCAAGAGCCATAAAACCGCTGCATTTATTTCTGGGTCACCGATCTGCAGGGAGCAGCTTGCACTGCTCAGACCTGTCAGGTTATTATGTAACACAGATATTTCGCCCCGTTTTCGTGCGCTGCTCCTGTCCGTTTTTTTTTGTTGTTGTTGTTGTTGTTGTTTGTTTGTTTTTTTTTTTCTTCTTACCACTCAGCCTATGGATTTCGTGGCGAGACCGGGCAGGATTCGGAGGCCGAAATTCTTTTGCCCAGGTTCTCGTGTTGGACACACACAGAGGCGAGCTCAAGCAGAAGAGACCGAAGAGGAGCGCGACGACGGGAACCCTCCCGTCTTTTTCACCGACTGCGGGTCGTCTGCTGGCTGCTTCGGAGGCTTAGAGCAGCAGTTGTTCTGAATGAGTCAAGTTAAGAACAAAACAAACCAAAGAAAATTGATGCTCTTATCTACCATATACAATTGTATCCATGAGGTTTAAGAATCAATTAGCCCACACTCGCTTTTGCTTGAGTAATCCACATGGGTAAACACAAAAAGTCAGCTCCCACGCTGTCAACTGTTGGATTCAGATGTGCAGTTTCTCGCGTCGAATCCCAGAAAAAGGTCACGGCTCTTGGGAAATCAGGTGTTTTTTGTTTTTTTTTCCTTTCTTCCTTTTTATTTGTTTGGCAGTGCTGTGACCATGAACAATTTCACTGTAGCACAGGGTAAAGGGTTTTAAGTTTAAACAAAAGTAAGGCGAAGCTGTGAGGAGCTGCTTCTTCATTCTGTCGTCTGAAAGCGACAGAATCCTGATCCGTTCTCTGCATGTTTGCCGTTTTTCCCGCTACGAGGCTCTTGTAAACTCCAATGGTTGATTTGACCACAGGTCTGACGCAGAGGGGTTTTTTGTTTTTTTTTTTCTTTTTTGGGTGCAGACTGAAACAGCTTCAGGAAATAATAGAAGAGGTCCGACTGCGTTCAACGTGAAGAAGGGAAGCAATACATCAAGAAAGGAGCCAGAAGTGAACGGGACATTCACGGCTCGAGCTGAACCCTGACCGAAGCCGTACAAGTTTCTGTGCTGACCCTCCACCTAAGCCCACCCTCATTTTCCTTTCCTTTTCGAATGCTGCAAGAGTTCTTGTAGACTAACGGCTTAGGGTTTGGGTCAAAAACAAAGGTGGATAGAAAGGCTTTCATGTCCCTAATGGAAAGGTTGCATCACCGTGGGAGTTTCCCATAACACTCCAAGGTACAGCACTTTGACACAAAATGCATTTGAGCTTATAGCCCCTGGGAAGCCATTAAATGCACATTCTGGCAGTTGGATATTAAAAAAGTGAAAAATTGCCCCATTGAAGAGACGTCAGACAGAAAGAGAGAGAGAGAGAGAGAGAGAGAGAGGCAGAGAGAGAGCGAGACTCCCTCAAGATTACCATATCCATCTGTAATCCTGCGTAAAGCACCACAGGACCCTCTGGCAACATGTTAATTGATAAGAATAGATGAACATGAGGGTGTGGAGAGCTGTTTCAATCAACAGTCGACGTATCTGAGGAAAAACAAGAGATGTGGAGGGGGGAGTGGGGGGATGTTCTCCAAATATCACGAAACTCGCACAAAACCGCCATCCATCACAGCTGGAAAAGGCCTCGTTTTGGGTTGAAAGGTCAAAGTGCTGAGTTATGTTAGAAGGTCTTTCTGCTCCCGGGGGACAAATTTGTCAAGATCCCGAGCGCGACGGGGGTAAGTCCTCCCGTTTGTCGGGGGGAACTCCACGTACCGGCCTCCAGTCTGCGGCGACTGCACAACGTGAAAAAAAAAAAGAAATAAATAAAAGGGTGAGCGCAAATAGCCCCTGGGTAACCTCTCAATCCTTCATCCTGAGTGATAGGTCTCTCCTCACCATCAAGTCTGTTAATCCACGCTCACCGTTCTGCCTCGCTTATATGTCAGGGTGACAAAGTCGTGCCACGGCACTTTCTGGGTTCTTCGCAGCTTCTTGGTCAATATTTCTCATCGTATTACAGGGGAGACAAATGTCCTCTGGAAACAATGACCTTGCTGTGGAGATTAGCTCGCGTTCAGACGGTGCATCCCAGACGTTGAATGAAAGTACGAAAACACTACATTCCTCTTGAAGATATAAAGCTGTAATTTTCGGTATGATAGACATGCACTGGCTCTCAACTGTACACACCCCTCTTAAAATTGCACGTTTTCGAGACGTAAAACATGACATCATGGCAATCATCTCCAAGCCTTTCCCGCCACTAAAGAGTCACAAATTATGTACAAGTCAGCTGAAAACTTCCCCCCCAAAAATACATCTGTTAAAATGTGTCAACCTAGTTGCATTGGTGTACACACCCTAAGCTAATACTTTAACTTAACTTAAGCATCCAATTTCCCCCAGTGTGTTATAAGCCTGGCGGGTCACCAGGCTTTACTTGTGCCCCCACCAGGCTAAGCACTGCTTATTTTCTAGTCTTTTTAGAACGTTTGCATTTTTTTTAAGACGTTATAGTTGGTGTTCAGGTATTCCAATCTTTTAATAACACATACTGGATGAATGACTGCCCTAGCGCCCACCCACTGGACTTAGCAAGTTTTCTGGGGGAAACCTGGTCTTGATGCAATATTTGCCAAATCTGACGACTCCATCAGATTATGTGGGTGTCTCTTACGTAGAATCAGTTTTGTTTAAAGCTTCTTAAGCCATCGGCGATTTAAACAGCAATTTTATAACAGCTGAAGGTAACACAGTCACCCGACTTACGGTTTTGGAATTGTGGCCCTAAAGGGTCCAATTCGTTTCTTTGTGTCGTTTGTGGGTTGGGCGTTTGTCAGAATCACAGTTGATGTTTGGCATGAACTGAAGAAGACCGAATGCGAAAGTGGAAACATGTCACCGAGCCTAGTGGCTTAATCAAGGAGATCCACTATACATATAAAAAGACAAAACATGGCGCGTTAACGCACGCTGGTGTGTTCAGGACGATTTTAAAATGAACGAGCCCTAAAATTTTAATTCCAAACGCGATCCTAATCTCCCGACGTGGCGCTATCTCCGAGCGTAACGAAGCGCCGGTAGCGGTCGGCGACGAGGCCGAGGCAGCGCGACAGAACCTCACATGCATCTTACCCAGGAAATATTAACCCAGAAAGGAGGTTTTAATGAAGCTCTGACGCCCTAATGAAGGCTTTTCACATCTCCCCCATTTTTTTTATTTTTTATTTTTCCTCTATCTCTCTTTTTTTTTTTTTTTTCCACGAGGGAATCTCTGGAGAAGCGCCTCGGAATTCAGATGCGCGGTGATACTGTAACTCCATCAGAAGGAGCTTCCTTTTAAGGATCTCGCCTCGTGTCAAAAAGCCTCCTCCTCCGCATGCAGAGCGATCCGTCTAAAAGGGGGTGGCGGTGGTTATAGGGCAGGTTGTGCCTAATCAGCATTTCAAAGCCGCTCCTCTGTCAATTATCTGAAGCTGTGCTCCCTCCACGAGTTTCGCTCGACTACAGACATCCAGGGTCAATGTGTGTGTAACGTCTCAGGATGACATCATCCCCCCCTGACCCCCTCCCCTCTCCGTAGGAGTAGGCAGAAGGTAGACAAAAAAAAAAAACACACAAAAGAGGGCTTGATTTCTACTGTTTACACTTTTTCTCCATTTTTTTTTTTACATGAAACCCAGCTCCCTGTTTACCATTTAAAGAAAAAAAAAAAAAATCACGTATCTGGTCGAATGATCACCCAGAGAGGCATCCATGTGAAAAATACAATTTAGAATTCAATCGCACACTCTGAAGCTACGTTTTTATATATTTTCCATTAGCTCCAGATGTCATACCAATACCACATGTAAAAACTGCCTTGCGTTCGTTGCGCACGCAGAGCATGCGGTGCGTGTGCTCCGGCGGCAGACCGGAGCATAATTCACTGTTCACCCCATCGACTACTGAATATGAAACATGCGTTCCATATCAAGCCACTTCTTGTCACCGCGCCAGCGGAGTGGAGCAGCCGCCGCCGCGGAGTTTTTCTCTGGACTTATAAAGAGACACACTTTACGGTTTTAAAGACGATATTAAGGCGGTAGATCTCATGCATTGCAGTCGGGGGAGTGCTGGAACCGCGCCGTGATTTCAGTGCTTTGCTATGGTTCGGGTGTTTGGACGGCCTCCGAAAGTGTTTTTTTTTTTTTTGGTGCTCATTAAAAGTAAAGATGCGAGGAAAGTCAAGTTGGGGCGTAGCGGCGCAGAGCAAAAAACAAGATCCTCCCGGCTCTGATTCTAGTGAAGGTAGTTGTGACATATGTTGAAAGACTAATAGGCATCACGGCTTGGCGCCGCGAAGGCTCCAGTTCATCTGCGCAAACGTTTGTTTGACGTAGAGAGCCGCACTGCACAAATGTGCTCTCAGGTGTAATGATGTCGCTGATCTGTTCTACGGCGCCCTGCGAGGAGCATTTCACAACTTTCGAATGTTTGCAACGTTTCCTCAAACCCGCTAACCTTTGAGTTGACCTGCAGTTTTTTTCTGCAGCAATCCGATAGGCGTGACATTAATTTGAATTTAAATCTTATATTCCATATAGATTTTCTACCAAGTGTTTCAAGTCATTTTTTAATATTAACTCGAGAAACTACTAGTTATTAGTGAAATCATTTTTTTTTTTTTTTTTTTTTTTTTTAATCAGCAGAGATAATGACGGACCCCGTCGTTATCTCCAGTTTTATCGCGAAAGGAAAGTTGTTCTTGAAGCCAAGATCCCTGGACGACCTTTGCTCTTTAAAGGTCACAGAACATTCAGACTGTATCGTTGCTCGGGACAACAGCGGCAGGATGTCAAAGCAGGAATGAAAAAGATTCGCCATAATCGAGGCTGACCTCCGTCAATCTGTTCTCTGTCATTTATCTGAGATTGGGTCGTGGTGGCAACCGGCTCGGCATTGGTGATCATTTTCCCGTGGAGCAAGTTGCACCGGCTGGTAGTTTGTAGCAAATGTTTTTTAGGAGGAAAAAAATAAAAACAAAAAAAAGGTGAATTTAAATGAGAAAAAGTTTATACTTTAGTTTCTTATTATAATCCACATGTAAAGAAAGTTCTTGTCTTTTCTTGTAAGAACGCATGAATATCCTTGCATTCTGCAAAAAAAAGAGCCCATTATCATCATAACTACATTCCTTCCTGGGTTTATGTTATTGCAAAGCGTTTTTTTTTTTTTTTTTTTTTTTCCACCCCTGTCCTTCCATTATTCTTAGTTGGCAAATGTAATTTATAGTCCCGCATTTCTCCTCCTCCTCATACACAAAAACAGTTTGTCCTACGAGTTGAACTTTTTCTACAGGTGATGAAATGTAAATGTGCCCTGGCAAAAAAAAAAAAAGGAGAAAAAAAAAACCTCTCTCCTGTTGCCATGAAAAGAAATCTAAAATCTCAATGACACATGGGACCATTTATTTAGCATAAATCCTGCTTAGCCTCCAAACGTGCATCCAAACTTCAGCGCCAACCAAGTGATATATGGAATGCAAACTGTATTTACCATCTAAATTGCTTCTCCACAATGCCAAGATGATGACAAGGATTAATCGGCCCAAGAGTTAAATCTCGCCCCCGCCCTCCCCCTCGCGCAGCTCCTCTGTTTCAATATGGTGGCGTATCTCGGGTCACATGATTCCAACTTAAAGGCGGCATTTGTATTCGCGGGGAGCATCTCCTCTCGTCTGCTTTATGATATTACCGCCGGGAGACTGCTAGTGGCGTCCTCGTCTCCATGCGTGGGGCCCCCGATTCAACTATCATCCATTTCCACCCCGCACCCCTTCCGTACCCCCTCGCTATCTTTTTTATCATTACACAGTCTAATAAATGTGCTGTGTGCCCTGTGACGGTGCATCATACATCAGACAAAGTGACCCGGGTCAGCGCCTCGCCAACCAACCGCCAAGGTTACACTCTCTTGCGCGCACGCTTTTGAGCAGGCCGATAGAGAGAAGAAGGAGAGTATTTCTCATCTTTTGTCAGCTGGAAATATTCTCTGACAAAGTAATAACCTCTTCCACATCCCTTTTGAATGCCTAACAATGTGCCTTCTAAAGGGAGCGACAAAGGTGCGCGAGCCACAGGGGTTTCTCTGCGGTTATTTTGATCCAGCGGGTCGCCATTGACGGGCGCACTTCAATGGGAGCGGCAGGGTTGTTCCGCCAACTGCGGCGGCTTTATGCCGAGTTACGAGACGATTCTTCAGACGCCCACATCAAACGCCAAACACCGTGATATCACAGTGTTACGGAACTTGAAAGTGTGTGTGTGTGTGCGTGAAAAAATGTCAGTACCACCTCTCTGATGCAGAGGAAGGGTATGAAAAAATTTCATATCGGAGTCTAACCGGAACGTTTTTTTTTTTTTTTTTTTTTGGTTTCGCCAAAGTTGGCAGTAAAAGCGCAGAGCAAATACACACAGTTGGTCATTTCAACGTGAGATTATATTTTCTTTTTTTTTTTTTTTTTTGTAACACTTGCGATCCTGGGGTTGGCAGCGCATGTCCGCCCGTCTCCCTGCGATTGCTCGACCAAGGCGAGAAAATCAGCAGTGGCCTCAGGAACTCAACACGGTGATTGGAGCCAGATTGGAACAAGGCTTCGAAATCAGAGGGATTAACTATCCCACACATCGCTGTTATCTCTTCCTTTAAAAATAAAAAATAAAAAAAATTGTACAGTTTCATGACGCAGACGAAGACGGACCAGTCAACCCATTGCAAGTTTTCCCCCAGAAAATATGCTAAACCCCGTGCTAGAGGCAATACACTGAAAAAACAAGTAAACCAGTAAAGGACTTTTCTGTCTTTCCACACTTTGACACCAAGATCAGGTGTGACCATACTATGTTAACCTGTCTTTGCCATTACTGTGACTGGTGGGTCAGGAAACCCATAATAAACAAACAACGCTAGGCCTGGCGGGGACACAAGTAAAGCCTGGTGGCCCGCCAGGCTTATAATATACTGGGGGAAACTGTTTTGGTGGCACAGATGTTGGATGGCTTGATAATAGAGTGTCCCATCTTATTGTGTTAAAAGGTAGGAGTCTATTACTCCCATGGGAAAGTGTAATGAGTAAGCCAGTAACAGACAAACGAGTGGAAACAACTTTAGCAGATCAAAGAAACGATGTATTTACCAAAGCCCACCAACAGCCAATACATCAGAGGCTCCTCTCAACAACCGTCCTCGGTATTCTCCCGGTGCAGAGCAGAGAGGCACAAAGCCCTTATAAATGTCCAAACCTGGGTTTAACAGTGAGCTTGTTAACTTTTATGGATGTGTATAAGATCACATCCAGTAAATTACAATAAACCGAACTGGTGTGGTACTGAACACAGCCTGACAAAAGAGAAAAATGGCAAACGATTGATGCTTCCAAGAAGCCACCGTTTATGGGAGCCTTGCAAGTCAAGGTCTAGCGTTTTAAAGGGAGGGGGGTACAAATATCAAGATGGTAAAAAACGACTAAAAAAAAAAAAAAAAAAAAAAAAAAAGGAAAATTACACCCAAAAATAAAAGAAAGCTCGGAAACTCAACGGAAAGTTCAAAATCCCTTCCCCTCCTAGCAAAATTGTGTTAAAAGGCACATATTTGCATATTTTGTAAATATTCGTCGAGACAGATGTTAAGCTCTGGGAATTTTCTCCTTGGACTGTCTTACTTACATTTTGACTTTGAGGAAATAAAAGCCGGTTGGCACAGATTACCCAGAGCGCTGAGGATGTCTGTAAGAGTTAATAGCTGTCCAACTGATGAGTGCCAGAACTTACAGTACAGGCAGATTCTCACACCAGCAGAGTAGCCTGAATATTAACTCAAGTGTTGTCCTGAATAAAACATACCGCAAAATATAACACAGAGATTTTTTTTTTGCTTGTTTGTTTTACACAGGAACATCTATTACTTTTCAAACCCGTTGCAAAGTTTGTGCTGCTGGGACTTTAGTTTGGTATTCTTAAGCAAACATTGGGTCAGTATTGTGACCCCGGCTTCCTACAGGTTTGAAAAGGTTCTGCAACAAATAAAGAGTTCAGGCCTCACATTCTAAATGAAAAACGCAGCTGGAAGGTGGCAAAATCAGGCTTTGTCATAACGGCGATGCCACGTTTGATTCAATGAACATAAGATATTTTTGTGATCGGTTTTAGTTCAGTTCTTTATCGTCCCGCATGGGGGAAATGGGGATGTGTTGTGCACGCCAGTAGACGAGCTAGTTAAGGCATAATGCACAAGTCAACACACATACATACAACCAAGCAGAGCCTTCTGGCTCTGATTGGTTGTTACTAGTTAGCACTGGGAGAAGGTGGAGGAGCTCCATATTTTTAACAATTATCTGTCGTATTATACTGTCACAGGTATAATATGACAAGTATAATAAAGTTTAAGGTCTAAAACATAACCTTGTATTTGGTATTTAGTGCAAAACGGAACCCTGTTGGGTTAAATCAACCTGCAGGTGAATGAAGAAAATAATTTGTTTTGCAAGGCAGTGGCAGCGAACTCTGCTGGTGAACAAGAGCTACCTGTGAGAATGAAACCTTCTCCCTGAGCAATGAAGCACTGAGAAGTCGAATCAATCGTGAATGTTTTTCTAGTGTCTAAGTAACAATTCCATGAAACAAACACACTTGTAAATAATTTTAGTCATATTTCACCTAACATCAATCTTTCACCACCTCCTTCTCCTCCTCCTCCTCCTTCTTCTTCTTCTTCGTGTTTTGGAAGCGGTTGTGAGAGATTGTTACGATCCCCCCCTGTTGTATATCACCAGCCTGCATTAGTATTTAAAAGCGTTCCCATGTGCAACTGCAAAAAAAAAAAAAAAAATGCAAAGATCCGCAATAAATTCCACCCTGTCAAGTCCTGATTTACAGGTCAGGTTCCAGGATAGGTGGGTGACGTTGTGTGTGAGCGCAGGTGCTGGCGGGTAGAGTGTGTGAAAACGCCTGCGGTCATTTTTCATCTCTCAGATTAGGTTGTGTTTGTTGGAGCGTGCTTGTGTATGAGAGTGTGAGAATGTTTCCTGCCTGCCCTTGCCGAGCCAATATCGCTTTCGTTAGTCGTTACCTTTTAATCTTTGATTACTATGCAGAGATTGTTTCATTTATTTCTTTATTTTGTGTTTATTTTTACTGAATCCTCCAGGGTGAGCTGTTATTTTCCTCCTGTGTTTTCGCTCAAGCACAAAGCTATCTAGCCAATAATTGTTAATAACTTAATTAGGGAGATAAGGAAAAAAACACAAAGCTGTCAGTCACCGAACGAGCAACGATTAATATAAAACCAGAGAGGACTCTTTTCTTTTTGGTCAGGATTTGGCTTTAAATCATGTCTCTGCTGCATGAACACACATAAACGCATAATCCACAAAAATCCAACTCGTTCACATAAACTCAGATCTCTGTCCGTGTCTGTACTCCCCTTGTTTTGTTTTGTTGTTTTTCTTCTTTCTGTTTTTTCTTTTCCACTTTTGTCTCCAGCCATTAACATTCAGCTGAAATTTCACGAGGGAGGATACATGAATTATAGCAACCGTAGATTCATCATGTTCGTTTTCCTCTCTCTTTCTCTTCCTTCATGAATTATGGAGAGCCTCCCATGGCGCATTTAGTGGAGCCACTAGTAAATTAAATGCGGTGCGCTGCCGTGCCGCACAGGAGCAAACAGGCCCGTCAGGAATATATTGGATTGCGCTGTTGTGGCCCAAACATTTATTCCCCCCGCTAGTCTTTTCCAGGCCCCGCAACCTTTCTGAAATGCTAAATCATGCTAGTTATTTTATTTTATTTTATTTATTTTCTTAAGAAAAAAAAAACGTTCATGCGAAAATCATGCGACCCTCTAAAAACGGGCTTAAATACAGAGTCCTCAAAACGTCCTATTAAAGCCATGATTGATGATATTGCGTAGCAGGCGTGTTGGCTAATTCAAGAGGCAGAATAGCAGCTAAGCGCTAGCTGCAACATGTTTGACCAGGAGGCAAGGCAGATGCGATGACGGACTTTTAATTGCTACTTTTCAGATATGGAGGTTACATCCACCGCGGCTTATGGAGCACAGGCTTCACCGCTCTATATTTCTCTCCTGAGGCAGGCATGAACGGGGGTGGCGGCCCTCTTCTTGCCCCCCTGATTTATGGTGTTATGGTAGTAAAATGGCAGACTAGGATAACATGGGTGGTAATAAATGACTTTAAGACAGGGACTAGCAGCTGTTAATGCTGCCGCTATTAGCCTGAAAAATGAAGGACACCGGTGATTCCGTCAGATTTATACATTTTCGCCGCACCGTCCATTAGTGCTTGTCATCCTAAAGTGGTAATCCATATGTGAATATTAATCGTCGGCCGCGGCCAAAATATTCGGGAGCAGATCTGCAAGCGGGCTGCACCTGCAGATGTCGCGCCTCAGAGACGAAAAATGGCCAACGAGCATTGAGGTGCGGGGAGTGTTTTCTGAGTTTTACGTCCGTTCTAGCTTTGCTTTTGTGTCGCTGTGTATAACAGCTGGGTATGTTTAAGCCACGACCAATGATTTGATAGGATGCCTGAGCAGCAAACAACTGAATCCAATGTAGTTCAATACATAAGGAAGGAATGATCATTTGAACCAATGATTGCTAATTTTAAAGAATTACCAGATTGATTAAGATGGAACGTTTGCCACTTTCACATTCAGTGACAGTATTATGCAAAAGCACATATTTTCTAAAATATGAAAATTAAAAGAATTTGCTAACTTTAAGAAATATTGGAAAATGGATACAAATGAAACGAAGGTACATGAGTAGTTGAAAATAAGTGCACAGCACACTGTGACGAACCTTGAAGTGGCGGCATTATGTGTTTGCGCCTCATTTTATTTCTGTTCATTTCCTGCAAATGATCAGGAAAAAAAGTCAATCAAAGCGTTGCCGGTTGCAAATCAAGTCTGCGTGACGCTGACTCGTAAAACGCAAACCCCCACAACGTTAGCTCGACCCGTTGGGACCAGCTGTTGCTCTCGGCGAAATGCACCCGGGTTTGCAAAGCTCTGGAACATCGAAGCCCACATTACTGTAACATCGATTGAAGTCAAATAAAACCGAAGAACTACAAAGTAATCAGAAGCAGTATACGTGATTTGTTACTTTATTTACAAGAAGCTTGCGCTCTGGCAGAAATCTCATCCCGAGTATGACGGGGGTCTTTTAAATGTATGGATTGTCCGAGGCCGTAAACGTGCCACGATCAGTGATAACTGTCACCGTGTCGAGGTTATGTCTGTTTCAGGAGCCAATCCGGCACCAAGAAGAACCAGTTCCTTTAGATCATTGATTCTCTCTACAGTGATCTGACTTTGCTTAATTAAGACAGCGGAGTAAAGTTTGGCAAAGCGAACGGAGGCCATCTGTATTCCTCACTCACAACTTTTATTAAATCTCAAGTTTCCAGACTCGGACTGGATCACGAGGATTGTGAAGCAGAAGGTGCTCGCTCATATACCTCAAACTATTTTTTTAAACGTCGCAAAATGATATCATAGTTTTCAAAATGCGTCGCAAAAGAAAAATCTGAATATTGTGGCTTTGATTTACGTGCACCCCTCTCAAGTGTCTTTAGATAAAGAGACTGACTCTTTGCAAATCAAATCATGTTCAGTCTGAGTGGATGAAGGGCATCTGAAAACCATCAGGTGAAAGTGAAGGCCTATCCATAGACTTTGACTGGGCCATTGCAAACCAAAAGTGGGCATTGATCTGAACGTTCCTCGTCCCTAGAGCCAGCTTCTGTGGCCACAGATCAGACTGGGGTCTGTCTCATGTAGCTCTTGTTGGGGAAAAATAATTCTGTTTTCCTCTGTCTCTTTTTGCTATTTGCATGCTCGTATACACACACGCTAGGGAACGCCCTCTTTGGAGGCGTAGCTGAGATGGAAGCCCACAAAAGGAACTAGAAACTGTTAGGTGCCATTTTGCTGTGTTAGCCCGTAGGGTTAGCATGAAATGTGGACCAGCGCAGTATTTTAGTGTCGATAAATGGAATTCATGAATTCAATTCACTGACTCTTCTCGAACCTCATACATACAAGGACCTAAATGGAGAAAGGATAATTCTCCACACTCTCAACCCTTTTGGGCCCTGTCACAAATAGAGAGCCATTGGGAACTGTTGTACATCACTGCATATTCAGTTGCAAAAACGTCAAAAGTTGTGCAGAAGGTTGTGCATTGCTCTCAGGTTTGTTTCATCAACTTCATCACAATTTGTGATGGACCAGCAACCCGTCCACGGTGTGCCTTGCCTTTTCCCCAATGACTGCCGCAAAGAAGCATTAGCCCCTGGTGACCCTGCAAGGACAAGAGGGTTTAGATGATGGATGGATGGATGGATGGATGGATGGATGGATGGATGGATGGATGCCCCCACTGATGGTTTGGGTAAATAAAGAGACAACACAGTGGTGCAACACTGTACACACTATACAAGTGTGTACAGTGGTAAAACAAACCCTAAATGTAAAACAGACATTTAGGGTTTGTTTTACTCACGAAGGACAAATAATAGCTTCATTGAGCATGGCCATAACAAATTCCATCCATTCACCTCCCTCTTTGCTCATTTCCACATGACTGAGCCACAATTCTTATTCATTGTTGCGGGGGACACGGAGGACCAACAGCAAACTTAAGGGGCGCTTTGATCATGACGGTTTTATCTCAGTGCCAATTGGTTTCCACACGCTGTATTTCTTGCTAGGCATCCTTGCCGGAAGGTTGTATAACTTCAAAATGACGCGTCGCCCTTATTAAGTCGGCCTCATAATTGAGTTGTGACACGGTAACCGCAGTGAAGCCTGACCATAACCGTCAGTTCCCCAATCTTGTAAAAAGGCAACATGTTTATCTGAGATCATCTCCATTTGGATGCGAGCGGCTACAGAAGGACGAGGGACGCTTTGATGCCTCGAAAACAAAGTCTGCACAGAAATCCTTAATGATGAAGGAAAACAGCACTTTCTTTCAGCGTCTTTTCACAGGCCAGATATGGCCGAGACGGGACAATCTTAATGCATTGATTAAAGGCTGTCAGCGTTGGTGAAGTCGACTGGATAACATTTGTGGAAACGGTCTTTGAGAGACGACTATAAAAGCTGATGTGGCCTTTCATCTCGGCACCGCTGGAGAAAAAATAAATAAATAAAAAGGGAGGGACGCTCCCTTCCAGCTTGATGAGCCCTTTTTAAGTGGACGCTATTCTTTATGACTGATATATATTGTTTCACTCTGTCAGCGTTGGACAAAGCGCAGCCATTCTTGTCCAATATCAAAAGAGTAAGGGATATTTTCTTTCCATAAAAGCACATGTGACGCTTCAACTTGATGGCGGCTGAGGCGAGGGGAGGAAATGTGTCTCTTCTGAGTTGTGTTTTGATACATTTGAATATTTATGGGAGTTACAGCATGCGGGGTAAATTACATTACAGGCGGGGAGAATGGATGCGAGCCATTGCGTACATTTTCATGTACAAATTGGCCATTGTAGTGGAGATATAAAAACCCTCCCTTGAGATAATGGCCTCCAAATTAGCTTGGTAAGCAAAGTAAGGGATTTACAGTGAACCGGGGAGAACCGTCTCTGATGCGGTCTTTTCCTTCTATTTTTTTTTTTTTTTTTTTTTTTTACGCAGTTTCCCCTTTTTTTTATTTGAAGGAAAAGTGCAGCCCAGTGGTGGGTTCTCCTTGAGCAGCACCCGTTGTGCAATTCCACAGGATAATATTGCTTTTCGTGTGGATCACTGCTGATGATGCTCACACGAGAGGGGGAGTCATCGCGGGCAAACTCCCCTCCTAATGTGCCCATTACTTTATAATGATGCCAAGTGTTCAATTTCACAGTGGTGGCATGAATTTGTAATTACCACACATAGATTTCCCAGTGTCTTTTGATTGCGGGAGAAACATACTGTACCCAGGAGCGCCTCAGGTCCAATAACCAGATGTGGAGCAGTCTCCAGCTTGCCAGCAGCATTTCGCTCCCTCCCAAATGAGCTCCAGTCGGCTCCGACGGGAAGCGTTCTCCAGTTAGCTATCTTGCGCGGATCGATACCCCACCTCCTCCCCATAACGCTCGGGGAAACCCAAACTTCTAATGAAGGACTTTTGTTGCCGTGTTCCGCGAGCGCCGTAATGCATGTGGTCAATATGAGAGCGGATCTGCTGGAGAAGAGCGACGGGGGGGAGCGGAGGGAGGAAGCACAGAGCCGAAGAAAGAGAGGATGGCGTTGTTCAGTAATAGTCTCCTGGAGTGACCCAGATTTTGGTTTACCTCAAACTGTCTGACTACCTTATTTCAGATTTTCAGCTTGATAAAGTGCTCCAGGTTTTTGTTGTTGTTGTTGTTGTTTATCCGGGCTGGGGGATGGAGCGCATTAACCTAGGCCGCAGTTTTGTCAAACTCAGATTCAATTCTTGAAAAGGTTAATGGCTTGGCCTGCAAAAAAAAAGAACAAATAAGGGCGAAAAAAACAAAACAAAAACAATTTTGTTTAGGATGAGGCCTTTCTGATCACAAATGGGCTAATGACTGAGGTGCAGGTCCGGATGTTTCCCTGATGACCTTTTGTCGGAAAAGAGCTGATCAAACAGAAGGCAGAGTCGATGCAAATGGCGGAGCGTGCAATTCTCAAAAACGTGAAGGCCAACTCCATCAATCTCATTTCTGCTAAACGTCCCCCGTCAACAGTCTGTCTGAAGCTGAAATTATGCAGGACAGCTAAATTGCACAAGTTATTTGAATTAACTTCGCCAATTCTTGGTACTGACGCCTTGCAGCAAGAAGGACCCGGGTTGGAATCCTGGGCCTGGAGGCCTGCATGTTGTCCCTGTGCATGATGTGGGTCCTCTGTCGTTCAGGAGCCTTTGCGTGTCTGTGTTGGAAGGGGTTAGTTCAGGTGGTTTGTGCATCTGAGCAGGACGTTTACCAGGCAACCCATCAGGGAGGAGTCCAGTAGAAGGAGAAGCTGAAGAGGCCGACCCGCGATCCCTCACAATAATCTGAAAAGTGTTTGACATTTTCTAATAGCTGTCACGTTACTCTCTCGACCTGATCTTGGATGAGCTGAAGACAATGGACGGGTTGGGCAGGGGCATTATTCAGAGTTACAGTTCGAAAATTAAAAACAACCAGAGCAGGATTGTTCCCTGAGAAGAAATAAAGGGGAATGATGTTTTCACCAGACATGAGACACAAATGAGACTGGCTTCAACCTCCAGAGTCTTAATCGGTTTTCTCAGAATAAAATGACTTTCAAGTGGTGAACACAATTTTGGAGGGAAATGTATTTATTTATTTTATATTCCACTAATCAAAATAGCCATTTGTTAAGCGCTTAACTTATCGTCTTTGGGGTGTTTTGGGTCAGTAATACTTATAATCCTTCACTGTTTAGTCCGATATATTACTATATTTAGGCATAGTAAAAGCAAGGAGGGGAGTCTCACAGTTACTTACCTGCATCTGTAGCCCATAGTCAGATAAATGGAGGGAAGAACTCACAGTGTCATCAACTAATAGAGATTAACTCAGCACACCTTGGAGAGTGTCCTTCTGCGGAGAATAAATGAGGAATTAACAGCTCCTTCAGACAAGGTTCCCCATCATGGTAAATGTTAAGCTGAGTTTAATGCTGCCAGGTTTGATACATTTTGCAGGTCTTAGCGCATTAAAAAGAGATTTAAACCGGCTTTTGCTGATCAACCGGCAGGAAGTCTTTGTTCTCAAAGCCCATGATTTATTCAGAGGCATCGTACTCGGACCGCTGCTACTTTCCTATGGCCCCCGCGTTCTTCGGCAGCGCTCGTTCGCGTTGAGAAATACCATCTGGCTCGGGCAGCAAGAGCTCTGTCAGAAAGTGCGGAGAGGAAGGCGGGCGGTCAAAGGGAATAAATAAAAATGTGTGAAGGTGAAGCGTCTATCTGTTGACCTCAAAGGGCAAGAAACGGCCCGCGGAGTTATTAGTATCATCCTGAAACCATTGTTCACTTCTTGCAATTGGAAAAAGTATTAAAGGGTCCATGCTCAGTGATTTGTAAAGGACATTCTGTGTCAAAATCTAGCTTACTGCCGGATGTATACAGATGGGTGACAAATGAAGGGAAGGACGGAGCGCTTGACCTCTGCAGCAACGGGAACTGACTCACATATGGCTCAGGCGACTTTCATTGGCAAAGTTTGGATTCTCTTGTCCTCTCAATTGGAAAGGTCACTGCGAATCAATGCAAAGTTGTTCTGAGTCATCACCTTTTATCCTGTGGCAAAACCTTTCCGTTCTGACGGCGGATTGTCATTTTTCCGGGATGATGGTGTCCCCTTTGGGGGGAAGGGGGAAAGGGGGGGCCACCGAATACTGGTAATAATGTCATAAGATCCTTAGCGGAAGATTTGTAATAGATGTAAATCAATAGGCATGCTTACAAAGATTTTGAAGAAAGTACAGAAAAGGCAGGCATGGGTTAGACCACATGTGTCAAACTCAAGGCCCGGGGGCCAAATCCGGCCCGCCGAAGCTTTTCATGTGGCCCACCACAGACTAGACTAAACACTAAGTGTGATTAAATATTATATTATCAATCATATCAATGCAGTTTTCATCTGTTTACTGCCAATTTATATCAATCAATCCCTCTAGTTTCTTGAGAATTTAGTTGATGTATGATTATAGTCCATGATTTATACAGAGAGTAAATAAACAGTCGCATTTATTATTAGTTCCTGAAGGGACTGAAAAGATCTTCAATAATATTATGTAATTTTAAGAATTCATTGACATATTAACAGTTTGTGAACAGGTTTTATCAACACATTCTGGCACAACTGGCCCTTTAAGAGCCTTCATGATCTTGATTTGGCCCAAAACGAAAATGAGTTTGACACACCTGGGTTAGACAAAAGGTCTCATATAACTTTTTGTAAAAATGTTATGTTAATGTAGTATTTTGTTTTTTTTTTTAAATGCATGCAAAAACGTACAATGTTTAAAACAGAAAAGAAAATTAGGCTGACTACTGCAAAAACAATACACCCCAATTCTAATCCGTTATAATATATTATTAGCCAAACGTATTATTTTTGACACATTTGCCTAAACTTAACAAGATATTACCGAGCTTCTTAGCCGAGCAAATCTACGGCTGAGAAGAATGGATGCCAGCACTTTTCTAGAGCATGCTGACGGACCGCGCAACAGCAGAGGAATTAGTTGCGTCTTTCTGGCTCGCAAAGACTGAACAATATAATTCTGCTCTGGCAGCCCTGGGTTGGGAGTTCTTCTCGCTTTTTCTTGAGACGTCTCCCGCCAAGAAAACAGAAGATGTTTGTTTTGGCCTTCAGAGTGGACATTTACTGAATAAATGAATAAATATGGGACGATTAGCACAGACACCAACCTCTGCCAGTGGGACTGAGGTTGTTCAACGCAGAAAACAACAACTAGTTTACCATGTTTCTCTTCAGTTGTTAAAGTGAGCTAAAATGCTCCGCTGTGTGTCTGAATTTTTAGGCAACAAACCATCACTGAAAGCTTCTGACAAATCGGCATGTTTTTTTGTTTTTTTTTTATTTTCATGTGAACAAACTTATTTGACAATTCTTATTTAATGGAACAATTCCAGTTGCGAAATCGAATCGTTTTGCACACGTTTGCAAGGCAGACGCAGCTACTGTCGTTCTCTAATTAGATCGTCGAAGTCTTTCCACTTTGAACCAGAAGAAGATTATGATTGGGAAAATTTGGGGGATTTTAAATTGAAACTTTTTGAACCCTTGAATACCTTGACACGTGAAACTGTCATAATCCTGAATGAACGTGTTCTGGCGCCGAGCAGTGCCTCAAGAGCTGAAGTCACAATAAATGCGCAATTGTCAGACAAAATAATTATGGATGAGGTGAAGAGACGGGATGTTCAAATTGCCATTACAGCAGTCTGCACTGCATTTTGAACCCTTTAAACACTCCTTTGTGAGACATACAGTCTCCATCACTCTCCTGCCGGTCTTCAACGCCTCAGATGATATAAGGTGGTTTCCCTTTTTCGGGCCCTGTCTGTTATTACTCTTTGCTTGGCCGCCTGCCACTGGTTCATGTAAACTGCACTTGTCCTTGCTAATGTACTTAGCTTTTTTTTGTGGCGCACAAACAAAAGTGACAAATATCCCCCGAGTCCAAGAGGGGCCTATTATCTACTGCCTTTTCTGCGGCGTGGCATCCATCTTTTTACCACCGCATTATGGGTTCGCTCATGAAACATGTTTGAGTGAGGAATGATGAATGGCTTTCAATGCAGAATAGATGCGCTGAAATGCGGAAAGGACAAACAATGAAGGCCGCTCGCTGGTAAATCTGAATCGGTAATCTCGGCCTGTGTTCGCGCGGCGTTACAATCCATCACATGTCCCCCCCTCCCCCCCCACGGGAGTCATTGATTATGAAAACTAGATTATTGGTATCGGAACAACAATGTCCGCGATTTTGCACCTAAATAGAGAGCCGCAGTGAAAGAAAAATGCATTTTTAGAAACGGTGTGAAGGTTTGCATCACTCAGCAGAGACAGGGAAATCTGTGAAACGCGTCGACAAGAAAAGCGTTTTGCACGTGGCTCTCACATTTCCCTCAGTGAGCAAACAGGATAAATCGCACATATATTGAATGACTAATTGTATTTTACCTCACTCTTTTACAGACTCAATAGAGAGCTAAATACCATGTCCTCAAAGGTCACATTGCTATATTTGGAGATGCTCATTGCTTTTACAGACCAAGTCAAGCATGCCAGAACACCGTCTTTCCCTTCGATCACCTCTGTTGTCCCGTTTCCTCCTGAGTGATACCGTGTCTTCTGCTTCCCTGCACAGGTTAACGGAGAGTTGAGACCAAGTTCAATCAATGCCCCGAATTACCAGACGAAAGACGATGGAGCGGCCCATTACCAAGACTGACCCACTTAAGATCCGGCCATAACAGTCAAACAAAGTGGGGTTCTTGCCAGCCTTTGAAAGCCATGTTTTCAGACGGAAACAAGTTTTTCTCATTACTGATCTGTCTGGCTGGGGAAAGGTTGAATGTCTACAGCCTCAGCCACAGAAAAACTGGATCAGAAATACCGCTGGGATTATCGAAACACACATAAAAGCTCCTCCGTAACTTCAACTCAGCGTCAACTTCTGCTGTTCTGTTGTGGTTTTATGTGTAATTAGGAAGCTGTGCTTTGATGAGCGGCGGAAGGAAGCACCTGGGTTATGTCACAAACGCTCTGAGACACGGTGTGTACGCGTTGAGTGTCACAGGGAAGGAAACTGAGGCAACAGGCACAGAAAGAACGTCTTCGGAACAACAACGTTGCTCAGAATTGCTAAGCTGGGTTTTATCCTAGCATCCAATGGGGAAGAGGCAAACTACATCTTGGACATGTTGTCAGTTTACCCCACAAAGACACACAACTATCCTCCTGTACTTTCAAACCAAAAACAGTTTGAGGCTAATGTGCGTGCTTTTGGGGAAACTATTGGAAGGCACTCAACCCCAAGTTACCTCCCGATCTGTGTGTCACTGTATAAAAGGGTGCAAGTGTAAATCGCTGAATGTGGCTCTGGTGTAAAATAAAACAAAACAACAAAATCACTGCATAAGTTCATTCCATTTCCCATTGTGGAATCGTGGAAGGAAAATTATAGTACACCTTGACAAAAGTCAAACATGTCGTCATCCTGCCGGTACCTCCTGCTGTATTATAGAGAGGTTGGGAGGGAGCCAATCAAAAACAAAAACACAGCAGTCTTGGGCTTAGATGCTGTATGAATTGTACTTTAACTAATCCAGCCAGTTATCCGAGGGGAAAACATTAGCGGGACAAAACAGCAATATAATTGCTTTACGTTGCTAAACTCTAAGCCATGGATATCAGTCCTGTTTCAACATCATTAACTCCGATGACCAAAGCTGAAGCAACAAACTTTGTTCGAGGTCTGAAACAACAATTGATTTGCTAGGCAACATGATAACCACCTTGCCACCAATATAATCCAGTAAAACAACATTTGCTGCAACCGTTCAGTTTTTTTTTGTTTTTTTTTTTCCACAAAAGTAACACAAACTCTGTTTCCAACCACAGGAGCTGGAACTTCTTGAATTGTTTTTATCTAAAAAGTTGAGCTTGCCTCATTGCTGTATCTACAAAGCCTCTGCATTCTTAAAACGGAATCCAATGAGGACAACAAGAGTTGGCAACACGGCTCAAAAAGTCCAAAGTAAGAAAACAAAATTTCAAAAACTATTGCAGAGATTAGTTATGAAACAAGTACCAAATAGTTTAGTCTGTATACCTTTTCCCCCAAAGACACAGCACCCCCAAATTGGAGCAATTGGAGCCTCTCGCTTTCTAAACATACATGCATCCAACTTCACACTCTGCCAATAATGTAATTATGACAAACGCGGCGAGATGAGAGGCAGTGAAGTGATGTAACCGGGTCAAGTAAAGATGAGTCCGCTTGCGTCACTTTCTTGACAAGTTGCTACGAGCTTAGGGTGTGGCCGGCGGGGGGGGGGGGGGAGCTGCCAAACTGATAATCATTGACACATACGAGCTGAAGAAGAATTTTTGTCGAATGAGAAGATTCATCTGAAGCGGTATGAGGTCCATTTTTAAACTTCGTGGCTTCTGTGAATCCCCGACGAGTTGGAAGCTATTCACATGTTTAATTGGCTGTTTTGTGCAACAGCCTCCCAGCAGTGCTGGAAAGGAGGCTCAGAGTCCAGTTTGAGTTTATCCTCATGAATTTCTATTTTACCACGAGAAAAGAAATGGCGAGAAAGGGGAGACACTGCAATCCCGTGCTAATGAGTTTGACAGACTGAGCGCGCTTGTAGATCGGCACTAAGGTCAGTGTAAATCCGGCTGGGCAAGATCCGCACGACACAAGCAAAGCAACAGGACTTTCTTCCTAAATCAGTGGTGCACAATCTAGTGGCTTGCACTAACAGGATTAATTATGTTCCGATCTGTGTATCTGTGCATAGACAACAGGAAACTGTTTAAGCACAAACATAACAAGCGTTCCAGTATACGAGGGGTCATCATGCAGCTTTAATCCCAACTTCTGTTGTTTTTTTTTAGGTGCGGCGCGCTGCTTACGTTTGGGGCATGTTCTATTAAACCAGCCCATGTAAGTCATTCAGAAGACGGCTTGCTCATTCGCATGCTAATCTTATGGGTTAATATTTGTCCCTCTGATTTGCAATAAGCCCAAAGTCCACCTTGTTTAATAGCTCCAATGAATAATGCACAATGCTTTTACGATGTTTAGAAATGCATATCTTTGCAGATGAGACTCCGAGCCAATCTTGGCTGACTTAATGTGATGTCACTATTGTCTCTGGGGGAATCGGGAGAAAGCCTCAACAGCGTTTTCTGTAAATACTGGAGCCTTTCTCGCTAGCATTGTGCTGCGCTAATGTTGACGTCCGCGCAACTTCTGATAAAATATATACACATACATACGTTTTACAAGAGTTACAATGATAAGAGGTGTGTTTTTTCTAACTGAGATAGCTAACGGTCAGAAGCACATGCATGTTTGACAACATGATAAAATCACAGCCCCGTCTAGTGGCCTCGCATGGCAACCGCAGTTGATTGAAGGCGAGTTGGTGGTACCATCTGAACGTTGAACTTTCCCCCAATGAATACCCAAAAATGCTCCCAGTATACAGACAGTTGTCTTGTGTAAATGTAGCAAACCAGCGATTAGCGCAGTTATCACAGCTTGGATTACCAAAGCAGGAGCCTAAGTTTATTCACTTTAAAGAGACTCTTTCTTTTCTGTATTTCCTCTTATGTTTAACCACCGCATTGATACTGGATTGGATTTGGAAAAAGTCTCCACTCAAGGAAGCGTGGAACACAGCGTACCCCTTCAGCGTTCAGCTTTTGTCTCTTCATTGGACAGCCAGTCACTGGTTGGGCTAATGAGGGACTCAAAATTTACCATCCAGAGTAATGTCGCATTTTTATGTGTCCAGTACATGTCTGTTTTTATTCTGTTGCAAAGGAAATCTCACTTGTCAATCAAGCTGAGTGGCTCATGCTCCTTCGGTTTGTTTGGGTTCTCTAAGTGCCCCTCAATCACCCGTCTCCTCTCAGCCAAACAGTTTATCACAGCTCCTCTTCTTTTTACTCCAAGTAAACAAGCGTTCTCGCTGAAGTAACCCTGAAACGTAAGCAGCAGCGGGTCACGGCAATAAATGTTTTCAAAAGCGTTGCTCAAGTTGCTCGGCATCTTAACAATTCTTAACAACAAGAGAGGGAAGGGGTTCTGAACTTGGATTGGTGTTAAAATTTTCCCTTCATGGAAACCTTGCATGAAAAAACAAAATTACACCTGAATTTAGTAATAGCTTCCTTATGCAGTATGATACTTGATATATTGCTGTCAGTATCAGTATTGCAGATATTATCGTCAAACTTCTGACCTCTTTTTTTTTTAGGTATTTTTGTGGTTTTTCTTTTCAATTGTTTCTTTTGAAACCTTGGGTGGAACGTAAATCAGGTCTATAGGTGTCTACAAACTTATTTTCATAACATATTTACATGGTATTCTGAAATGACAGAAGAACAAAACAAATCACAGAATTGTTCAGTGTAAACTGGTCCAAAAGTAAACTGGATAAAATCCAGTTTCCTTTTGCACAGAATAGATTGTCTTTTAAGTGCCCCGCTTTAGTTGTGGGGGTGTTTTTTGTTTGTTTAATTTAGATTTTGTTTATTTTCTGCAACCTCTGTTTGTTTATTTTTTATTTACCTACCATTTATCCACGTACCCATGGAAATAATTGCTGGGTTTTTGTTTGCGAACCTTCTTTCATTTTTGGCTCCTGTTTTGTCATTTATTAGTTTGTGTTTTTTCTCCAAATTACATCGACTCGAATGTCGATGTACGGTGCACATTGTTTTGTTAAAAATCATAAATAAGCTTCAAAACGTATCGTAAACTGTTTTCTAAATAAACTGGAAAAAATTAGAACCAGAGAGCAAATCAAAGCAAAATCTCCTTAATGGTTGAGTTGAGAAACTCCAGTAGGAAAAGAAAACACTGAAGAGGGAATCTGAAACAAAAATATCGATCCGATACTGATAACGACTTGGTATCAATATTATTAATGTTTTGGATTGGTCCGCTCACCTTTTTTGGACAGTTTCTCTGGGATCTCATTAAAAAGAGCTTAAATCTTCAGAATGAAGATGCCTCAACACTGATAGTGGGAAGAACGACAGATTATCGTCTCATATTGAGTGTTTTGTTACTGTCATTAGCCCAAAATTAAAAAAAAAAAAAAGTCATTTCACAGAGTCATGAATATTTATTTTCTTTTACAAGAACGTAATTTGCTAATTAGTGATTGAAAGCTTTAGTTTTGTTTTTCTTTTGGAAAAATAATTGAACAATTTTCCTTTTTGAGCTTAACTTTTAAAAGCTCAACTCCTTTGATTTCTGTCGTTTCTATTCATTTTTCGCAGTTTACTCACCGCAGCGGTTCACTAATTAAGACCGTGAGACGCAAAACCCCCGCCTCCCTTCATCAACCCACAGAGCCGCGGCGTCAGTGGCATTGCAGCCTCAGATGACCCCCGTACTGACCCCCACCGACCCCCGCCTCCACCCTCCACCATCCACCCTCCAGCCCACCTTCAAAATCTCGTTTTCGTCAGCTCGCCACATGTTTACATCACTCTCTGCGTCTCTCTGAGAGCTGTGGAGAGTTTGGCTCCAGCTCAAACACCACGTCCGATCCGATCTCCCCCTCCCTCCCTCCCTACAAACACATTCCACTCTGGGCTCGTCGAAAGGGATACCCATCAGCCCCCAGAGCGAAATTCCAGCGCGTTTTTCTGGGAAAGCAGAAGTTGGCCAGAATAAAAATGAAAAAAAAAAAAAAAAAACACCACAAAGCAAACAGATCATTGAGGGACGTCCTTCGTTTTAACCCTCGACAGGTACCGCTGGTCCGGTTGATGGAGGAGACGGAGACGTGTGGCGCAGCGGGGACGTTTCAGAGGCGCGCGTCTGCGAGAACGTTACATCAGCCGCGCGCTCGGCGTCGCCTGTTGAATATTCAACAACGGGACACGATCAATTTGGATCAAAAGCAGGGAAAAAAAAAAGAAAAAAAAAATCCTCCCCTAAGTGACACGCGGAGGCGATTTCTGCCCGAAACGTTTTGTGGTCTTCTCTGAGAGTGAGAGCGTTCCTCACAGCTCAATCAAGAAACGACAAAACACAGGCAATTCTGACTCTAACATTCCTCGCTGTGATATCTAAGGAGCGCAAATTCTTTCTTTTTTTTTTTTTTCTTTTTTTTTTTCCCCTTCCCCCACTTTTAATAGACAGGCGGCTCGGTGCATCCACGCTACATTCCTCCCGGCTCAATCAAGCGAGCATGAGAAGATGTCAGAGAAGGGCCGCCCGAGGCCGCTCTGGGATGGTTCACTCTTATCTGCCCAGACGGAGCCTTCCGGCTCTGACCTGGCAACCGTCAGTCTCCTCCCGACGCCGAGCTCCCGGCCTCTAATGAAGAAAGTGCACATCATTCGGAGGAGCACTCCCATCGCTGCCACCGCACATTAGGCCGGCTCTCAGCGTGGCAACAGGAAGCAGGAGCTCGAATTTACGTCCATCAAGCCACAAACTGTTTTTTGTTGCTTTTTTTTTTTTTTTTTTTCTGCCCTTATAACATAAACGATCACAGTAAATTATCTTAATTACAAAGATACAAAATATAACCAAGCATTTATTTCGTTTTGTCTCGTTTCTTGTGCAAATGTTTTGCCTTAAAGAGGCAGTATTATGTATTTTCCAGTCACACAGAATGACTTTACAGAACAATCAAGTGTCTATCTTACAAAAATGCTATAAATATGGCTTAGAAGAAATTCGACTTTGTCATTTATGCCTTGAAATTGGGCCTCTGTCTCTTTTTAAAAAAACCCTGCTCTTTTTTTTTTTTTAAAAATAAAGTGATCACGGCATCCCTCCTCTATTAGCACTTTAACGTTTTCACCAGACTTGCACTGAGAAGCAGCTCACATAATGTGTTTGCTAATTGCTGCTGGCTAGTCTGAAGGAGCTGAGTGGCGGCGTCTCTGAGGTTGAAGGTCGGAAGTTTGGAGACTGCAGGTCCGAGGACTCCGTTTCGCCAAGCATTTTTCTCGGCTGAACGGTTGCCACGGGAGATTTAAGGATTTCTCAAATGAAAGAATCAAGGCATCGCTCCACGTATGTTTTTGATGAGGGAACAGCATAATAACGTGATGTAAATCTCAAAAAGTCAATTTTACCTGACTCTGCCCCTTCAATATTGATTAAAAAAAAAAAAAATCCACTGGAAGATTTTTTCACTTACAAGTAGGAAAAACTGTCTTGTTATAAGTGAAACAATCTGCAAGTGGATCTAGTACTTTTCAATCAATATCCAGCAATTACTGACTTAAATAAAGCTCCTATTTCTTGTAGACGTGTTAGCTAAAAGTTAGTTTAATCTTATTCAAAGTGTAAAGTGATATTTTTATTAGTAAGTAGACCAGAAGAGCTTTGTAGGATCGTGTGTTTAGAAGGAGTGTGTGTTGTTTGGGTAAGATGGACACAGCGAGGATCTGGCTGCACACACTCACTGGGAGTCGGGTCGGTCTGCTCCGTCTCTCAGTACATTTTTACGGACACATTGTAATTTAGAATGGAATCACTCATTAAATTTAAAGGGATGTGGGAGGGCTTGGACGCTGTCCCAGCACTCGGCCCCGTCAGGATGCGGCGCAGCTCGGCTCAGCCGTGCGCGTTGCATTCCAGTCCAGGAAGGTCGAACATGTTTTGTTTTATTAACCTGAAACAAACCGTTCGACTGCGGAAGGGAACGCAGAGCGAACTGCCGGCTCGCGGCACAGATCCGACCATCGTCTTGCTTCCTGTTAGTTTACATGCAAGCTCTGCAGTTTGCATGTTTGAGCTAAATGCTTTTTTTTTTTTTTCTTGTTTTTTTTAAATGCTCTTCACTTGACAAAATGACGTCGTCCCGAGAAAACGAAAGTTGCTATCATGTGGCAGGATGAGTTTCCCGTTATCTCTGGATGACGACATTCATTTCCTCGTAACCAGATATTTGATCACCAGATGAAATGCTTTGCTTTTGAAAATGGTTTTGAAAATCAGAATTTGTTGACAAAATGGTTTAGATTTTCCACAACATACCACACCGGGTTTTTTTTAAGGATTTGATCAGAAGAAGCAGTTTGGATGCGGGCCAACAAAGTCAGTTTATAAAAATCGTCCTTTTAGATATGTGAATAGAGACCAGCACTATCGTCCGACATCACAGACACACACACACACACACACACAGACACACACACATATATATAAAAAAAATGTTTTTTACATTTTTTTATGTTGTTGCATTTCTAGTTAAGTTTTGTTTCAGCCAAAGAGAAACAAAACTGAAATGATTATTTTGGGACCAAAAGAGGAACAGTCTGCAGTCAACACACAGCTTCAGCTATCACAGCTAAAAACAAGCGATTAGGACGTAAAGACAGTTACATAGTCGGTCTTCTATCACCGGAAGTACATTTCCCGGATTAAAGGACTAATGTCCCAACAAGATTTTTTAAAGCTTTGATTACTGCAACAGTAGCTGCGTTGCTATCGACCACAAAGTTGTTTGACATTTTAAAAAGAAATTAGCTTCATGGAAGCACAAAGATTGAAAAAAAAACCAACAAAAAACAAAAAAAAACTTTGGGGATAAAACGTTTCGGCTCTTTCGATACTTTGGTCATATTGAAATTGGTGTTTTCCGCAAAACTGCAGTGGAAACATTTTTTTTTTTTTTTTGTTTTGCATCACATGAGTTACGAGATCAAAAACTGGATGTTGCCACTGGTACAAACCCATGAAGAAGAAGACGACAGGAAGTGGAACGGGGGTCAGGGCGCAGGGTGGGTCTTAATGACTTATCACGTGAACAAAGTTACCCACGTTCGATTTTATGTTTTTCTTATTTCGTAGAAACACTGCAAACGCAAACATTGTGTTATGGAATATGGACAAAGTTTTTCACACATTTGTAATGGAAACGCAGCTACTGTCTTCACAGGTAAGCCTACAGTCCTACAGTCCCTCCACTGGCTCCCCGGAGCTCCGAGAATAAACTTTGAAACACTGCTATTGGTTTAAAGTCATGACTGAGCACAGCAATACATTAAAGACTGCATTAACCTCCCAGACCTCTCAGGTTTTCTGCTTCTGCTTCTGCTCTGGATCCCCAGAACCAGAACCAAACATGGAGAAGCAGCGTTCAGCTTCTATGTCACACAAATCTGGAACAGACTTCCAGAAAACTGCGCAACAGCTGAAAAACTTGAGTTCCTTCAAACCAGTCGCATGCTTAGAGCTGCCTTTGAAGCGGAACATTAATATGTTTTTGATTTTGTCAAAATGTAAAGTTGTGGCCTGTTTCATTATTGGTGACGGCGTGATGTTTTCATCCAGTCGTCCCTCTGAACTCTTCTGGTCGCTCATGCCGCGGTGCGTCACCTCTGCTGCTTCATATTAAAAGAAAGGTAGGCGATGGAATCATTTCCTGTTGTCGCCTCGCTCTTTGGTTCCTCGGCAACCGCCGGGGCTGAGCGACGTCGGAGTGGAGCGCCTCTTTGATTCCCCCGGACCGTGTTTTCTAATGAACCCCCCAAAAAGCACGTTGTGAGATGAAAACCTTAGATTAACACCGGGCTCATAATGAAACTGAGCCAGACGCTCATATTGATCGTTGTAATGAAACGTTTTGTCCGTCATGGAGGCCTCAGACGAATCAATCCATCTCGAGCCCCCCGCACCCCCCGACCGCCATCAGATATTCAAGATGAAGGTGGGGGGGGGAGTTCATGGTCATATTTGCATCGGGCGACTCGTTTCGTCTGAACGTCAAAGTGATGAAGAGCCGACGAACTGCAATACGTCCGCATATGCATGCTGTTCATGATCGGGTCTTTGCTCAATGTCAAGAATCTGCACTTCCAAAGAAAAGTATTACACGGCCAATCCATACGCAGTGTATCAATACTCCTCTATCTGGACTCAGTGAAAACATTGTATGGGATCGATGCGCTTCAGCCTCGAGGCCTGAGATGTTCTATTAACGGTTTCACACAGCCGTTTAAATCAGCGGAGAGGGGGTCGATTCTGAGTCATCCGGAGTATCAGCGATGCTTGGTCTTCGTGATGGGGACGTAAGTATGAACAAAACATCAACGCCTTTCTCAGATTTATTCAAAAATAAGAGTAATAGATAAGGTTTTGCAAGATTCGGCATTAGAAGTAGTGAAAAACAAAACCAAAATCGTTACGTTTTAGTAAGATTAGTGGAGAGTTTTAACCTCATGGCTTTTTGATTTGATCAGGTGTCTGCAGTTAATGTTTGATTTTAGTTATTGCTTTGTGTTTGCAAACTCCGTTTGAATGGCAAAAAGTAGCGGAGAGTTAAACGATTTCTGTCTGATTTCCTACGAGTGAAACAAAGGCAGAACAGAGAGACGGTTCTGTAGAAAAAACAAAAATAAAAAATGTCCAAATCGTCGTCAAAGGAGCAACAAAGAGAACAACTGTACCTAAAAAGTCAGTGACTGTTTCCTTTGAGATTACGTCAACAGATTGCGATGCTGCGAGACATTTCCCTCCCTCTGTAAACATATTTGGCTTGTAACTTTACAACGAGCGCCCGATCAGAACTATAAAAACACCGGGTAACGCTTCAGGTGTCTCAAGTCGATGCTAAACCCTCGATTATGAATTCCAGGAGAACAAGGGCCGGGAGGACGGTGAAGAGGAGCAGGAAGCGGTGAACGTTTCCGACTGTCCAGGCCGACTGCCGGAACAGGAAGCGTTCGGAGCAAAGAATAACCAGAGAGTCCAAACAATGAGCCGTCTCCTCCACCCAGAAGAAAAAAAAAAAAAAATGGCTGTTTCTTGTGACTTCAGCTCCTGTTTGTTCCTCCATCATTCCCAGTGAGCGGTAATTGCGCAGCAAAACATCCTGTTTTGAGTCGCCTAACTCAATAGAGTTGCCGCAGCGATAAACAATAAGAGTAATTCCTAAGCCGTGTAATGGCAAGAAATTAAAAGGAAATGGGTTGAGACAGAAACGAAAGGAAAAAAAGAATCGGAGTTCATCTTTCCTTTTTTACACCCCTCGGTGCGCGGTACCGTATTTTCGTGCCTAAAAAAAAAAAAAAAAAAAAGAGGTCAAGCTGACGCGTTGTCTTGTTTATGTTGCTGTAAAGATGACAGCTCCCAAAGGACGTTATAAATGAATTTATAAGATTCCAACGCGGGTGGGAGATGGGTGTGATTTATGCCTGGAACTTGCTGAGACGGTGGCCTGGGTCAGGGAGAAAACCCCGGCCAAGGTTGACTGTGAGCCCAGATTAAAGTCTGACTGAAGCCCGAGAGCCAGGAGTTATAAAGGTGGTACATTTTTACAGCGTTTCCCCAAATAGACGTAAGCCAATAAAACAATTTGGGGGGCAAGGAGGGGCAGTAAAAGAGGCAATCTGAGGCACCAGAAGGAGGCCAAGCTGCCGTGACAGCAGGAAGTGAGGTAAACCCGCAGGTGTGTCCGCATGGAATCCGACGAAGGCTTACGAGTCAGACTGGGGGTGACTACGACGTGTTGGGGTCGCTGGAGATGAGAACGTTTCGGGCGAAAAACTGAAATTTTCTAGAAAAAAAATCTGAAAATTTCTGAGTTTAGAAAGTGCAAAAGATTAACTAGTGAAAAAAAAACAAATTTAAATGAAATTTTCAAACAAAAAAAAAAAAAAGTGGAAGTCTCTGACTCTCTCACTCGAACATCTTTGATCGCTGGAAATTTTTGTCCCAGGTTTTTACCAGAAAGTTTCTGAGATTAATCTCCAAATTTGAGCTTTTTTTCTGTTAGATTTGTTACTTTTAAAAGCCTTTATTTAGAGCTCCTGGTGATGCTTTACTCTTCATTTCACATTATATTTGAAATTACGACCTGCACTTTCTGAACTGTTTGAAGGAAGGTTTGTTGCAGTTTATATTTTATATGTTTGACCAAGATAGTCAACCTATTATTATTGTCAATTTCAGTTTCTTTATCAATCATTTTTTACATCGGGTATTATGCTCCTAATTGATTGATGAAATTATAACTGTGTTGTTTTTACATGTTTCACCATATCTTGCTAAGTTTATGTAATACATTTATAATCCAGTACATTTACATCCATGTTAGTATCAGGCGATACTACACCTCAGATATCAGTATCGGTATCGGTATCGAAAGTAGGGAAAAAAGTGGGTGGATGGCTGGGGATTTGGCTCAGCAGATTCTCTCACCGTAAAGCAAAGGCAGAATAAGAATAATAAGAAGGAGTGGAGCACAGCAAAGAGATGTGGCGTGTGGTGAAGAGATCGTGGAAGACAGGAGGACAGATGTAAAGCTGTTCTCCAGGGGAGGATGAGGTACTGGGGTTATCCACGGGCTGGGTCTGCATTTCAAAGTTTTACAGCTTTGAAAGAAACGCTTCTATGTTTTCCTGGTTGCGCACACGGTAATCGGACGGATTGTGTTTTAAAGAATCCAGCGCCTGTCGACCCCTGAGCCGCGGGCTCACATCCCCTGTGGTGTGATCTTTCTCGGGTAAGCAGAACTTCAATGACATGCCTCCACATGCGGAGGAGGACATGCCTCCTCCGCATGGTTCCCCTCCGTGGGAACCATGCTACTGCCGAAAGATGAACTTATGGGAGGTTTGATGTGGATTGTCAATTACTGAATTCTGTTTGGGAACAGTGGTAAAAAAAACAAAAAACAGGGTTCAAGATTTACTCTAATTTTATTTATTTTTAATTTTTTTCAAACTTTACAGCTTGTGTGGTCTTAGAGCTGCAGTTGGTAACTTTTACAGTTAGAAACAACCAATCAGAGCCAGGAGGAGGGTCTTAATGCTGTCAATCACTCTCGTGTTCACCACTTCCCACCAGCTCTTTGCTAAACAGCAGCTGGTTCACCACAACTTAGCCTTCCATCAATGCTACGGCTAGTTAGCGTTGCCTCCAATGGTATGTGGTTTTTCCACCACTATCACACTGAACAGTGTACATCAGGATGATTGACAGCGCTGAGCCCCTCCTCCTGGATCTGATTGGTTGTTCTGGACTGGGAGCTGTGCAGTTTTGCACAACACTAGCAGTGGGAGAAGGTAGAGGAGCTAAAAATTTTCCCTTTTTCTTCACAGATTGTCTGCCACATACCATGATTTCACAACATGGTGACAATTTTAATAAGCGTGGATATCTTGATGTCATGCAACAAAGCAACTTTGCTATACTCTGTTTAGTCTTTCTGTCTTGTGAAACAGTTTTTACAGCAGTTTTAGGCAGTAATGCATATAACTTGACCCAGAATTGAGGGGGATATGTACATTTTTGGCAAATATCAAAGATTTATTTGTCTTTTTTAGTCAGGAAAAAACTGCCTCCACCATTCAGATGCTGCTTTTCTTGTCTTTGGCCAAGGCTAGTTATGTACTTTCTGACCTGCTGGCCACTGACTTCAAGTGAAACACATTCCACTGTCACGTTTAGACTACTACACAGCAGGAACTCATGTGAAAATTGTGGAAAAGTCAAAAATGACTTTGCTCCCTGCCCCTGTGCCTGTTTTCTGTCTCACTCCAGAGGATGAGACTTTCGAATAATGTGAAAATTCTAACCGTGGTGGGTTCTGTTGACTTTCTTTTATTATTATTTAGGATTTCCTCTGTAGGATAATGTGGAATAAAACACAGATCCATCAAATTTTCCGTTACAGTACAACAATAATCTGCGGGCAGCTCTTAAATCCGTTAAGCAGATGGTGCGTGAGAGAGAGACTTTCCCTGCTTTTTCCTCATAAAGGAGCTGCTGAAAAACACATTTCAATATCCAGCTTTGCCTCATATCTGTCCACTGAGTGTCAGACAAAGAGGAGAGGTCGCAGCTCAGCCATAAACAGAGTTAGCTCATTTGAGTGGCACCATGAAAGAAGGCTTATGTTAGAACAGCTTGGATCGACGCTGAAATCTGCAGAGTTCCACCGAAACACAGGACAAGCTGAGACCTTCTGGGTTGCACTGGGAATATGCCTCCAGCAATTGGGTTACTAAGGTTACCATTGTATATTTATGTAGAAAAATTGGACATAGTTTACTTACCTTCTTCCAGTGTTTCAATAATTCATGGTCTGGTATCAGACATTGGAACGGACTTGAATGGTTTCAGTAAAGTCGAAGGAAAATGGTATGCTTTGGTATTGCTGCTGTCCATGGATCATTGTTTTAATATAACGGGTTTTAGCACAACTCGGACCCAAAAACACCACAGTCCCCACAGCACAAGTTAAACAGACTATAATCAATAATCAGAATGTAGCAGATGAATATCAGCTTCTTACCAGTTGATGAATGACGGTCAGAGCAATCTGATCACAAGTATTGTGTAATCAGGAAATGGTGAGTAACTCACCAGAATATGGTTTCAAAGGCGAATCTTATCGGAAATTCTGTTCCTTTACTGGGGATTGTTTCACCCACAGGACCATCTAAAGGAGAATCCTCTATACGCTGACAATAAAAACAATGGCGTAATGCTAAAATTGACATATTGTGCAGAATATGATGTCCTTTTTACTCTTTTGCTCTTTACATAGTACAAATAAAACATCCTGAGAAGTTTATTAAGCTTTAAATGTAGCGTGATTTCTTAGAAGTAATGCTAACTTTAGCTTCCTTTTAGCTAGCTGACCAAGAGTGCAATGCAACAGCTGCTTCAAGGAACTTTTTGTACTTCGTCTTGTATCTCCCTATCTATCACAAATGGTATGAAGGAGTTTTTCAAGCATTGTTGCACCACGATACCAGTTTACCCAGATACCGCAGCTTCGTAGAAAGAGTCAACGGTCCCTGCTAACTTGCAACTAGCATGCCAGCGCTAACAGTCGCGAGCTGCACAGAGCTGTTCCACGTGGAGTTTGCGTAGTTACCTGAGAGCGCCTTTTTTTCCTTCTTTTTTTTTTTTTTTTTTTTTCTCGAGGAACAGCTCTGCTGAAAAGGGTAATCAGCTTTGTGTCGAACAAAAAGCAGGTGTGTGTGAAGCTTGCAGCGTGGGGAAGGAGCTTAAAGGGAAGAAGTGGGTGCATGCTGTGGCAGCCAAAGAGAGGAGGGAAGGAAGGCTCTACTTTTTTTTTCTTTCCCTCCTTTTAAAGAAGAAAAAAAAAAAAAAAAAAAAAGGGAAAGAAGGCTGATGATAAATCCCAGAAATAGATTTCGGGCTCAAAGTAACGGAATCCAAGCTGTTCCCTCTTTGCCATGCGGCATCTGTCTTCAAACGTCTGGGATGACACAGCAAGCATCCTGTTTATTGACTACCAGCAGGAAACGCTTTCAGAGCTAACAATGTGTGCTAGTTACATGTCTCCTTGCTGCTGTTGCTGTATTCCCCCCCCCCCCACACACTTTTTTTTTTTTTTTTTGGTAACCTCATCCCTCTCCCAAAAAAAAAAAAAGAAAAGAAAAGAGAGGGGGCATGGGGGGGGGAAGGAAACCTAACTCCCAGGGAAAGCAGCGCATCAATATTCATTCATGCAGAACACGCGCTGTCAAGTAGAAATAGAGACGGCGATGAGTGCTGCATTTATTTGTCGTTTACCTCCTGGTATGCTAATATAATGAGGTCTGCACACCAAATAACCAAAGTCTGCGTGAACGCTGATCCTCTCTGGTGTTTCCAAATGCGTCTGGCAAACCGAGAACACAAATACCGCCTTCGGGGGGTTTGGATCCACCCCCCCCCCCCAACTCCCACCCCCTCCAGAGAATACTTAGCAGTAACATAGGGCTGTGTTTCCCTTTGAGGCTGTAAGGAGAAAATGATATTATTCTATCAGCATAAGGTTATTGCATTATGTGTTCCTTACATACTTCAATAAGCCATAAATCTTAAGGCGAAGCGCTGGGGGGGAGCGAGGGGAAGCCGCATAAAAGGTAGAGCACATCATTGTTTTATTGATGACAAGCTGTGAAATGGTCCGACTGTCACGCTGGTTGTTAAGACGGCGGATGAGCGGCTCAAACCGGAGAGCCTGCCGAAACTGAAGGGTCAGAAAAGGCAGAGAGAATTGGAGAATTACATAAAATATATATGAATAATTTCTTTTTTACGTCAACTTTTATTTTAGCTTTACTTCCTGTTATAATGTTATTTCCTCATCTAAAACATACCTGGAGTGTTGCCTTGATTCTTTCATGCATGCTTGAGAAATCCTTTGCTTTTCCATGGCAACTACTGAACTGTCCAAAACGCCTGGGTGGACCTAGCCCCGCCTTCATGGACAAAGCCCCTCTTTGGAGCTGCAGTTCTCAAGCTTTCGAGCTTCCGACTCATAGAGCAGCCCTCTCCCATCAGCTCCTTTAGACTAGCCAACAGCAATTAGCAAACACCTACCAAACACGGGCTACTTCTCCGTGAGACGCTAATAAAAACATTGTTAAAGGGTTAATAGAGAAGCAATGTGATGATGACTTTCTGAAGATGGAGTTTCTGAAAGAGCAGGAGTGTTTTAAAGAGACAGAGGCCCCATTTCAAGGCGTTAAATTACAAAATAACATTTCTTTGTCATATATGATATTTATAGCAATATTAGAACTGAGAGTAACATAGTTACTTAATAAATTGCCATAAAATGGCAGGATGCGCCTGGAAAATTACTTTTGGCTCAAACCAGCAGAAATTGGAGTCTAGCTGACCTTTACCTCACTTTGATCATCCAATCGCCATGACGTCCCGGCACTTCATTTCTTCCATGTTTATCATGGCAGAAATCCACTTCATTGAATTACCATTTCAATCAACTAAATATGCTAAGATCATGGTTTCCCATGTAAGTTAATACCTGCTTTTAACCTCCCAGAACTGCTCAGCTGCTCACTCTAAACATGTATAGAAGTGTAATTTACCAAAAGAAAACCAAAAAACAGTTCCAAATATCCAACATCCTTCATCTCTTGAGGTTTCCTTCTAGGTGGTACAATTATAGAGCTCTTTGAATGACCTTGATTTGTAAACTTTGATCAGCTTCTGCTGCTTGAGCAGCAAGGAAGGAATGAGGGAGCAGCATGAAAATAAAAAATGGGGAAAACCGTTAACATTTTCCACAGTCGGGGCAAACCTGCAATCTTCCCTTCAGCCCACAGTAGATCATTATGATGATTTCTGCGCCGGCTGCCAGGACAGAAGCTGATACATGACCCCTTGTAAAATTTTAAGACGCGTATAAAACAACGTGGATGTACGGTTTGACTGCACACTGGCACGAGTTAGCACCGGAGCGTCTCCTATCGCTCTTACAGTGTAAACAGCTTTTCCTAACGTGATGAGAGGTGGGCCCCCAAGGGCCATGCCAGGACTCTACCCGTCTGCGTCTTCTCAAGCACAGTGAAGCCTTCGGGCTGCAGAGGTACAGCAGCGTTACACCCACCATCATCCATACAAGGCTGGTTGTGGTTTTGAGGATCTGTCCCTGGCAGAAGTATTCAAACCCCCTAGAGCTTGGTGAGTTTCTTTTCCGCATGCAGTCACATTAAAACTGTCGCCAATGCCGTTCCAGTATAAAATGAGACAGATAATCTGTGCAAAAATAAAACTACTCCACCTCCACCATGACCTACTACTGTCGTCTGGAGAAACACACCACTCCCAGTTTGAAGCAACTAATCAGAGACAGGATCTTAGCGCTGTCAATCATCCTTGTGTCCATGTTTATGAATGTGCTAATGAATGGTGGAAAGACAGCTAACCATCACAGGAAAACCGTTCATCCGCCATCTTCGGTGGTTATGCTTAACAGCATTCGTGTCAAGCTACACTTTGGGAGACCACCGGAGTGATTGACAGCGCTAGGACCCGCCTCCTGGTTCTGGTTGGTTGTTTCTGACTGAGTGGTGTATTTCTGCCGTTTCCATAGCTTATCTGTCTTACTTCAAACTGTTAAAATGTTTTGACAAACATGTAAAAAAAAAAAACATATTTTTTGAATAAAGTTACATCCTGCAGCCTGGGATTTTATTTGGCCTCTTTGTCTATTATGAACTACGGAAATGTTTATTAAAGTTTTGCTCTGTCGTCTCATAGTGTACCATGGCACGTTGACATTTATCGCCAACTGTGGTTCTTTTGCACATCATTGTTAAAGAAACTCAACTCTAAAACATCCTTTTATACACACACAACAGCTCAGAAACTGGTGTGTGTTCATTCATAGCGCTGTTCTGGGTGCTACTCCTCATTATCAATCTTGTTTTCTTAACAAGGAAACATGAAAAGTTACAATCTTACATCTACGCATGTTTTACAATTTGTTGCCAAAGTTCCAGCTGAAGAAGCCTTCAGGTTTTTGACCTAACTGAAACCAGTCTTATGGGTTAATAAAGTCGCTCCTTGTTGTCTGGTATTGCTTGAGTCTTCACCAGATCGTTGTCTATGACGTCGGCTAACTCAAGCCAGACACGTTTGGACATGGGGATTTCTTCCTTTGGATGTGTTTGCTCAGAAAAAGGGCCAGAAGTGTCTAGTTCATACCTCATGTCAGTTTGTTTTTTTTTAAACCCTTATTTTCAATGAATCAAAGAAGGAAAAAGCACAAGGAGAGAAAACTGCTGGTCACCAAATGTCACGGTAGCATTTCGAACACGTGTCGGTGCTGTTCAGTTAAAAGCCCTGAAATCACTCGGTGTGTGTGTGTGTGTGTGTGAGACATTGTTTATGTTTCACTTATCTCCGGCAGATGTTAGCTGAGTGAAATTGAATTCCTGGCAATGAGGGGAGGAGGGTTCACGGCTCGCATCCTCTTTTATGTCTGGGGACAGGATTTCTCCTGGCCAGCCTTGATCCCCTGATTGTCCGCACGGCGAGGTGACTGACGACAGAGGTCGGGGGGGTCAAACGGGCTCTTCCTGACTTCGCTCGGACCAAGGAGCCGGTCTGGCGGCCCCCGCAGCCGAAACGAGGCAAAACCAGAAGCCAGTCCTACCAGGCGGCAATACAAATCAGCAGCTCGGTTGTCGCAGCAATAACGACTGAGTCGCATGCGTCGGCTCAGTCACCACACTGGGCGCATAGTTTCTTTTCTTTTCCTTTTTTTTTTCTTTTTTCTCCCCACATTATCAGGCCGGACTTGTAAATCTCCCTGAAAGATAAATCCCACAGTGATAAAATGTAGTCAGTCATCTTTATTGGATTTCTCAGACCAGTGTGAAAACGGCGAGATGAAATCGCCGCTCGCGAATAAAAACACGACCGAGAACCTCCTCCTCCTCTTCCCCCCCCCACCCCTCCGGCACCACCACCTAACTCCCCCGAGTGAAAGGCTTTGCTCGGATGCTGAATGGCGGACATTTATCTCATGGACTCGGAGCTGCTGCTCTCTGCCATTTTCTTCCCCCCCAGAAATTGTTGTTTAGATGATGCAGCATCGCTTTACTGTAAAACCAATAGAGAGAGTGCGAATGAGGGGGGGGGGGGGAGAAAAAAGAAGAAGAAAAAAAAAAAAACAGGAGAGCAATTTGATGTCATTTGCTGGAGAGGCCGGTCTCATGTGTAGGCGCTCTGTTTCCTCTTGTTTACCGCGGGCTGTTTCTCAACCCCTGCATAACAACCCTGAGCAAACATGACTATCAGCTGATATCGCAACAGTTCTCCACAAGCATGAGCAGATGACACTCATTACCAGCGCAGGTCAGGAAGACGTGGACGACGACGACAACAACAGCAACAGCAACAGCAACACCTCTCTGGCTTCGTTGTGCTTAATTGGAATAATTTGCTTCCCTCACCGAAAGCTGGACTCACGGAAAATGACAACAATAGAAATGGGGAAGTGTGGACAATAAAAGCATTAAGCGAGGGGGGGGGGGGGGGGGGGGGGGGGGGGGGGGGGGGAGCCACTCATAACTGTCATGCTTGCTTTTGCCTGAATGTTACATAATCTTCCTAAGAAAGCAAAATAAGTTCAGTATAGTCAGGTGCTGCAGTGGAAGTTCAGTGCTGTTTGTGGCCTTAGGACTGATTTACTACCATTTCAGTATTAATACCAATTTGCTCAATAAGCTTCATATTTTGAACTCAGGTAAAATTATTATTGAGATTATTTTCTTATTATGAAAAATGCCAAAAATGACACAAAGCGTTTGTTAGATATTAAAAGAACTTATAGGGAAAAAAAAAAATCCTAAATCCTAAACGTCTGCATTTCTTGTCACGTCCATTTTCAAAGATATTTAGCTTTTATGGTTTTGTGGGTCTCACAGCGGAGGGGCCAAAGAGCCACATGAGTCTCTGGAGCCCCAGGTTGCAAACCCCTGGTATAACGTATTGAAATATATGCAAGTGTAACAAAAAATGCAAGACATATTAATACCTTTGCAAGGCAAATATCGGCAAAAAAACCCCAGAAAGTATTAAAAATCAGTACGTAAGCCCGCGTTCTCTTGTATTGTTGTACCTTCAACTTATATTAAAAACCAATAGGTGGGTCGGCGAGACCTGCAAGGTGATGTGAATTGAGAATTCATAGACTGCGTGTGTTCATTAAGAAGCATGACTGTAAAGTTTAATAGTATGTTCTCCCTCACTTCCAGCCTTGATATTTCCCATGGGGGAAACTAAAGTATGTAAATGGTCCCAAAGAAGGATGTTGCAGTTTGCAATCTCGTCACGTAATATCATATTGAACAAGTTGATGGCACATGCTAGAATATTGATTGTTGCTTTGCCATGCGATGCGTTCCTGCAAGACACCTCGGCATAAATGTACCATTTGGATTTTTATCTGTCATCTTCTGCTTTGGAAAGCTCTGGGTTTAATCCCAGTGTTCCTTAGATGCCATCCCAGAAGAAGATGATGATGACGATGATGATGATGATCATGATGATGATAGGATTACGCGGGGAAAAAAAAAAAGAAGAAAAAAGTAATCGTTTCTTTCCCAGTGAAGTGTTTACAATTTATCTTTTCTGTTTAAGTGAATACTATGTGTGAGGTGAAAATCTGTGTTTGAAGACAAGAGAAAGCAGAAACCCAAGGGACCTTGTTTATATACAGCTCCTTTATCTTTTGTCTCGGTCTCTTTTAACCAGCTCCGTCTCATGACTGACGCACAATGAGCCCTGCTTGTCAAAAACAGAGAAAAGAGTCCAGTGTTCCCCAGAATTATTCGCGCCATTCAGGCCCCAACAATGGTTGCTTTGCCAATGAAAGTTGCTTTATTTCGACTTGATACTCCTGCATTTATACACAGCGTTATGATCTACTGAGAAAGGCGACAATTCTTCTTCATGACTGGCACCTAAAGGCATAGATGTGTAAAACGTCTTAGAATAAATCCATATTTCGTTGCCACAGTATTATCTCAAACCAAACAATTTGAGTCAATTTATGGAGCGTTAAGATGCAACGGTTTCAAATAACCACGTCTGTCTCTCTGCATGGTGGCCTGGCTCATCAATCATCCAGTTGGTTGAAACTTTTCCCATATTACCGTAGACGTATAGTTTTTAAGAACCTTGTCCCTGATTTTCTAGGAGTGTTTTTTGTGTCTTTCTGCTGTAACGTCAGCCAGTTACACCGATGAACCAATGAACGCACCCTCCAGACACAGGTGTCTTTATACTCCAATCACTTGAGGCACAGTCACTGTGCTCAGGCGACCTCCATTCCATTCATTGAGGGACGATCTGGGACAACCCGTCCATGCCCCACTGTCCAACCAAGACAAACACTGGACTCCTCCTGAGTGCTGCGCTAAGATCACGGGGAGGGTTAGAGAGTTTTTTTTGTAGTTTATTTAGTCAAAAATGCCAGATTTTGTTGATTGTGACTCATTTCTAAAAGCAGTTGAAATATTCAAGGGGGGTGACTACAATATGTGTCAGTCTATGTCATGAAATTCTTCAAAAATTTGACACATCAAAAAAATATGAAAAAGTTAAAGAGGACAGGTAGCCCCCCCACCCATCACCCCCAGATCCCAGCTCCTTCGCAACACTAATTCTCCTCTAATGTGAATTCAGGCTGTGTGGCTGTGTATTATCTCTCCCCTATGAATACAGCCACACAGTATTTATCTGCCCTTCAACAATACGGATGATCCGTCGCTGAATGGAGCAGCAACAGTTGGCGACGCTCCCAACTTCCACGGGCCGGTTAATAAATAAAATCCATTTACAGTAATAATTCATCCAACATATCTCGTCGCTGTATCGCAAGAGCATAGGCGCCACGCTCCCGAAATCGCGGGGCGCATGAAGGTGCCCTTCAAGTTTGCCTGAATAAAGCGCAAATTCTGTACCTTGAAATGGGGGCGAGGGGACCACCAGAACTAAACCCGTTACCGTCTCAATTTGGTCCCTCGTAGCATGAAGTTGACCCCTTTATCTGTAGCGCAGATTGAATTGAAGAGCGTTTGTGTGGGGCTGGGCTTATCATTCATGGCTGCTTTTAAGAAAAGGGGTGGGATGGGCGTTCTCTGGTTTTAAATACACAGATAATAGGAGCAAGGGGGACACATTAATAAGAGAAGTGTGTGCAGGATGAAGGGGTGGTGCCATCAGTCAAAAAAGACATTAGGGATTTAGATCAATCCTGTTATATAGGAAAGCGAACGCACAACGTGGCTGATCTCCATATTCATATGTGTAACTCGGTGCTGCGTCATTAATAATCCCCCAAGATGGTCCATAAACTCAATGGTGGAGCAATGGAAATCCAATATGAGTGAGAGGATGGTGTAGGGCCTTAAAAAACGTGGGGGCTTTTGATTAGGGTACATGGATGGGGAAGTGGATAAGGAGGAGATATAAAAGCAGCCCCACATCTGCATCCCCACAGGAGAGCTTTTGGAGAGGAAGATGAATATGGATTCCCATTAGAAAGTGAATAGTTCATATCCCGGTGATTTGTTACGAGGTATCGGCGGCCCCCGAATCTCCTCTGCTTTCCGACACTCCTCCGGCGAAGTCATTTGCGGAAAACGAGATTCCTTCCAGACACCCCAGATTAAAATGCGGCGGAATGAAGTGGCAGGTGGCAATCACTTCCCCCCCCCACCCCGAAAGCTGCCGTCAATTTCTACCCCTCACTTCAAGCTCTTACTTCACCAAAGTAAAGGGAAGGAAGGGGAAAAAAAAAAAAAAAAAAAAAACACCTCAAAGAGGATCTGAGAGGAGAGAGATTTTAGGAACATCGGTCACAACCCGATGCTAACGAGGTCTGATGAAGAGATAGGGGAGGTGATGAAAACGCGCGCAGGTGCCCTGAGCGAACGTCAACAATGAGGTTCTATAACGAGACTCCATAAATAATAACTACACGCACGCACACACACACACGCGCGCACGCAAACACGCTGCTCGAGCAAACTTGTGACAAATGCTCAGCGGCGTGCCCCGACACGGCTCGGTTTAGGGTAACGACGCTCACCTGGAGGAAGCAGCACGGGTTGTGTTTTGGGTTGGGGAGGAAGGAGAGCTGCATTGACCTGGTTTCTCGAAATAGGGCCATTAAAAAAAAAAAAAGCGACACGAGTGCAGAATTTGCCAGGTCGACTTTATCAAACTTTTCTCCACCCGTCTTTTTTTACAGGCTGCAGTCAAATTCGTTGCGACCCCTGGTGAAGGTCGCCGTCGTAATCGTGACAGCAGTTTGAAAAGTTCAAAAGAAAATGTATCGTTAAGTTTCAGCGTGTTTTATGACGAGGGGAGAAAAAAAATCCCATCTTAAGAAACAAGAGGCTTTTAGTAGAGCCGCAACAAACAATTTTCTAAATATAGAACTACATGTTTGATTATGAGATCAAAATGAATGCTCTATTTTATTGAAAAGAATGAGTTGAGTCTTTTCCATAAAATCGGAAAATAAAGAAACATAGGTAGCATTCTTCTAAGCCAGTTACTTTCAAAAATTCTATCGGACATATTAGAAGCAGATTTTGCATAAGAACGCACAGGAAACCTCTTGAAATGATCACTTTGTGTTACATTTCAACCATAGTGAAAAATATTTCCGTTTTCGTTTTGTAAGAGTCACAATGGAGGGTCGGGCCGCCGGTTATGTACACGTAAGATATTTCTACTGATATGCAGCTGCGGATTTTGCAGTGCAGAATTTGCTGAGTCGACTATCAAACAAGGAGGAGCTTTGTCGTCGAAGGCGGGGCTAAGTCCACCCTGGCATTACAGGGTCAGCTGAATGGTTGGAGATGAAAGAATTTCTTAAACATGCATGAAACGCAACACTGCAGGTCCGTCTTGGATGAAGCAATAACATTTTAACATGACATAAAGCTCAAAAATGTTGATCTTACATAATCCTTACATAATTTAAGAAGTATCAAATTGATAAAAGTTCCATATATGTAATGTTGTTTGGTGGATCTGTGAGTTTTAAAATAAAATCGACTTCTGCCATCTCCTCTTCACCATTGGTTCCAGCGAATGTCTTGGTGTCTTTATGTAACCCTGGATGCTCACCTTCCTTCCGCGACCAGAGCTCCCCGGTCAAGTTTGGCCTGTTTGTACAGGGACGAGATATTTTAAGGTCGAAAGTGTATCGGGGCGAGAGAAAAGCTGCCATTCAGCGATCCACCAACGGACAATGGGACGGAGCGCCCTGGACCAACGGCGCTGCTGCCACTGCTGACCTCAGCCGTCGTCCCATATTCTCCGCTCCCTTCACATCCGTATCACTTCATACCACTTCTGTTTTCTCACCAAATCGATTGCGGCCCCATGGAAAGGCTGACATGAAATTAGCTGGGAAAGTAATGACAAAAAATATCAATATGTGTAGATAATGTGGCTGCAAATGCCTTTATTGCCACGGCTGCCATGGAAAGCCATTATCATTTTACTGCTGGATTCCCTAACCAATTGTAATTGCAATATTATGGCCTCTTGCAGTTGTGATATTTTTACTGAGGCAGCTTCTATATTTCCTATGAGTGGAGTGAGTAATCATGTGATTTCCCCGGTGCACCCTGTGCATGAAGACAAGCCCCTGCTTAAAACATGTTTACATACAAATTATGCTAACAAGAGCAGAAAAGCCTCTGTTCCCCATCAGCCTATTCAAATTGAGTCTCTTTATAGCCTTGAAATATGGATTTTATTCTGATTTTATATGAAAGACAAACATAAGACGATGCAGAACTGTGGAGTAGCAGGAAGTGGGCACAAACCAGCACATAAAAACCTTGACATACAAATGAAGACTGTTTTAATCTGATACCCCGGCGTGAGGTCTGCTACTTTATGTTAGTCAAAAACATTCAGTTTCAATAAAATACATTGAGCTTTATGGTTGGAACAGAAGAAAAAGAAAAGTGCAACAATTAAAAAGGTGAGAATACTTTCTGCAGGGCTGCCAGTTTATCCCATCGGCCGGCCGAGTGTTTCCCTCCTGCCGCGTTTCGTTTGCAGGCAATAAGGCGGGAGTTCCTCCGCGTCTGTCGGCCACGTGCACAGAGACCAGCGTGTGTGTGTCGACTGTGGACATCATTCCCGGCTGGCATCTGAAATATGCAGGCGTTTTGTGCAGGTTTGCGCCCCGCCCTTTTGCACCGCTGCTCCAGCTGGAACGGGAACCTCCGAGGGAACGGAACGCCGAACGTAAACACAAGGTTATATAAGCCGGTGCAGTCCGGATGAAGGGAGGTGGAGCAGGTGGAGGGGGTGGAGGGCGGCATAACACACTGGATGTAGGCGCTCGGGAGAGATTTAAAACACCGGCCTGCTTGTCAAACACCTGGCAAGTTGCAACACGGCGCACTTGAATGTGTTCACACGGTGGGGGGCGGAGGGTTGCTATAGGATACTGGAGACTGTTGCACAACGTCCTGACATGATGGAAGAGCAGCTCTGACAGATGCGCATCGCTATTTCATTACAGCGCTTACATTAAACGCAGCCGTGTGTGATTGGGCTGTGAAGGCGGCCGGCTGGAGAGCCTCTCCATTGCAGGTGGATCTTACACTAATGGCCACAAGGCTTCTCTCCCCCCACCCGCTCCTTCTTCTTCTTCTTCTTCTTCTTCTTTTCTTTTCCCACCCAGTTGCTGCTCTACCAATTAAAAGCAGCTCATCAGAGACTGATGGTGGGACCGTTGTTAGTCTAATTAGCAGCCAGAGGCCATGTTGGAGTCTCAGCGCTCTGCCTTCTGGCGGAAAGCTTTCATACGAGCAAGTAATCACAAGTCCAGATTGCTAATCCTCTGAAGAATCCTGTATTACTTAACAAACATTTTTTTTTTTGTTGTTGAATCTATTCTCCCCCCGCCCCCTCTAAGTGTTATTTCAGTGTTTTTGTAGACAAAATGCATTTATAATCCAAGGCTTTGGTTAAACAGTCGCTTACATTCAAGAAAGGTGTTTGGATAACGCGCTGGGGCTTAATCCCGACTACAAAGACTGTATTTTATTATTATTATTATTTTTTTTTTGCTTAAATGTTTCTTTTTTTATTTATCTGCTGAAAGAGAAACTTGTCATACCTCGGAGTCTTAGCTTACAGACGCACAAACCTTTGTTTCTGACTCGCGTTATAGAATCCGATTGTCTTTTAATCCGATCACCCCAGATTGTGTTCATTCTGTGATTTTGCTCATTACTTAGAATTACTGTGCATGATGAATCCCAGAACAGGCTCCACGTCGAGCTGCATCCAGCTCAATGCATGAGGTGGCTAACCTGACAATGCTGTGGCCAGTGTTGCCAGATTGGGCCGCCTTTAAACACTTTGGGCAGGAAACCACCCCCCCTAAAAATAACAGCTTTGGGCGGGTTGCTAAAATTTTGGCTGCTTTTCACAACATCTGGTGGGTTTTTAGAAAGTGTTCAGAGGAAAAGTCTTTGAAAGCACAAAACTTCTAACAATTCGCTGAGTTATTTCACCTATGTTTTTAGTGAATTTATTTTGAAAATCTCTGTACGATCTGTTGAGCGTGACGACATCTGTGGCTTGTCACCGGTTAATCAAGTGTGACTCTGTTGTAGGACTGTAAAACATAAATCCCACGGCAACATCATGATTTAAAAAGACGTAGTGGCAAAAAACAGCAAAAAGAAACTTCAAGTCTCATTGTGTTGGAAGCCCTTTGAAGTCGCAAGAGGTTCTATTTCTGGGCAGAACATAATAAAGGACGACCGAAATCGTCGTGAACTCTCACAAGTCTGAATCTCAACTGGTGCTATAAATATGAATTTCAATAGAGGTTGAGATTTGAGCCCGGGTTTATAGAGCCGAGCGGGTTTTATGTTGCTTTTGGACTGGAAACTGTCAGTCAGATCTGGCAACCCTGGCTCCAGCTGCTGGGGTTAAAATTCAGACGGTAAAAATAACGAAAGTTGTGGAAATTCCAAAACTTTCACCTGGCAAAACTTTACCTCAGGTTGAGTTGTGCGAGCTGAATGCGTTGTAACACATGCCTGCAGACTGCTCAGCTGGAAGAGGCTGAGGTTCATGGTTTATACCACGTGCTAATGCAAGAGTTTCGATCTAACCACAGCTTTGAAGCCAAAACCCCTGCGCTGTCTTATAACCACCACATGTTCTTAGCCACTTTGTCAGGCGTTGTGTCAAGCTTGCATTCTGCTGCGAGCCGCGTTGTCCTGCTTTGTCCTTAGTGATGAGAACTACCACTAAACTCATTTAGTTTCTCAGCTAAACATAACAGACTTCACAGCTCCAACAGGAACAAGCACTGAGCATGCTGAGGTGAATGAATATTGATCTATGCAGACACCTTTATGTTGGTTTTTTGCTTTCTGTACTTTCTTCTTTTCTGTAATGGTCCAGAACAAAACAAAGCAATTCTGCAAAAGAGTTCCAACATGAATGGAATTACACTTTTTCCTGGATTCCCAAAATATTCTGCGCTGAGGTCTACCTTTTAAAAGAATGTGACATGGCAGTATTTAACCCTGTGCAAACAGTGAAACTGCACCCAAAATTGGAATTTTTTTTGCAAAACATCTTGATTTTAAAAATGTTGACTAAGTAGGAAAAAAATGCAGTAAGTCTGTTTAGTTGAATGAAATAGTTCAGCAGACAAACTCCTGTTAAGTTGACATCTTCAAGATCACCCAAAAACACTGAGATGTTATGTTGGTAGCCTAGCAACAACTGAGCTGTAGGCACATTCAGCACTGACTCTGTCTCAGTCAGACCTTCAGGTTCTCTTTTACTTTTACCACTCTGGCTCTCAGAGTGAAGAGAAATTTTTTTTTGAAATTGGTCATTATGTTTGAGAGTACGGAATAAAAAGACATGGATTTATTCCTCATTATCCGGAGTTAAATCCTACTAAATCTAGTTTGTTTTGTGTAATTTTTTATTAACAAAATTATTTCTAGTTTGCAAAATAGTGAGAGAAAGAATATGTCAGAGATTTACAATATTTTCCCTAGTACGGAGCTACATTATGAGACAAGTCCCCCTCCAGTTAGCGTTTAAATACTAACAACATGAACTGTTCTTTTGTGGGCTAATTGTTAACAATGAATTTGATTCTTCTTGTCGGCCTTTGTCAAGTAGAATCCAGAGACTTTGCAGCTGGGGAGAAGAACAATTTAAAAAAAAAAAAAAAAAAAAGATTAATCAGATTTTTCCAGCCAGCCCTTAAATCTCAGACAAAGTATTCGCACGGTATTAGCTCAGTTCTCCCCGAAGTTAATTGAAATTTATGAATTCTGATGAGATTTGCAATTAGCAAAAGAGCCAAAGCAGAAAAGTTTGGACTTTTGCTTGTGAAGATCAGAGAGTGGAGCATAATTTAAAATTTGGAAGAGGGAAAAAAAGAAAAGCTGAATAATCAAGGTTTTGTTTCTCTTTCTCTCTCTCTCTCTCTCTCTCTCTCTCTCTCTAAAAGTGTAATTTTCTTCCATGTTCAAATTCTAATAGAATTAGATCATTTAAAACTCTGAGGGCTCAAAACAAAATATTAAACCAATTTTTGGTATTAAATGCCTTTACTACTTTTGCTCAGTTTTCATTCCTCCTTGTAATTGTGACATCCTTTTGTACATTTGACTGGATTCTGGGTCTTTTTCCACTCAAAATGTGTCAATGTCTAACAGTTCCTTTGCCCCATTTTTGTATTGTAGTTCCTCTGCTCGACCTTAAAGATGTTGGTTTGATTTTCTCTGAAAATTTTGCCTTTGTTTATTTAGCAAAAAACCACAAAGAATAGTTTGTTTCTTTCTTTACTGTTTCTGTTTTACTTGTTAAAATACAATATGTGTTTGATGTATTGTGGAGACACATATAAACTTTGTTCAAATTCCTTCTGTGGTCTTAGCAGTACAATTCAAACAAAAACACCTGAATGTGAGAAATTTGACATATCAAACTTAAATAACAAAAAGAATCAGTATCAGTATCAGCATCAGCAGTATTGCCCCGGTACTCATTTGGCATCGGATCAAAGCCAAAATATGCAGCATCGCAGACAGAGCTACGCTAACACAGATGGAATGTTATTTATGCTAAATATAAAGTTGATGATAACAGATGCTTTGCATTCAGTTTCTACTCTCTGAGTGTATGAAACTGATCGAAACATTGCATGTTTTTATTTGCAAAAAAGAAATAGAAAGTTATGCGTCTCTTTATAGTTTTCGGACTACTTTATTTTTCCCCCCCCCCACATAAACGCTAACAGAATATAATAAAGTTTGACGATTCCATGATTACAGTGAATGCTTTACTGTACTTTCGACATGCCACCGTCAGAACTGTATAGCTGTAGCACCAGTGTTATAAATAGGACTAAGGCATGCATCCTAATGCCCTTCGCCCTTTCCTCCCCTCTTTCCCCGCACCCCGCTGGACAGCAGGCCCCCATCAAACAGTGTCATCTGGCTTCACAGCAATGACAGGGCGCCATTTGGCCAATAGATGTTTAAGCAATCCCTGGGCACCAGCTGGCACTCAAACACACTTCACATTTCCCTCCAAAGCGTGCCTCCTGTTTTCCACTCAGGCTCCCAGGAGCGGAGGGGGACGGAGGTGGCAGCAATTGAGGGCGGGGTGGGGGGATTTTGGGGGGGGGCGCTCTAACAGGCAAACACTAAAGGTTACCATCCCTATTCCACATCAAATATAAAGGACACCAGTAATTACCTCACGCGGCCGACAGGTTCCGACACAGGCGCCGGGTATCTCTTCTATCTGACCTTGCGATAGTCTGGAGTGAAAAGCGAGGACGTGAAGCTGGAAAAATAAAACTTGAAAATGACACTCCCTAATTGCATTGCTCTCAAACTGCTGTGTCGCCTAATTGCGTTTCTGGATGTGTCCAGTTCTTACCCCCCACACCCTCCATCTCAATTCTTGGCCTGGATTTGTTCCCCTCACAGCCGGTGTGCAAACTCGCCCCATACCACCCACTTTTCTTCCTCCTCAATGTCAGGAGACATAATCAAAGTTAAAGACCTGACAATCTTGACTGGCTTAAATTTATTTTCAAAAGGTGAGCTGGGTGAGGACATGAAAAACACATAAAAGCTTTAAAAGGGGGGGGAGAAAAAAAAAAAAAGTAAGAAGAGACAAGAGGAGCCCACGATTAGCGACCCTCTGTTACTCGGTGTTGCGTGTGGCTGAGGGCGGGAATGGCTCCGAGAGCGTGAGGGGTGGGAGGATTTCTGCCGCTTTGTGGGCGAACTGGCAGAGCTGGCAGAGCTACTGCAGCGTCAACCGAGAGAATTTGATCCGCCGGCTTTGGAAGTGTCGGCCGCGTTGTCAAAATTCCCGGATTAGGCAACCGCAGAGGTGGGGAATGTTAACTGCGCCAGACGGGGATCAACGCGTGCACTGAGGCTGCTCTGTTGCTGGCCGATACAGTGGGATGACATGATGCCCGGGCCTCTTTGCTTCCTCCCATCCCCCATGTATCACACCTACATCCAGAAAGTCCCAAATAACTGTGCTAAATTCTGCCATGGCTGTTAATTAATTCTCACAATAGGTTGGCTGGCTTCGGGCGAGCGTAGAACATGCTTTGGCTGCGAGTCGGTGTTGGCCCGCAGTTAAGAGCTGGACTCCAGAAATAAGCCTTGCCTGACAGCTTCATATGGAAACAGAGCCTTGAAAAAGTGCCTATAACCCTTGAACCTTTTTGATCATTCGTTCTACAATTCTGTGTATTTCATTGAAATTTTATGTGATATACAAAAGATATGTGTATATTCGTAGTCAGAACAATTTGGACCACCTTAGATCAAAACCGAGTGCTAGCCTGGCCTTTGCCTTCGCTTACGTAATTCCGCTTGATGCTCATCTCTCTTTAGTCCGTGATTTCTCCCATTGAGCTCAATTTCTCTGGTTGAATTTCAACCGGGCCTATAAGTGAACAGAGAGCAGACTTGTGAAGGATGGCGGTGAGTTTCTGCACTGTTTTGGAATTGTACTCTGCCTTCATAGGGTGCAGTTTGGCTATGGCAGCAGAGGAAGTGAGCAAAGTTGTTTAGTCCATGTTGGTCACATTTAATATGACATTATCACATTTAATGACTAATATTCATATATCAGAATTTATTGTATTTATTTCAACCAACGACTACTCAGATAGTGGTAGCACAAGAAATCCTAAATAGTTATCTAGCACAAAAACTAGCAAGTCCCACCGTTTTCTAATGTACAACACAGAAGCTCCCATGAACAAACACTGCAACAAGGTTAATTCGCTCTGTTGTCATCAAATTTGCTTCATGGCACTTGAAACAAACCCATTAGCACGTTTAGCAGCATTGCTTGATGGCGCTAAGCCCCTCCTCCTGGCTCTGATTGGTTGTCTTGGACCGGGACAGATAGTTTCTTTCACAGATTACCTGTGTCACATTATACTACCACAACTTGGTGACATCTTTAACACATATGGAAAAACAATACTTTTGCAAAAGTTACGCACTGCCGCTTTAAATCTTGAACTTTAAGGTTGTAAAGCGACACAACGAAGAACGATGGAGGGACGTGAGTGCCGTCTCAGTGCAAGGTTTTATTTTTATTTTTTTCTGGATCCTGTTTACAGCTGAAGCTTCGGAGCTTTGAATACCGTCAGCACAGCAAACACCGGCGCCGAGAATAGCCACGATGCAAATAACGCGAGAGTGGCATGCATGCATGAGGAAAAAGGCACGTGTGTTGTATGGAAGCCCTCGGAGGGAGAGTTGGGGGGGGGGCGGGGAGGGGTTGGGGAGGGTTTCAGCCGAGGTCGATCAATTAGGAGCTTGCTCAGGTACCCCACGAGCTGTCAGGCCTTGTTTAGCTTGTTGTTGCTGCTGCTGTTGTTTATTGAGCCCAAGCTATTAGGGTTTGTTGGGGGGGAAGAGGTGTTGCTGAGATCTGCCCCCCTCCACCCCACAAACTCTTGTTTTCCTCCCTTGGGGAAGGCAGCCATGTCTCCAGTCATTACAGGCTGTGTATTTGAGGTGGATCCACCGTGTCTATATTCAGTCATTTCAAAGCCGCCACCGCCGCCGCCTCCCTCTCCGTCTCCTGCCCGCTCAGCCTTGGCCGAGAGGCGCTGGCTCGTGTCATCGCTCTCGGGGGCATTCCTCCTCCCCCGGTTCCTGTTTGTCTCTCTGTCTACCTGTCTGCTTTAGTCTGCCGGCGAGTCTGTCTGTCTTCTCGTGTCACCTTGCTGCTGCGGTGTGGCGGGCCTCGCTGCCTCTGCTTCAGCCCGACACCGGTCCGCCCATCACAGGCGGCCCGGGTCTCGTGTTCTTTCATTACGAATGCCAGCGCGGCTGCGCTCGGAGCTCTCGTTAGCAGCGACGGGGTTAGAATGGTTTTCCAAAACGGGGCTCTTGAATGAGCGTGGACGTCAGCAGGAGCGCCTTAGTCGCAGGTCAGAAATGGAGAAGATTTCAGATTGCACTCAAAGTAGCTCCACTTATGCTTTACATCAGCATTATTTTATTGTTGTTGTTTTTTTTTTGTTGTTTTTTTTGGTTTACTGTGTCTTTAAAGAGCAGCTATGCCTCTTGACGCTTTTCACATAACACTGCGGTACAACCGCAAACTGTGTACTTTACGGGGATTTTATGTGATGCACAAAGAAGGGCACACATGTAAAGCAGAGAATGCCTTTCACCACTTTTCGCAAAATAAAAATGGAAAATTAGTTTTTGTATTCAGTGTCAATACTTTGGAGAACTTGCGGTGAAGTTATAGTAGAGCTTAGATTTATGAGGCCGACCCAACCCGACCCTGCTTCCGTGGCGCGCTTTCAAAAAAATGCCTGCGATGGATAGAGCACGGAGAAAAACTGAGTGATAATGCACAATATAAAGTTGTGGTTCTCAACTTGTTCTAGTCTAAGAGGAGAAGCCAGCTTACCCTGTTGAGGAGAGACAGAAAGTAATTTGAAGTAGTGCTGGAGCTAACTGTTATTACAGTCATTAATTATTCTAACGATAATTCCGACGATTAATCTGGTAAAAAACAATGGGGAAATTGATTAGAATTTTCATTTAGGCCTTTTTATACTATATTAGAATGACATTAAAAGACATATGAACAAACACGCGTATTCCTTTTCTAAATAAGAAAATAAAAATTGCATTGCCTAAAATTGAGTACTCTGAAGGAATGCTATGTTAACAATCATTTGTTGCAAAGGATGCGTCTGCAGCTACGAAACATGCTTCTGACATCAACACGTGGCCTCGACCGTTTCTGTCTGACTCAACATCAATGTAATGTGGAACTGATCTATTGATTGACTTTTGGAAAAACCGATCAGTAGTTAGTCGGTAAAAATACAGAACCGACTGAAGCTGAAACTTTGGCACGTGAGGAGTTCTGAGTTGAAAACATTTACAGACAATGCTTTTGATTTCATCTTGAATGCAAAATGTGTCAATGTTTTGTGCAGTTTTGACTAAATTGGTACTCTGAGTAGTTTGTTCTTTCAGCAAATGGCCTTTTTTTTAAAAATCTGTATCCTCCAGTTAACAATCAATCGGTTATTACATTAGTTGACAATAATTTTGATAATCGGTTCATCGTGATTAATCATATTATTTGGATTAATCGGAATCTAATTAATCCGAATAATTGTTTACAGCCCTAAAGTAGACTAACTAATTAATGTACATGGAGTGTATTGGATTTTATTTTGAGGATGAAAACATAATTAGCACAAAATAAAGTCTGTAGCTGAACCACAACTATGAATATCTTTCTGCAGCACTATATATCAATATTTTTGTAACCCAGACCTAACTGAACAGGGAATCAAACTCCTAGAAAAAGGTTACTGAAAAAAAAAAAAAGAAAAAGTGCAAAGCTGTTTGTTCCAAGGCAGTCCTAAACTCCAGCTTTCTGTGTGTAGGCCCTGTGATTCTTCCCCCATCGCCCTGCCAGCCGTCTTCTCAGGATGCGGTAAACACTTCACAGCGATGTTTGCCGTCTGCATTTGATGTTGCTACGGCCGGCGCATCCCAATGCTGAAGGACACCTTGCGCATATCTCAAAGATGCGAGGAGCTTTGATGCGCCGGGAGTGACAGCAGGTTGATAATGGCAGTTTGAACGTGCAGTTTGAACACGCAGCATTTTTTTTTTTTTTTTTTTTTTGAGACTTTTAAAAGTTATTGGCATTTATAATTATAAGCCACATCCAAGTAATCACACCCTTTTGAACCTTTCTGTATTTTCTCATGTTACAAACACGCACTTCAATATGTAATGTTGGAATTTTGAGATAGAACAACTCAAAGTAGGCCATTATAGTGAAGATGGAAGGGAATATATACAAGATTGTCAACTTTTTTTCAATATCTGCAAAGCACAGAATGTATTAGTAATGGCAGAGGTAAACTGTGGTATTGAGGGAATGGGACCTGTCTGAAAAGACTCGCAGCTGTCACCGTGGCAACAAGTGCTTCGTCAAAGTAGAGGTGTCTGATATTGTATTTTGTGGTTTCAGTCTGATACCAAGTAAATATTGGACCAGTATCGTCGATACCTAAACTGATACCGATTCTTTTCCATTATTTAGGTTTGTTCTATTACCAAACCTCTGACCAGAAGGTGTTTTTGTGGGTTTTCCTTTTGAATTATTTTGTTAAAACTTACAGGAGAATTTGGACAAACAAACACAACAAACTCCAGAGTTTTCATATTTGTATGTGTAAAATTCCTTAAAAACTATAAATCCTTTCTGATTTCTCTACACATTATATTAGTCTGTCACATAAAATCCAAATAAATAAAAGTAACATCAGAAAACGTAAAGAGGCAGTATAAAATAAGTCTGCAATCCTGAGACTTTATGCTTAGTGAATAGATAGTGTTATCTATTCTTTACAGGTTTTTCTCCCTCTAAGTTTTCTTCTTTTTTTTTTCCTTTTTTGCCTTCCACGCCGCAACAGGACTGGAATCGCTAAGCATGAGAAGCTCAATGCTTCTCTAAAAGGAACTTATGAGCTCATGATTACAACATGGCGAATGTAGACAGCTCCTAAACTGTGGGCTGTCTGAACATTTTCACTAACAAGCCGGTGAACTGTACATGTAGCACGTTTCAACATGCTAAATATAATCCCACATGAAGTCACTATTTGTGGCCTAATTTGTCAAATAAGTGGTTCATATGCAAAGCGGCCAAAGCAAACACCTGTAAGTAGACTTGTGTATAGCCCTGAACCTAACCAGACCACATAAAAAAGAATGTTTTTGAATTTTCTGAATTTACTGCTGTTTACTGTAGCGCAGGATCAACGTCACATGATAGAGTTGTGACCCGTAACCGTAAAAATGTGACCTGTAGCTATAAACAATTTCCTTATCTTTCCTTATCTTTCTAGATCTCCTCTCTGCCAAATGAGGAGATGTCTGCATCGTGATCAACATCATCAGCATCAACAGGACCAGCAGCTGAAAAGCCACATGGAGCGGCTTAATACCATGTCATCAGTTAGCTATGCTAACGTTGCTGAAATTTTGGGGGGGGATGGGCAGGAAAGCATGCGTCCTGTGGGAAAGCATAGCTTCCCTTCACGGTCTTGACGTTATGTTGGCGGACTGCTATCTGTGATCCAGAACAAAGTACATACAGTTCTTGCACGCTCATGAATGGGCTGACGAAAAAGGTGTGTTGAAAATTATTTACACTCTTCGAAATAATGAACTAAAAAAAAACATGAAATATGCCACTGGTATTTCAGCAGTTTGAGCTACAAGGCTTTTGGGTCTGGATGTCGTCGTTCCATCAACTTTACTCGTTAGCTCCAGCTACAGACTGTCTATGTCATTCAAGTCAAGTCTCTGGCCTGCCACTCCCAAATGTCAATATTGGTTTCAATCTTGTTGGCAAATATAGAAGATTACTTTAAACCTCTGGTGTGGTTTCATTGTCAGAAATAAGACTATTGACTACTTCCTTGTAGCAGGAGGCTATATCCTTTCAACAGCTAGCTATTGATGTGATTAATGATGGGCTAGCACTGGTAACTGAGCAACTGATGCTAGCGGTGAGAAGGAGACCACACACTTGTGTTAGCTTTGATAAGGCATGTGACTAGCATGCCGAGGCTAGTCACCCACTGGATTGCCTCCTTCCTATAGCTGGTCACTCATGGCTCATACTTTCTTCATTAAAGGAAACTATATCAAGAAAACTGGTTGACATACAATATGTGTAAGCAACATACATTAGATGTGTTCTTTTGTCAGAGTTTGCTTTCATCTAACTGACACCAAGGATAAACATACAGCATTGTATGGAGCTGAAGTTAGCTTCCAATTAAAACTTCCGATTGGGCAGGTGGCTAACGGTACAAACTTGCTATTTTTGGTGATAATGTTGAGCTTAATTTTACATATCTATCGTTTCTGGTGTATCGCTAGATGTGAATCCACCTTGTACATGGCAATGTGTGTACCATGATGATAATGATGTGGCCAAACAGCTTCAACAGCTTTGGCTGTTCCTGAACAGCCAAACCAATTTCCTTTGACGAGAGGGTAGCAGTCTTTACTCTAGCCCTTGTAAAGTGACGACACATATGACTCACTTGCACATGTGAACAATTGTTTGAACATGAATTCTTCAGCTGTTTGGAAATGTCTTCAAAAACTTTCCCACCTTGTGTAAATTGACAATTATCCTTCCGTGACCATTACATCAGTGGTTTTCTCCCTTCAGCTCTGTGGATTGTCCCTTCGTTCAGATTATTGCTCAATCTCACAGTGTTGTGAGAATGACAGCCACTTAAAATTAGCATTTTAAAAGACACTCTAGTACTTTCAGGACATCTTCTTGAGTCTTCAGCGGTCGTTACTTTGAACCATTTGCTTTTTAATTTTCAAGCCATTTTGAGTGATTTTAATGACTATCACTCAGATTTGCTCAAAGATCATTCTGTTTTCTTTAATTATGTTTTTATATCGAGTTGTCATCGACAACTCGATATAATGTTTTCAAAAACATTTAAAAACTCACACATATCTTCCTAAAAATGTGCCTTAAAAAGCCATCAAAAATAAAGTTTGATTTTTTTTATTTTATCTTACAACCATAATGTTACACTTTCATTTTGGACATCCAGCTGTCAATTTTATATTTTTATGTTTGTTTCACAGTGTGTGGTGTGTGTGAGTGCGTGTGTGTGTGTGTGTGTCTAAGACATTTTGGGTAATTATTGAAAGCAAACTTTTTTTTTTCATTAGGACCTTGACTGATTTATGAAAAGAAAAAAAAAAAAAAGTTGCATGAACATGTTGCTGCCAGTTGATCCATCTCAGAACTAATGAATAATAATAATAACGGTCAAATAATTATTGAACTGCACTTAATTGAAGTTATATTTGTAATTTCTGGCTTTATTATTGGACAAAATTGTAAACATACTGGCACTTAGACAGTTAAAATCCCCCAAAAATGTTATTTTATTTTTCTAAATAGTTTTGGTTTGATTGCTTTTTTTTTTTTTCTTAAAAAAAAAAAAAAAAAAAGATCTGCTTCCCAAACATTTTGATGTACTGGCTTCTTTAAACAACATATATTATTTTTTGGGGAAGCAGATTTATTCATTTATTTATTTATTTGTCCTTTAAAGCCCCCAAAAAATAACACTTATGCCATCGATGTACGGGTCAAAGCGTGACAAGAAATGCAAATATCCAAGGCACAATGTGTTCCACTAGATATCATCTATACACAATAGCCAGCCACTCCTCCTTATCATCCCAAGTTAGTGATCAACATGCGGCCTGTAACAGAAACCAAGTAAGGAAAGGAAGTTGTACTCAAAGCGCACACACACACACACACACGCACGCACGCGCACGCACACACACACACACACACACACACACACACACACACATTTGGAGGAATGTGGGCTTCAGCAGATTATCCAAGGACAAATCGATGTGTGTATTGCGGGATCCAGGGACAGAGTTTCTGTCATACTTCTTATCGTGTCACGGGTAAAAAACACCGGCAGATTTATTCGCCGTCTCTTGTCTTTTAAGAATATTTAGCGCTCTTAGGTTCAGAGAGAAACATGTCGGCGGTCGCACTGCCTTCGCGTCTGTTTGACAAGCAATTAAGGCCATTAGTATGTACAGTCGGCCCTCTGTATATTTGTTTATGTCAGCCCCGGTCCCTGGAGCCCGCTGTGGTGTGATGGTATAATTCACCGCGCTGCCTCCTTCCCGGAAGCTGCCGCTCGGAACAACGCGTTTCATTGGAAAGCAGTCATGAGATATGAATGAGTCACTTTGAGCCGGACAAAGGTATCTGCTGAGCGGAAGGAGGGAGCAAGACAGAGAGAGGGGGGGATGGATGGAAGTGGGGCGAAGGGCTTTCTCCAGCGATGATGATGATTATCATCTGATTGCTGCAGCAACCAGATGATGTTGATGTACAAACAACGACCTTAATGCTTATTTATTGAATCTGCCAGAACCAGCAGAGATGAATCCAGAACTGGATTTGATTATACCCTTGTTTTTGTTTTTGATTTCTTGCTTGTTTGCTTTTTGACCAATTAGTTTTGGTATCGTTGGATTCGATTTGAACCTGGTCAGGATAAATCAAAGCGTTCACTCAAGTGTTCACCCTCAGATAACATCCATTATGTAAGCTTGGGGAGGGAAAAAAAAACGGGGGGAAAAAAAAAAGGGCTGTGTCGTTAATGGCTATGCGAAAGAGAACTCACAATGGAACCCAACAAAAGCAAAAGGCATAAAAGGTTACGAAGGGAAACAAGGCGATTCGGGATAGGATTTCCTTTTGATGGGGAAAGAAAACACGTGTGATTGGGGGGCGGGGAGGGGGGGGACAAGGGAGGCCAACCCAGGGGAGGAACTTGTGAAAGGAAATGCCGATGACACACACATCAAATAAATGACATAGCCGTCCAAAGTTCACCAGTGTACACCAGCGAGTGAGGTCATGGTGGGCAGGATTTGTTGCTCTGGCAACAACAGGCCGTTAGCTCGCCCACTATCTGTGTCCTAATGTACAGACAGGCGCTGAGTCAACAAAGCCGGTGTTTGGAGTCAACCTTTAAAAGTCACGACCTTAGCGAAAGGTGCAGCGGAGCTGATGTGTTTCCTATACAGCACGGACAACTAAAGTTCACACTCCGCATTAGCCGCTGCTGATCAGCTTTCCTGACAAAACCACAATTATGATAAAGCAGCACCTCACAGTGAGGATAAGGATTCTGCAAAGTTCATTCTTTATTGTGCCATAAACTTTGGCTGCATGACACTTATCACAGGGAAGGGGGGGGGGGGACTTGGGCAAGGAAGCAGAATCCCAATTTGATGACCAGAGACTTACTCATCCTGCAGTGCTGCTGACGCTCAAAAGTTTTCTTTCAAAAGTCTTTCACCTCAGTGCAAACATCACACGGCGGGCCCTGTGAAGACAGCAGTCCCTCGATTTTTGTTTTTGGTTGGTTTAGTTGGCGAGGGTCACAGGAAAAAAGGCCGGTGCCTATGACAGAAGCTGATCTGTGACCCAAATCTGCTGCAATAAGCGGTAGATCAGAGATGGGATTTGGTATGCTAAGCAAGGAGAGGAGCCACTTTGTTCACAGTCGGGTGAGGGCACCGATCCCGCCGAGTAGGGGGAATGCCTCTCCGGTCAGTGGCTTGCAGACATGAACTCAAAAAGCACAGACAGCGGGGTGACGGATGGGTAAACATAGAAAACAGACGCAACCCTTTGCTTGTTCAAATTTTCACTGACTGACAAAGGAACTATTTTTTCCCTTCTGCTCAGCAAAATATCTCTAACTCAATCAGATTTACAGCTAGGTAAAGTTCAATTTTTAATCTTGGCCAAAAATGTTTTATTTAGGTCTGGACTTTAACTGGGTCATTGACACTTGGATGTCCTTTGATTTACTGTATGTTTAGGATGGTTGCCCTGCTGGAAGGTGAAACTTCACCCCTGTCTCATGTCTGCACATTTATAATGGAAGCACAGCTACTGATACCAGAAAGTGGCCATACTTTTAACTCTACAATACATCTGATATCATTTTTACCTGGAAGAAGATCTTGAAGAGGTTCAAGTTAAACAAATTTAGCTTGTGTTTTCTTCAAAACCACTTACCGTTTTTAACCTCCTTTGGACCACTCTCCGTAATTCACCTTTAATTGCCATTATGAACCATAAATGCCTATTGATGCATATTCTACACATACCAAGTAATGTTTTGGAAGCACTTTTCTGCCATCTAGTGGCGTTTCTAAAGAATGCCGGCGTTATGCTTCATTGTCAGGGTGATGTGTTTCAGGGTGAAGCATAGGCATCGGTAGTTGGGGAAATGACGCAATGAAGCAAAGAATCTGAGAAGGGGATGCAAAGTTTTGATATTAATTGTGAACTCTATAATTGCAAGATAACACGGTTCAAAAGGATCACATTTCACAGGTCAGTAAAAAGGTATAATTAAAAAATATATATGGAAAGTGGAGAGTAGGTTAGTTATGCTAGCTTAACCTAGCACATACTCTTGCTGCGCAGTTTGGAATATTTCGGTTCAATTTGCACAAAAAATAAGGAAGTGCAGGTGTTTAAGTTAGCTAATCAACCACCACTAATGTTCAGGCATCACTAATAATCGCAAAATGGAAATTCAAAAGCATAAATCTGCAACGGACAGAACGTTCTGTTTGGTGTTTTTATGTCCTTTTTTGTGAGGGAAATGTTTTTGTGGGTTTTTTTTTTAGTGTTAATAATTCCTGATGCACTTGAACATAATCTTCTCTCTGCGCTCCTGGGGCTGTTGTTTATTGCTTGGCATGGCAACGAGTCTGCGTGTGACGTTAAGCTGACCCACTGACAAAAAAAATAACAGAACCACCTGTTTTTCTACATTTTTCCCAGGACAAATTGCATCCTTTGTACGTAGAACGTGGCAATATCCAGAGGATTAATCCAAAAGGATGAAATATTTCATAAAGCATAAAGAGCCAAAGTTTGTTACATTTTAAATCATGGATCCTATTAAGTAAAATTAAATCATGGGCCATTACAAAGAGAAATTCGCTTCGATCTCTACAGTGAGCTGAATTTATCATATGTTTCAGACAAGAGGGACATGTTCACCTCTGAAGTTAATAGCAGAGCCAATCATATTGGTGCTTTATTGTCCTTTTATGTGATTCCTTCTCTTCTTTTCATTTTCTTAACTTATCTTTCTGTGGACCTATTTGTGTCTTTAATAAAGCTGCTGCTGCTGATGATTTGCATAAAATCCCTACAACGTGCATGAAAGTTTGAGTTTGCCACATGATCAGAAGGTCAGTTAGTTTAAATGCCGCTTTTAATGGACTTGGTTTTCCTGACGACTCGGCGCAAAAGAACATGCATGGTGTTGTTTTCGGTGGATGTGAGGAGAGAGTGAGAAAACCTTAACCGATCACAGCTGGGATTGGAATTACACCGCGGTGGAAGTACCTTTAAGCAAACAGTTGTTAAGTGTTAATGGATCTGCCGGTGCAAATAGTGACTACAGCAGAGGAAGAAAACGACTGATAGTCGTATTCCCCGGGGATCCGGGACCGTTTTATTTTCTAGTGAAAAAAACAAAACGATTTGTTTAATTAGGACTTTTATTCAGTGCTTTAGAGCTGGAAATAGATACCTGGTTTTAAACAAAATGAGTAAAGAGAAACTTTATTTTGTTTTGGCTCGTACGTGCGGCGGGGTTGCATTGCCCCTCTAACTGCAAAATATACATTTCCACATGTCAAACCCTGAGGGCACGTTGTTGCTCACATGGACAATTTCATATCCGCATGTCGGCACATTACGGAAAAGTGCTTCCAGCAGCCCGACGCGAACATATTTTTCTGTGAAGCTGAGAAGACATAATTGAATCCATGCCAACTGAGACAACAATCACGCTCCTGTGACAGCGAGGGCCAACAGATTACAGCTGTTTTTCTGTCCGACCGGCTCTGAAACTGTGACTCAGGCAGCGTTGCTTCCATTCATGCATGAGGAATCCATCTGCATGCTCTCCGCAACTTGGGCGATGATGTAAAAAAAAAAAAAAAAAAAAAAAGTCTGAGAATACCACATTCAGTCCAACGCATTCACGGTCAGGGTAACCTGATCGTACCAACCGCCCTCTTCGCCCCCCCTCTCCGTCTTTTACTCATTCTCTCCTTGTTCTTTCCTCTCCCACACCCGAAAGTGGACAATGAATGCATCCCGACTCCCTAATCAGCGGGCTGGACCTGTGTTTGTACCCCGGCCTCAATAAATGCCACCACACAAACAGTGAACAGAGTTCTGGTTCCCACAGACGTTGGCAAAAAAAAAAATAAAAAAAAATCAAATGCTCAACATTCCTCCACCCTCCATAATCGTGGTAGCTCTTAGTGCAGAGCTGGCATGAGTGGAGGGGAAAACAATTTGCGTCCCCTGAATGCACCACCCCGTGTGAAACAATGACCATTGAACTGTCCCACTGATTTTCCAGCGCTTTTTTAAAGATCTACTCCCGAAATCTCTCCCCTGCGTGACGGCAAAGTCCAAACAAAGCACCGCTTGAAATCTCCGGCCGGCCAAATGTCCATTAGTGGATGTGAATGAGGCTCGATTCGCAGGGGGCTTGGGGGGGCGGGGGGATGTGTGTGGCTTGCTTTTCGATAAATGTTGCTGGAAACTATTTGTTTCACTTGAGCTCAGAGGCTCCCGAGGGCACAGCGAGAGTGTCTCGGAATCACTGAAACTGTAGCTATTCATTTGAGTGATAACCTCAAGGCTGTGTGACACCGCCTCCACGGTCGCAGATAATTGTCTGTTGTCAAAACATCACCAGCACACACAGGGCCCCTCCGCTCACATGCACGGGGTTTTAGCCTGCAGCACTTTCCAAAAAGCTCGTGGCGGGGTCCTTATTTTAAGCGTCGGCTCACAACGAAAACAAAAGTGATATCGGTTTAAATTGTTCTTGTTTCGTCACAAATACTCAAGCTAGCTTAACCGTACTGCTACGCCCCAAGTTTGTAATATGTCTTTGACATACCGATATATTATTCTTGTAAAACTGCCGCTATAGGCTACATGAAAAATTGCTCAAAACGTACATAGATCCAATGAATATCATCAATGTCGATGTTTCTACTGTAACCTGTTTTGTTGCTTTAATGTATGGAAACGTTGTTTTTTATATACATTTTGCTGTTTTTTTCTTTTCTTAACTTCTTTTGATAGGATTAGTGGTGCTTTGTGCAGTTGCAAAAGCTTTGGAGATTATACGTTTTTTTTTTTGTTTTTTTTTCTTCAGGTGAACAAACGATTGTTTTCTTTGCCTGGCAGCCTAGTCAAAGCAAACGACAAATAAAAGTGCTCATCTCCAACGTTCATTGGGAAGAAGTGGGGGTACAACTTGAACAGGTCAGCAGACCATCTCAGAGTAACACACGGATATAAAGAATGCACAACCATGCATGTAATCACTCATACCTAAAGGGTGACTTAGAGGGAGCCCAATTACAGACATAGTTTTGAGCTGTGGGAGGAAGCCGGAGTACTCTGAAAGAACATGCAAAACTCATGCAGAAAGATCCATGCAAGGCAACAGTACCGCATACTGCAAACCCATCCAATAAACCTTTTTCATTTTATTAAGAAGAACACGCTTTCTTCCTATCATCAAAGAGAAAAGAAAGCACAACACTGAGATAAGTGTTATTACATCTTGTCAGAACTATGCAGGTCTTTACAAAATGTGTGTTTTTAATTACGTTGGGATTATTAATGCAAATTAGCCACTTAGCAAACCTCAGCAAATTTCAAAGGTCAGTGGGGGATTTACATAGAATTAAAATGAACCGTCCCCTTTTGACAAGAGGAAAACAAACACCAGCTGAGTCGGAAATATTCAAAAGCTCCGACGGGGCCTTTACGGCGCGTCCGAGATGAATCCGTTTCGACTGTGTTTGAGTGCAAGTGTGAGCGGTAAAGAGCCTCTATCACGCTGGAGGTGGACAATATTGATTTCTTTGCCCCAGTATATCAGCAAAACTGATATATTGGCCGTCTCTGAATGCGAGCGCACAAACCAATTCGCTGCCTTCCATCACCGAGCATCACAAGAGCATCCTGACTGATTGCCGCGGCCCATGCATGTGCGCTCGACCGAAACGCACACATAAACACACTCTCGGCAGCCCCACTCTTCACCCCGCAAGGTCAAGATGTGTTGGGGAGTGCAGCCCGCTCGCCGATGGCCTGATGGCTCTGACACGCCGCGACCCCTTGTGCACACATGTTGATCTGCCCCCCAGACGCTGGGCTGACAGGCCAGTTTTGCAACTAAACCATCAGTGCATTTCAATGAGAGGATCTCGCAATGATGCCTTGCGAGGACGGATAGAAGGCGGATGATGAGGGGCGAGGTATCTTCGGGCCAGACAACGTCTCCGCCGCTTGCCGTTTGTAATCCAAAACCAGCCCAATGATTATCCCCCACCGCCCCACAAGCGCTGACTCAATTCTGATTTATGATTCGAATGAACATTGATTTTCCAGGACGGCCCACCCCCTTCTCCCTCTCTTTCCTTCCAATTCTCCTTTTAACAAAGGAGTGAATGATGTATGTGTATTGATTATCAATCAATTATTTTTATTCTCATTTTATTTAAGCTTGGACAAATTTTCAGTGGCCCCGGCGGAGAGCAATGCATCTCTATCAATATGCCTGTACCTCATTACTAACTGGCTTTCTGGTAGTAAGCAGGCAAATAATTAATTCATTTCGGAGGCAGCCATGTTTGCTTGAGCCACATCGAGCCTCCCCTTTGACACTGAAGTAAACTGAATGTAAACAAGATCTTTGTTTATTTTTGTGACCGTTCCTGTTGTTTTAATGGAGGGATCTTAAATTAATTTCGGAGTTTGACTCCGCACTACATGCTAAGGAAGACTTTTTTTTTTATTCATCATTCGTCTCTAATGATAGGTAAGTTTGAAGCTACTAGTTATATAGCAGACTTTAACTTAGAAAAGGCTGTTATTTAATCGTACAACAGCCGAGGGTAACTCGAAAACTAATTTACAACGTGATGTAATCGTGCCATGAAGACATTTGACACAAAAAAATGAAGCTAAGGTTTCTATAGTTAGCTTAGCTAACACTCGCTAACTATGTTAGCAAGTGCCAAAGAAGTTTCAGGTGATAAAATATTACTTTTTTTTTTTTTTTTTTTTTTACATGGACATAGCTACAACTACAACTCCATCACAGCATCAAAGCCTGTTGAATAAGACTCCTGTTGCCGAGCACTGCTGTTCAGCTGGCTGAAACAAGCCTTCCACACATTTCTCTCACTCACAGGAATGACAAATAAGCTCTGAGAAAAAAAAAAAAAAAACCCATTCAGTCATGGCGTGGAAAAACCAGAAGAAACTCCATCTTACTTCTAATAAACACAACTCTTTAAGCCAAGAGCAAAAAGCTACTCAATTAGTGGATGCCTACTTTATGTTTGCACATTTTATTTGTCCTTCTGCATCGTCTGTTTTAAGGCTAAGCGAGTGTGCAGCGTGCTCCTCTCAGGTGGTCTGAGAGCTCTTCAGGCTGCGTTCCAAGGACCAGAACAGCGAGTCGCAGCTTTTAGTTGCTGAAACTAAACACGAGATGAGCAGAAGCCGTTGGGTTCTTCAGGTCACGACCAGAGAAAACATTCCCTTTTACTGCAAGCTTATCCACGAAGATGAATGACGTCCGTTCGTTTACATCGTACTTGAGGTTTTTATTTGCTAAAGTGGATCATTTCAAGCTTCTTTCCTTTCATATGATGCATTATGTTGTTTTTGGGGGGGGGGGGGGGTTTAACATATTTTGGTGTTTTTGATGTATCTTATCTTTCTTCTTTTGTTCTCTTGTAAAGCATTTCGTCTAAGCCTGCTTGGATGGCGGTACGCATTTGGATTTCCCTCGCCGCGCCCTTGAAAGCTAACACCGGAATTTAATCAAAAAATCGACGAACTGTTAAGTTTAGCGTTTCACAGCGTCGTTGCTTTTCATGTTTCCCACTCAAACAGAGTTGTTTGTTTTGCAGTTGAATTCAAATGTGGAAAAAAAATGAAGTAAAATAAAAGTTGGGAACGGATTAATCATTACAAAATCCTTGCCTTATCAAAGGGACGTGAAGGCTTTTATCTCCACTGTGCCTGCTTTAGTTTAAGCCAGACATTGCACATACCCATTGAAATATTACCGTTTTAAATAATTAATTAGTCCACATAATTTTCCCAAACATTAATGTGTCTAAGGCAAGGAAGCATCCTCATCTAATGCCCATGTTAAAAAGAAAAAAAAAAAGTGATTCCTTGCTAGCCAGAAAACCCCCCTTTTTTTTTCTTTTTTAGAGCAAGTCACTGATTGGCTTGACAGTGATGCATTCAAATGGGTCATCCTGTAATTGTTCTTTCCTGTGGCTACTGGCCGAGCTGGAATTACATAACGATGATGAAGCTGGGGGACCTGGCCTTCCAAGATAAAAGCTGCCATGCAGGGCCGTGCGCGTTCTCCAGATGCTTCTTCTGAGAGGTCTTCTGAAGGAAGTGATTATTGTGGAGCTGCCCGCTAATGCTCCGCCGGGACTGGACCAGTCAGTCTGTTATTCATCAAAACCCACACTGTGTAAGCCCTGGCACGCTCTGGAAAGGGATGAACAACGTGTGGGCATGTTGTCGTGTGATGACATTTCAACATAGCGACGAAAGACATTTGAACCGCTCTTCTATGTGGACGTTTTACACCCACTGAGTCCAGGGTGGACATAATGGACGGGGGGCTCCATCTGTAACATAAACGAAACGACAACAAAAACTCCCAAAAACTAGCGCAAGAATTTCTTTCCAGGGCTGCTCTGGGCTTCAAAAGACATCCCATTGCCATATGATCAAATCAGATGCTAAGGGTGACCAATATGACCTTGCGACTGGGAGCAGCACAAAGGCCGCTCAGTTGTCTGCTCAGCGAGGCAACAGCAAAACACACTGCCACTCATAAAGACAATGAAGCGCCTGTGTCGAAGCGTTGTTTATCTCATGAGCGAATGGCGTGCCAGGCTGCGGCGCGGCTCTGCGCCTATGAAATAGCTGCCGGAAGAGAAATGCCGCCGTGGCGCACACACACGCGCACGTGCACGCCCCCGCACGAGTGTTTTCAGCAGAGAGGAAATGATAAGAATGAGACGGGGTGATGTAAGGACCAAACTGAAATGTGTGTTCGGACTGCTACAGGAATGAAACGTCACGTGCGGGAGAATGCGTCGGCGTGGTTGTCGAACAGCACAGGAATTCTGGGCGTTGCAAGCAAACTTCGGTGTAAAAATGTTCCCGGTTTCGCTTTGATGAACATCAGCGATGCGAGTCATGTTCTAACAGTCTTTGAGTTCACTTGTTTTATTCAGTCTTTTGTTGCATTTGCATTCAGAGTTGGAGGTTTAAATACCTACTTGTAAGCACTGTACTTGTATTTCTTGTCTTTTTTTTTTTTTTTTTTTTGTATTTGTATTTGTTGAATCACGTTGTTATGTCAACCCGGATCTATTTTAAAACTAAAAAGCTAAGTACAGTGACTGTTTCGAGGAGTGAAAACGATAACAGGAAATTTTCCACCACAAGGTCTATCATCATGTACTTCAAATAATAAAAACATTACTCAATCTTCTTGGAATTGGTGAGAAATATGTAAAATAGACCCACTTTACCGGACGAATGATGCATCAAAATTTGGGGAGAAACGTTGATTGGAAAAGTGAAAATCTTCCTTTTTGTTTCCAGAATGGTACAAAAGCAAAATGAGCTTTACTCACAGAAAGTTTTAGAACCACAAGATCTCACTGAGCCTTGAATATTCACCAAAGGTTTTCCTGGCTGTTTAAAGTGCAATGCTTGCCTCTAAGACCACTAAATTCGACTAATTCAGCTGTTAGCATGATCTTATTAGGCTCTGATGCTACAGTTTTCAGCTATGAGTGTGGCAACTGACTGCAGATTTTACTGACCAATCAGATTGTTCCGATAATTCATCCAATGTGTCCATACACATAACAAAAAATTGTGGGGAAATTGTTTGCAAGCATTATTTAGAGTAAAGGAATCCACCGCATGCCGCTGTATAAAGTAGTGAGTATCAAAACATTGTAACCCGGTAGAGAGGAAGTTGACATAACCATAGGAAGTTAAATGGGAGGAGATCCATTTGTGTAATGTCATGAAAGTTCGCTGTTGTGATAAATTCTGACAAGGACTACTGGCTACTCACATAAAAAGTAACAAGTTTTTTTTTTTTTTTTTTTTAAACTAGTTTGAGTAAATTAGGATCTGTCAAGGTTTCCCCACAGGTTACAATAAGCCTGGCGGGCCTCCAGACCTTATTTCTTCCCTTCCCACCAGGCTAAGAGTTGTTTGTTTACTTTAGATAGGGTTTTTAAACACCGGTCACAGTGACAAATAAAGACAGATTAAGCTAGGTTTGTAGCTGACACATTTTACCAATTGCGCGGGCTTCTAAATGATCATGCCTCCTTGTGCGCCACAGAATATTTGTAACTTTTTGACATTTTTCAACACAAAAACACGGTGGACTGCCCAGGTGCCCCTACCTCCAGGAGGAAACCCCGCCTGTGTTCGCTAACTGTTAACGGAAGCTAAAACAGTTACATTGTGAGCAATAAGTACCCAAATGTGCTAATGTACACAACTGTAGTAACACCATAAATAAGTCAGAACATGTCACATTTTCATGAAAAATCTTTGAACATTGCATGCTTTGAGAATCTCATTGGAAAAGGAACTACACATTTGACTGTTGTGAGTAAACATAAAGTGGTATAAATGCAACTCTGCACAATTAATAAAAACTCATAACATGTAGTGCAGCAAAATAAAGCCTGAGAACTAGTTTTCATGAATTTGTTAAAACCATACAACGATGGGGTGGACTCCTTATTTTTGTCTATAACAATCTTTGGAATAACTCTGAGTTAATTTATACAGATCCCCCCATGTATCATAACATCTAAAACGGGGTAAAATAAACTCCTTAACTTTCAGGAACTGCTCTTGAATATTAATCCTTCATTTTAAATCTCTTTTAAATGCAAATTAGGTTATTAAAAGAAGTTTTTTTTTTCTTTTTTCCAACCAATATAGTCAAACTTCTGCTTTTAGGGACAGTGCACATTTTGATATTTTCAGTCTTGCAGCAGGCAAAAAAAAAAAAAAAAAGAAAAAAAAAAAGCAGAAGTTTGCTTTAAAGGTGATGAAGTCAATCATAGAGAAAGAGAACAAATGTTTCCTCTTAGCTCATGTGTGTCCTGATAACATAATAATAGCCTGTCAACTCATGGTCACCGAGTCTTTTCTGAGGTTGGTGTCAACACATTCTCCTCACCACAGCTACAGCTCGAACTCAGCCCTTCTGAGCAGCGCTGTTGCAACTGTTACTCGTGTCAAAGTTGCAGTTCTGTTTTCCACATCGGGCTATTTCGGCTCACATACGCTGTCTGTGGCGAAACACGCAGCCGACAGTCAAGACTACGGGGAAAGAGAGCTCATCACTCGCTTATATACACACGCCAAAAATAACCGACCAATCAGCCACGAGCAACTTATGAAGTCAGCCAATGGAGGCGGGGAGATAGCCAAACCAGAAGCGCGTCGATTGGCCGGCTGTGATGTCATTCGCCGCCGCGTACGCTGCTCGAAGCTGATTGGACATGCGCGGCAGCCACCAGGAGGGGAGGAGGCCGGGGTCCAGGTTTGAATAGGGGAAGTTTGCAGAGCGCAGTTGTCCGGCAGCCAGTCTAGTGTGCTGTTTGCAAATATCCTGAGCTGAGCGCTGCGAAGGGCGAGGGGAGAAGGAAGTGGAGCACCGACGGACGGACTGCTGCTACAAACAAACCTTCGCTTGCATCGCAGAGGGGATCGTTCTTTATTCCTTTCACAGACATTTTTTATTTAAAACGCGGGTGTTTAGATTGTTTTTTATTATTATTATTATTATCATTACTATTATTATTATTATTATTATTATTTTTCCCACCCCCCCTCCCCTCCAGACAATTAAGTGCGGGGAAGAAAAATGGATGTTTTACCGATGTGTAGTATTTTTCAAGAACTTCAAATAGTTCACGACACGGGCTATTTCTCAGCCTTACCGTCTCTGGAGGAGTACTGGCAGCAGGTGAATATAACTTTTTTTTTTTCTTCTTCTTCTTCTTCTCTTTCCTTTTTCAAATCTACTGTCAGCTGGTCGAGCTTAGCGGAACTGAGCAGGTTTCACGCGCCTCCTGTCAGATCAAACGCCGCCGACCGGAGCCGCGTCAGAAGTTGTCGGTGAGATTGTAGCTGTAATGGTGGCGAACACACGGTGCCCCGCCGCTTGTTTCGGTCTCGGTTTCGCTGTGAAGTTGTGTTGGCACGTCGCCGCCGCTGCCGAGGCGGCTCACTTTGACACTGACAGCTTCACGCAGGGTCTCGTCGTTGTTTTGGCCGCGCTGCGTTCAGAATGAATGGAGAGCTTCTCTCCTTCGGCGACACGAGCGAGTTTTATTTTTAACGGCGTTGTGAAATGTATCTATAAACACAAGCTTTACCGCTTCTTCTTTTCCTGTTTTTTGTGCTTTTGTTTTTTTTTTATCGTGGGGGAGCTACTTTCGCTGCCTTTAAGAGAAAACAACGGATGACGCAGGAGGAAGTGGATGTTTGAACTCATTCACGAGATGACGACGATTACCCCCCCTAGCCTCCCCCAGCACGCACGCGCTGGGTTTTGACGGTGTTTTCCTGCTCGTGGCGCTCACCTGCATTCACCCTGAGATTTGAATGGACTCCTCGACGTGACGCGGTGAAATGTCAATTCCTTCGCGCATGAGTAGAGGCAGCAGAGCAGCTCGGCTTTGGAGGAGGTTTGGCGAAGGCTTGCAGGGGCGCTTCCAGAAAGTTTTCGATTGGTGGGGAGTGGAGGTGGAGGGGGGGGGGCTGCCATTGGTTAACTTGGGGTGTCAAAAACAAAAGCGGAAAAATAATCTCAGGAGTTTTATTATTCTGTCATCGCTGAAAACCTTGACTAACTACAGCACTTTATGCCAAAAATGTCACACAGAAGTTATCTGTCTTGTTGCTTATGACAACATAAGCAACAACATTAATGATGTTTATAATTTATATCAGTAAGATTTGAGGTATATATATATATATATATATATATATTTGGGCTTTAAAACTGCATTGCCTTAATATGGGTGACAGGTGGCGCTCTTTTGGTTTACACATGCTGGCCATCACAATCGCTTGTTTATTTTTGTTTTAAATCATTTACGTTGATTTGTAAATGATTTCAAAGTGACTTTTTCCAGTCAGCTGACTGGCAGTGCACAGCAACATGTGGGGAAGGGGCATTGCTATGTTACTCTGTCATACACACAGGCATACGGGGGGAGGGGAGGAAGAGTCCATTTTAAGGTGTTTACCATGGAAAATTGAATGCTTTACACATAAATGCATCATTTTAGAAAACCAAGAAATTCCACCATTTCTGGTCTTTCAATGCAAGAACCAACGGCTTTGCTTTTCATTCATTTTCATTAGTTTGTTATTTGATGTATAAATGACCGATAATCTCATTTTGTAACCCTAATGCAACTGTCAAAGAGCCTCCCATCTATTTTTTTGTTCATTTATGGATGATAGTCCTTGTAGAGAAGCAGTTGGAGAGGGGAAAAAAAAGGGAGTCTGTCAAAATTGGAATTGGCAGGTCAGCCCAGGTGAAGCCTGACTGCTGCTCCTCCACATGCAAATGAACAAGTGAATGAATAAAACATACATAAGCTCTAAATTTAAATCCATTTTAATAATCATAAAAAAATATAAATAAATTATATGCAAGCTGTATGACTGTGAGGAAGCGGTGAGAAGATTGTCAGATTTAAAGTGGGTGCACCTGGAGCCAGATGGAGAAATCTTTTCTTATTCCCGCACCGTCTAACGAACGCCTCCGACTTTTAACGGCCTCCCCGTGTACGTCTTAAGTAAACTGGGAGCTGCGGTGTGTGTTTTACTGGACTTGCTGGTTGCTGAGGGGAGGATGGGATTGCATGTCAACAGAGGGAAAGCGACTGAACGGCTCTTTGAGGCCGCGGGGGGAAGTTGAGCGTCTTCCTTTTAAGGACTCTAAAGTTTGCTCAGTGAGTCATCGGCGCTGAAATGACGGTGCACATTTGCAGCTGGAGACTTCCACCGGCGAAGGGTCACATTGGGTTGGAGCCGACGACGTGGAGTGTGATGTTTTCCCAATGAATCATTCAGGTCTGCAGAGATAACATTTAAACACTTCTGCCACATACTCACCGTGGCCAAGAGTAGAGAACCCAGTCCATACCAAATCCATGATTTTTTTTTTTTTTTTTTTCCCCTGCTTGCGTTCCTGAAACTGATCCCTAAAAGTGCAGGAGTAGCTTTGATTTCCTGGTTTGCGCTTCCTGTTGTAAGCAAACATGACGCTGCCAAAAAGCTTTTTGGGGGATGTGTGCATGCATGATTCAAGAGAATTTCCCTCCAAGAGGTGTTTAGCTGCTTCTCTTCAGGAAAAGCTGTTGCAATAATTTTGCTTCTTTTTCCCCTCTTTTCTTCCCTGTGCATTCTGGCAGACTTGCTTGGAGTTGGAGCGCTACCTGCAGAGCGAGCCGTACGTCTCCACGTCCGAGCTGAAGTTCGGCGGCCAGGAGGACCTCTGGAGCAAGCTGATCCTGGCTTGCGGGGACAAGGCCAAGGCCGACCCGAACCTGGCCCTGGCGCCGGCCCACGACGAGGACAATCAGGACGGCCAGCTCTTGGACAGCAACAGCGTCAACTCTGACGCCAGCAGCGAGGCTTCGGACAGTTTCGAGGAGCTCTCCCCCACGCACAGCTTTACCTCCAACCCGTTGGGGTCGACGTTGGTTGGCTCTGGACCTTTTAGCCCCTCCGTCATCAGCACGCCGCCGTCCTCGCCGGAGGCCGCCGTGGGCACGGGCGCCGCCGTCAACGGCTGGGTGGCGACGCACGCCGGGCTGAACCTGCCCGTCAAAATCAGGACCGGCGGCAGTGGTGGCGTGGGAGTAGGAGGCGCGGCGGTGGCGAAGGCCACGGAAAAGACTGGACTCCTCTGCGGAGACGCGTCCCCGGACGCCCGGAGGCGGGTACACAGGTGTCACTTCAACGGCTGTCGCAAGGTTTACACGAAGAGCTCGCATCTGAAGGCACACCAGCGCACTCACACAGGTGAGTTTCAGTGGAAGGGGAGGGGGAGGGGAGGGGGACGGCGAGGTCATGTGATCTGTGTGTAAACGGAGCAGGAGGGGCTGCTCCATTCAAGGAAAACCAGTTCATCTCCAAGCAGTCAACCCATGTATTGTTTTTTTTTTTTTTGTTCTTGTCGCCTAAAATGACTGATTTCTGCTGCAGTTTTTTAAAAAAGATTGCAGCCAAAGTTGCAAAGCTTTATTTTTGCACAGTCTATGAATGACGTTGCTGCACATTACCTTCCCACATACGGAAGGTAATACTGAGGAAGTTGGTATGTAAAGTCCAAATGACATTTTCAAGTTGTATCCTTAATACTAATTCATTTGTCGTAAGGATCAGAGGAGGGGTCAGTGTGCAAAAAGAAGAACTCCATGTTGGTCACTGAAGTCAACATGAACTCCTGCAGAACCGATGAAAATGATTTTTGGAAAAAGCAAATCAATAAATAGGCTGACGTTGCATGTTAGCATCATACACTTCCATCTTGCAGGTTCGACCTTTGAAAGACATTGAGAAACAGGAAGTGAAGTTAGAACGGGGGCTGAGAGGATCGGTCAGAATTCAACCAAGTTTCAGTGATTGGTCAGAGAAGAAGTAAATGACCGGGTCGGGTTTGTGCAAAAGTCGCGGCGAAATTCGCAAGTCTGCGCAAAAAAACTTGTGAATGACTAGTGACTGTCGATAAACGGTTACAATCGTAGCTTCCTGCAGGGTCAGTCTGTGGCTTGAAAACCAAGGGAGGGAAAAAAATAAAATAAAAAATCACTACCAGTGACTCGTGGAAGTGCTGCTAATTCAGTCCTCCACCTTAATGGCATTGTCCAGCCATTGTGTAATGTAATTAAAGGCCCACGTTGCACCATGTCCTCAGCTGGAGTGCTGCGAGCATTAGCTCTGCATGGCTGGATACCTAAACTGTGACCTAATCTATGTGGAATGTGACTGACGGAGCCAGAGAGCGAACCAAGGGGGGGGAGGGGGGGAGAGGTGGGGGAGAGTGGTGGCACATGGGAGATGAAAGGACTTCCAAACAGATTGGGTTTCGCCATGGGAAAGAGCTGAGTGGGCGGGGAGCGAAGGGGGCCACTGGGTTCCAAATGGTCATTTAAATGTCTTTTATTTTTATTTAGTGGCGAGAAATTGCTTGTGTTGTTTCAGTTTACTCGTTTATTTCTGTCCCCACTCTCCCTCCCTTCCTCCCTCCCTCCGACTCCCCCTTCCCACGATGCACTAGTCTGCATTCTCGGCGTGCTGCAGGTCGCATCAGAATCCGAACCCGAGCCAACAGGCTCTGTAGGAATTTCAGTCTCCATCGGATTGTGGGCGCTTTTTTTTTTTGTTGTGTGTGTGTGTGTGTGTGTTGTGTTGTTGTTGTTTTAGTTGCGTCATTGCTCTCTCTCTCTCTCTCTCGCGCGCGCACAGCCGATTTGAATGCAATTTAAATAACTACGCTGAGAATGTAAGCGTCCCTCTAACGTCGCCGTGTGTCTGCTCCGCAGGTGAGAAACCCTACAGGTGTTCGTGGGAGGGCTGCGAGTGGCGCTTTGCACGGAGCGACGAGCTGACCAGACACTTCAGGAAGCACACAGGGGCCAAGCCATTCAAATGCAATCACTGTGACAGGTAAGCCGCTTGTCCTCGCTCTCATGATAAGGCTGCTGCACCAGTTCCATTGTCAGATTATTTGACTCTATAACCTGAGAAAAAGTCAGGAGTGAAATAATATCCCAGTGAACCCAAAACGTTTTAACATTAAGGACTTGCAAAACGAGCTCCTCTGTCTTGCAGGAAAGTTGCTCGTAAGTTAGGTTGTTTTTATTTCAGATGCATTTAGACGAGTAAACAGACAAAAAAAAAAAAAAAAAAAAAAAAAAAAACACTTCAGAAGATTTGTGTTTTCTCACAATAAAAACCACAAACCTGAGTATGTGGTTATGTTTTATGTGACAGACAAACAAAAGTGAGTTATTGTGATGTGGAGGCGGCGAAAGTTTTGTTTTTCCACATAAATATCTCAAAAAGTTTTGCATTTACATTCATCCCCTCGGCTCCAATTACCTTCAGAAGTTTTCTGCTTCATGAATGTTTTGTGAAGGCCTCAGAGGTTTTCTTTTAGAGAACACTGGTGAGCAAAGAAAAAAAAAATAAACAAAAAAACCGGCATCATGAAGAATCCAGAAGCAGCTGAGAGTTCACACCAGTAATGCTGCATAGTAGCAGAATGAGGTGCTCTGGTCAGATAAGAGGAAAGTTCAAGTTTTGGCCTACATGTTCACTGCTACGTATGATAGAAAAGTAACTCTGGACATTATAGCATTGTGCTGTGGCCTAGTCAAAGTCAGCTGTGAACTCAGAGAAACATGGTGATGGTGGCATCATCCTGTGGGAATGTGAAAAACTGAATCAGAGCTAATTGACAATGACTATACTACTATGTAGATCTAGACTCTTAAGGAAACAGACAAATGGACCCGAAATGTTGCAGTGTGACAAAATGTGAAGCAGGGCTGAAACGATTAATTGTGATCAATCGTTTATTGAATGGATGATTTGATGAAAGAACAAAGTCGGAGCATTTTAGCACTGTCGGCTTCAAATGTTGAAGTTAAAACTTAAAGATTTTGTAGAAGGAAAAAACACCACCACGTTCTGCTCTCCAATTTTTGATTGGTTCATCTGAAAATGAATCAACAGATCAGCCTTACAATACATTGATGTCAAGTCCAGCAGAAAGGGTCGACCTTCTCATGTTTTTATTTTATTTTTTCTGCAGATGCATCCTTTACTGCAAATGATCAAGTGTACATTAAAGGAATGCTATGTTAATAGTAAAAAAAATGTTTAGTCCTTATTTAAAACAGAATTGAATCATATGTCGGCATCTTGTAATGTGATTTAAATTGAAAACTGACAGTGCAAAGTCTTTTCATCTGATTAATCGTCAGCACAATCGATTAATCATGGATTGCAGCCCTACTCTTGACCTTTTTAAACCGTTTCCTTGGTTACCGACTGACCTCTTGTTTTTTTTCTCTCTGTCCTCAGATGTTTCTCCAGGTCCGACCACCTGGCCCTTCACATGAAGAGGCACGTCTAACGCAGGGCCAGCGTCGACCGGGCAACGCACCGAAGGGAAAATCCTCTTAAATTTTCTCTCTCAAACTTTTTTTTTTCCTCTTTTTTTTTCTCGTTTTCTTTTTTTTTTTTTCTTTTTGATGGAGAGAGGAAAAAAATAAATAAAAAATCCAAACGCACGCCATCTCCCGACTGGCCTCTTGGTTGAACTGTCCCAGAGAGCAGAGCGGCGAGGGCGACGGGGGCGGAAGGAGGAGGCGTGTCCCAGCCAAAGCATGCCGTTTTGCACCGTACCGAAATAACCCAGTGCCTCCGGGACCTCACTTTGTTTATTCTCCTTTTTTTTTTTTTTTTGTTTTGTTTTGTTTTTTGGAGACGGGCGCTCTGATGGTTTTCTGTTGCAACAGGACGACGAAATTGCGGACGCGAGTGGGAAGGAAATGTTTTTCCATCGAGGACTTTAAGAAAAGACCAGGGGGAGGGAGGGATGGGGGAGGAAAAAAAAAACAAACAAAAAATGCTTACAGGAGAAAAAAAAAAAAAAAAAAAAGGGGGGGGAATGAATTGTACGTATGGTGCATGATGTTTTGGGGGGGGAACGTCTCCCGGACAGCAGATACACTGGTACTTTACAAACCTGTCTGAGGTTAGCATGTCTGCACTGTGAATGTCTGAGATTGGCTGACCGGCCCAGGACGAGGATCGAAGAGGAGACGGATCGGTGCGGGGCTGGTACCAATGTTGCTGTGGACTGAATGAGTTTCTGTGGCGGAGGCGGGCTCGGGGGCTGCGGCGGCGGCGGGGAGACATTCCTGCTGCTTCCCCAGGTGGCAGCGTGAGGATGAGGCCGGGTCACGCCTGCCTCGTCTGTCTGGCTCCCAGACTCTAAAATCGAGGGGGCCGGGGGAGGGGGGGTTCGGATCGCTTCATCTGAAACGCGTCAGGCTTTGGGTCTGACCAGAACATAGACATGACGCCTTCTGGTCTGTGCCTCCACCACCTCTTCCCTGAATGACAGAAGCCTTGTTTTGGTGGTTTTTCTTTTTACTTTTTTTTTTTTTTTTTTAATTTTATTTTATTTTTTTATTTTTTGGTGCAGCTACTAAATGTGCAATGTGTTATGTAGCCTGGTTTCTTAATTTTTCTACAAGCTACAAAACCCATTTGTAGTACCGACTGTATGAGCTGTGTGCTTAGAGGTAATAACACAACTATACTATTAACTTCAGTATCATAGACAGGTGTTGCATGGTTCTAGGGATTGTTTCCATTTCCAGTTTCCCACTGTAATCAGGACTGCAAATAGTTTCAAGAAAAGTGCAGCTAAAAACGCAAACGGTTAGATGTTACAATATTGTACATAAAGGCCTCGACAATTCCTCCTTTTGTTTTGTTTTTGGTGGAGATGCACCGATCTGGCTTGACCGGCCCATGCCGATTATTTATTTATATTTGTTTTTTTTTTTTTAATATATTTTTTTTAAATCAAACACAAGTGAAGGAATAACTCGTCCCCCTTTGTGCATCTAGTTGTACGTCTCCAACATTTACCAGATTCCTATAAATTAAAACTTTTTTATCATTATTAAACAACATAAAAAGAATCAAGTTACTTGAAAAAAGTGGGGACATTTCATTTTGATGCATTCAACGGCAGAAAAAAAAAATACTTTTTTTTTTTTTTCCTCAGGATGTTGCCATGCAGATCGGGGGGCAAAAAATCGGCTGATTTCAACATCTGGCTGGTTGATCGGTTCATCTCTACTCTCTCCCCTTTTTTTTTTTTGTTTTTGTTTTGTTTTTTTTTAAGTTTCCTCTTCATTGTGGTTTTTCATCTGCCTGGAGATTTCACTGCTGCTCATATCCATCTGATGCCTCAAAGACTAATTTCTGCTTAGTACTTCTTTTGTTTATGTATGTGTGTGTGTGTGCGTGCACTCGTTTTTCTTTCTATCTAATAATGCACTGTTGACCTTAATGGTGCCTTATGCAAGTGGCCTCCCACCTGGGGATGTCACGTTTGTCGACTGGGTGATTTATATATATATTTTTTATTTTATTTTTTTATACAAGCGCTATCAAGGCTCAATTATAAAACGGTTGCAATAGTTACATTTTCCCCATGACTAATTGAGTTGTTGCCTTTTTTAAGTCTTTCACACAAAGTACCTGTTATCAGTTGATTTGCCTTTTTTTTGTGTGTTAGTTTTTTGTTTGTTTTTTTTGAGACGGAGCAGTGGATTAGCTGTTTATCGCATTTAAGTTAACTTGTAAATAAGACGATGCTGTACCCTGGGAGCACTTAAATTCGTTGATTAAAGGCGTTAACTACTGTGTAGTATGTACTCGAGTCCATCTCACACAGCAGCACAAAGGTACAAAGTGATCAAGATGTTGAAATGATAAAAGCGCGGCGACGCTCCGTTTCGAGCGTGGCCCTGGGAATTCGACCGTATGACGGCACAGACGACAAAAAAACCCAAAAAAAACGCGACTTTCTTTTCCGCGGCAAGTGACGGAGCAGCTGGGGGGAGGGCTGTCTGAAACTTTAGCTCGAGCGTGGCTTGAACTCGGTTACCCTTCCTCTCCTCTGCTGGTTCTCCCATCTCCTGTCCCCGCATCCAAGTGGGACTGAAGGGGGGGGGGGGGAAGAAAAAAGCTAAAGATTTATTGTAATTAACAGGCTGCAGTCGGACAGGCCTCGCCTTGTACTGCCTCTCGGTAATGAATTGCTAAAGGCTTTGTTGGCATGGAATCTGTCACAGACTGCTGACTGTGTAGGTTGGTTATTGACCTGTCTGGAGCGCGTTGTTTCAGCCAAAGCTGCAACTGTAATGCAGAGGGGAAATGAAGGAGGGGTGCATAAGAAAATTAGGCAGAAAGGGGACGGGGGGGGAAACATTATTAAGGGTTGACACTGGAGCGGAAAGATGGGGGAGAGGGGAGAAGAAAAAAAAAATCGAGGTGATTTGACTTCAGCTGATCAGGATGAGGCGATGTGTCCGCTCTCACCCGGGGTCGGCGACCTCCGATGTCGCAGCGACCGCGGCACGCTCCGGACGTATGGATTTCGGATCAGTCGCAGGAGACGGTGGGCAGGGGGGGATGAGTTCAAGCTTTGAAACTGCTTGCTGTGGTAGATTTTTTTTGGGGAGGGGAAAGTTGCTACAAAGAGCAGCAGCATCTGTGACATCGGCGAGCCGATATCCTTCCAGTGATAATTGAGCCTTGATTTAGCGTCGTTATTTTTTTTATTTTGCTTGCATTTATTTCCTCATCATCATCATCATCATCTCTCTTTCATCCCACTCACCCAGCTGTTCTCTCTTACAGAAAACACACTATCTCTTGCTCTCTCTCTGTCACACGCACACACACACACACACACACACACACACACACACAGACAGCTCTTTTGTTCTCAACTGAATCTTTGTATAAGAGAAAAAAAAAGACTTTTGTAAAATTGTTATGTTTATGCTTTATGAAATTTTTATTTGAAATTGTTTTGCAAAATTGTTATATTTCTGTATGAATGTATTTTTTATTGGAATAATAAGAAATTCTTATCTGACTTTTCTTGGCTGGCTTCCTTTGTCTCATCAGCTGATTCTGCTCACTTGGACTTTTATTACTGTGAGTGCTTGTTTTGCACGGTTGGAGGGGGGAAAATGGCCGCCTTGCACGCTGCTCTGCAGTACTCAGGCTAAATTAGACGCGAGGATGTACAGCGCGCCTTGCAAAAAAAACAAAAAACAAAAACAAACAAAACGTTAGATATCCTTTTCGAACGTTCGCATATTTTCGCATCTTGATGCGGTTCATCGGAATGTTATGCAAGAGACCGGCACCGAGTGGTTTCAAAACAGGCTGGGTTGTTATATCATAAGTCATCTGAAAAGTGTGGCGCGCTTTTGTGTTCAGCCCAGCGATTCCAGCTGTGCACAACCACAGTCTGATACTTTCTCCCATTTCTTCTTCAGCATAAATCGGCATAAACGTTTTTAAAGCCTTAACACAGATTCTACCTTAGTCCAGTCAAACATTTAGACTTTGACTGGGCCATGATATGGTGTGGCCTTGAACTGCTGATGTAAGCCTAGGCTTGTTTTGCAGCCTCTTGACAGGTTTTCATCTTTAATGGAAGCGTCTTTACCGCTACATTGCGTTCAGGGTGCTGTGCCATCGCCTTTTTTGCATCCTTTTTAGGTCGCCTCCAAGAAGAACTCCTCTTTCGACTTGCCGCGTCTCTTTTGTGGCTTGCTGCAAACTAAACGCGGCCTGTTTTGTGTCTTTCTTCCCCAAACGAAGCGCGGATCCGCACAGCGGCTCTGGAGTTACCGTGACGGTTTACATCGATGACCTTTTCCTGGTACATTTGCGCTTTCAACAGCGAGACGTTCAAAGCTGAGGATGTCGTTTCCAAACCTACTTTCAACCTTTCCAGAAATTCGTAGCGGACCTTCCTTCTGTGTTCCTTGGTTCAAAAGAACCGGCTCCGTTAAATTGCGGCTGCACTCTTAATTTCACAAGTTACTTCTGAGCACAACTGTTGGCCAGAAACCCTAAAACATGACTTCATGTTTTAGCCGCTGAAGTAAAACTGAGTGGACTAAAAGTCAAAATCGACTGAAAATTGATGAAAAGTGCTAACATGGATACACACATTTTAGATATATGTGTGTAAAAAGGGGGGGGAGAGAGGAAGCAAAATCAATTTTCTTCCGTTTCAGAGTTTTTCCACTAGTTGTTTGGTCTACAACCTAAAATTCTCCATAAAACACATTTAATTTGTGTTCATAAAAGGGACAAAACGTAAAGCGGGGCTGCGAGTCCTTTAGTGAGCAAGTGGAAAATCATTTAATTTCCTCGACTAACTGAACTTTTCGTTAAATTAAAAAAAAAAAAAAAAAAAAAAAAGAAAAAGAAACAAGTATCCCACAAAAACAACTTTTCTCGGAGCAATATTCTGCCGGAATATAAAAACCGAAAAGAAAATGTGACTGCTCATTTCTTCAAGTAATCTAGAGCTAATCAAAGCAGCATAAATAATTTATCTCCCATCTCTCAGCGCCCGTGGCATTTTAATTCGAGAGCCGCCTTTATACATTTGTTAGCTAATTACTCTACTTGATATGAATAATGACATAAAAACAGCAGTTGTTAAACCAAAGAGGCTACTTTAAGACACAAACTAACATCAGCATGAGGTGGAGGAAAGGGGAAAAAAAAAAAAAAAAAAGACTCTCCTGAATGCCGTTGACCTCGAATGGGCCGGCCCTGATTTTCAGTAAGAGCCCTGTGGTTTTCTAAACGAAGCTTTTCCCTCCAGTTGGTAATTAAGCCTCCCGGCTCGAGTGTTCAGGAGTTGTTGTTTTTTGCCCAGAACACCGCAGCTCCTTGATCTCCTCAAACTGCTGCCTCGCTTAATTTGTCAATATCGCGTCTAACGCATGAGCTGAAGAGAAAAAGGAACCCCGTTCGGTTTCAAACTCTTCGTCAGGGGCTGGACGTGTGGTGATGAATGTATTTGGCTTTTTTTGGTCCTTCAGCAGGGCCGGTCCAAGGCTGTACGGGGCCTTGGGCAAAAAAAATTGATTTTGGGACCCGCTTCCTGTTCTGTCCTCCTCCCACTAACCGTAGCACCAAGGATCTTCGTAGAGTCATGAAGGAGCCGCCGAACTGAATAAGCAGTTATGAAAATCCGTAAATAGCGCTTCTAAAAACGAGTAATTGCTAATCAATGCAACAAGCTGAAACTATCAAACTGTAAAAATTAATCAATGAGTTTCAAATTCAACGATTAAGGCGCTCACCTTCACATCCATGGATCCTAATTAATGTATTCACCCGCTTGAGTTCCTCCACTGGTTTTCTGGACACTTTTCACTACTTTACTTCTGCGTACTTTGTGCTGTTTCAGCCATTCCGTTTCTACCTCATTCTGATCATTCATGACATTGCGACTGCGTCTCATCGTATCGACGTCTTCCACCCTCCTTCCAACTGTACTCCCAACTCTCTGCCCAACCGCAAACCCAACCTTTTTTCCCCCGTTTCGGGGATTTGTGCACTTCCTAAAGGTTTTCGTTCCTCTTCCACATTTTTTTTTTTTTTTGTTTTGTTCGCGTTTTCCAGGATTTTGCCTCATTCTGCCTCTTCCTTACATTTCCAAGTCCTCTGCAGTTGACTTCGAATTGCTTCCGCAATCTCGTTCGCCTGGCGTTTGCAAGGCTCCCCGCTGAGCGTCTTGGGGTTCCACGTCGACGTTTTTTGTGGCTGATACCTCGAGCCGTCTCTGCTCACCATACAACAGCCTCCTCTCTGAAGTGGCCTGTCTTGGATAAAGTTCCTCATAAATCTGGCGCGAAGATTCCATTCCCCCTTTGATGTAGCCAGTTCTCCCATTCAGCGTCAGCGTTCCCACATTGATATTGTAACACAGACTCAACCCCAAAGGATGGCTGGGAACAATCCATCATCTTTAGATGTCACCCGTCTCGTCTTGAGACGGGGTGGGTTTGGGGGGGCCGGGGGGGCCGCGGCGGCGTTCCATGACAATGCGAGGGGGTGCTTGGAAATGTGCTTTTGTCACGAGGCGACAGAAAGCGTGCGAGCGCGTCAGCCGAAAGTAATTGCTGTTGGTAGTGTTTTTAGCGTTCACTCCGCAACGCCGGTTTTACAACTCAGAGTCATTATTTTTCCGAGCCCAAATTGCATGTTTAAAAACCCCAAAGCCTGAGCCACGGGGGGACGCGTCTCTGCAGAGAAACAGCCCGAACTTGATACTTGAAAGAACTGTGCAAAATTCATTAGGGTGGGCTGAGCCATATGTTTCAAAAGCTACGTCCTCCCCAGGGTTATTAAGCGTTTCTCTAACCCCTACTCTCAGCTTGGTGAGACCCCCTCCAACCCCCCCATCCCTTCAAACAAGATGTTTGGTTATATTTGTTCCCTAATTTAATCTTTCAAATCTAAATTTAACTTTTGGTAAACAACTAGTCAGGGGTTTGAAACATTTGCGAAACAAACAAAGGATAAATTGAAGTTGTATGTTTAGGATGAAGACTACTTTTGTGTCTGGATGTTCCGATATGAAGACGCTTTTTAAAATGCATCCCATTTATCTCAATAATAGACAATATAACCACCGAAATCTAAATGTTCCCGTCGAATTTGTGAATTAAAGCTTTAACAATGGCTCGTTATTCTTGGTCAAAAACCTCTGATTGAACTAGAAAGTTTTGGGCTTTAATTCTTATAGAGTTCTCGGAGTGGGAGCTGATGTAGTTGTGTTTTTTCCCGTTTTGGTCTGTTGTCCAGAAATGTGCAGTCCTTGGCACAGCCAAGATACCGCGCAGGACCATCAAGCTCCCAGGCCTCTGGTGGAGGACCCGAGCTCAGTCAGGATAAGAACGTTTTCTTGGTGGCAAATCTGTTCTTTTCTTCTTTTTTTTTTTTTTTACTTTTTTGAGCTTTCAAAATTGTAAATCTATAAGTAGCAATTGCACAAAAACGGTAAGACAATAAATATCTCTTATTATTTGTCTGCGGATCGACTCTCCACAGCAACTGCAGCAGAGTGCAGTTTAAAGACGCGGCCTCTTGCCGACTCTGCTAACGGGACGTGTTTGTCAGAGCAATTCCAAAAAAAACACTGTCGGGTCCACGCCGGTTGTGTCCCCGATCCCCAATGCATGTGACTATATCTCTAACGACATAATTGCAACGGGATTACTGTTTTATCGTTCCCTTTCAAGCGGAAGGCCTCCCAATTGTGGACTGTAAAATAAATCATTATCCAAAATTGCTGTGAAATAACAGACGCGCTTGCAGGAGTGAGAGATTTCCACGGCCGGGCGCCGCGCGGCAACGCACGCACTCGCAAAGAAAATGGACTGTGATGGAGGCGCAGAGTGAGTTAAATGAGGGGAAATAATAAGGAAAGAGAAGGTTATCAGGCTCTGAGCCTGCTTCATTCAGCCAGCCAGACTGCAAGTCATCACATATGCAGACTTTACTCCAGAGTCAGGGCTTTCTCTCCCTCTCCCTCTGTTAATGGACTCTATTATGATTTGGCTGGTCGCGGGAACGGGGCTGAAATCCGAGGTCAGCGACCCCTCCTTCATGTTTTTGGCACCGAAGGAGCCGGTTGGCAAAAAAAAAAAAACCCAAAAAAAACCCAAAAAACACTTTGCCATTATCTTGATCATGGCTTGCAGCGTTGATATCTCTTCGCTTACGTCGTCCTTCCCATTCCGGTATTTACTGTCGCGTCTGGAAGAGCGGCGCTTCTGTTCCATCGCCAGTCGAATATTAATCCCTCCTATATGCCCCCCCCCCTCCCGCCCCGCCTCCTTAAATAATGCATGTTTCCTTAACTGAACCACCAAAGTAAATTGGATTCCGCACCTAATTAGCATGTTGGAATTAAAAGAGCGGCGAACGTTGCCCACAACGAAGCTGAATTTGTTTGTTTTCCGCCGCTTCTGCCATGTCTTGTATTCGAGGCGCACACGCAGTGTGAGATGTGGATGTTTTAGATTGTCAACACATATGAACATATTCTTGTGCGATTTTAATTGTTTTTCTTACTTCGTTGCAACATTTGTGCGCCTTCTCAACGTTAGCGGAACACTGACAAAGCTTTGCGCACATGTGTAAAGGGAACAGCTTATGTTACCTCCGGTCGACGTGAAAATGCTTGTATGTGTCAAAAACAACCTGAAAGAGATTCGGCCTTGCATCACAGCTGTATCCGACGCCTTGAAATCGTCCCCTGTCCCTTTAAGAAACCCCTGCGCTTTGACGTTCCCCCTTCGGTACGTGTTCACGACAATGCTCCTCCATAAAGTGGTTTTGAACCATTATTTGGACTGGGAAGTAAGTCAGCAGAAGCGTAGTCCCGCCAGGTGTTTGCTAATTGCTGCTGGCTAGTCTGAAGGAGCTGAATGAGGGAGGACTCTGCAAGATGTTACTAAAAACGTAGTTTTTCTCTCTCTTGTCTCTTGTTTTGGATAAACTTGTGTAAAAGCATCTGGGATAAACCCCGTTTAGAGCTTGTTGTTCACATGCAACAAATGGAGCGAAAACACTGGCGTCGTTTTTCATTGCGATGTCGGATCTGTCCAAATTGACTCTAAGCTACATTTGCCTCAGCTCCAGTTTGCGTTTCAACCGTTGTTAGATGTTAGCGAGCATTTTCTGGACGTCAACATCAAAACTGTCGTTTTTGGGGACTTTGGCTGCAGCTGAGAATTACTGCTGCAAACCGCTTGCACTTGCATGTGCAGGAAAGAGCCGGATTCTGTGTGAAACATTTTTGTTTGCCGTCATCGTTTCTGGTTGCGAATGACGGGTGGTTTTCCCTCCTGAGCACGCCGGCTGCTCAACCTCTTCAGTACGACGCGACCTGGTGTTACCGACTTGTCGTGACCGGAGTTTATCACCAGTTATCGTACGTACTTGTTGCCCTCAGCACTTTCGCTGCGAGGGCTCTCCGCCGCCAAAACGCGGAACAATACTGAGCGGAGCACTCCGGGGGCTTCAGGGTTTGCCAGAATCATTTATGTCGCAAAAATCACAATCTGTCAGCTTTTCAGCCTGCAATTTGCCTTCTGCCTGCAGACTTTGGCAAGACTCCGCTGCAGCTTGGATGACAGGGAACTGTCAGAGACAGTAAGTGGTCTGCATTATGATTTTAATGCCTTCTCGTATCGGCGGAGTTTCTCTGTCCTATTACTGTCACGATTCGAAAACATACCGGGCAAAATAAGAATAAGGGAGTCTAATTGAAACGAGTTAGGGAATCGTTTTGGAAACACATTTGTGCTGACAGGATGTCATTTAACCAGAACTGATGAAAGCAGCCTTGTGTTCTGGGAAAAACATATTTATAGATTGTCTGAAACGTTCATTTTAATTTTAGTTTGTATGTGATACGCGGAAGGATTTTTAGAAGCTGTGACCGGGTTTGTTACTTTCTGGGACATACCGACTTGTTCATTTTCTGTTTGATTTGATCGAATCAACTGACCGTCTGGACGTGCAATCCACATGTTTCATAAATCCTCCCCAAGTATTCACAAAACAATGAGCAGAAATGAAGAAACTTGACTGGAACTTTAGGTTTCAATCGTCCAGCATCCCGAGGCGACTAGAACGCCTCGCGTTGACTTGCGATTGTGTTGATTCTGCAGGGATTCTGCGGAAAACACTGAAAATACATGAAATGGGCAGCATTATGTAACTTCCACGCTTTTGAGCTTTCGTGCATGTTTGAGAAACCGTTTAATCTCCCGTAGCAACCATTCAGCTGTGCAAAACAGCTGGTTGGACCGAGCGCCACCTTCGAGGTCAAGGCGAGTTCCCAGGCTTCAGAGCTTCCGCCTCACAGCTCCTTCAGACTAGCCGGCAGCAATTAGCAAAGGCCTGGTGGAAGTGTGCATCTACTGAGCTAATTTTAGGAGCTACTTCTCAGTGCAACGTTGGTTAAAAAAAAAAAAAAAAAACCTTATTAAAGGGTTAATAGAGGAGCCATGTTGTGACGACTTCCTGAAGGTGGAGCTTCTTAAAGAGACAGTCCTAATTTAAGTCCAATTTTGTTTAAGTCACATTTGACACATACACACACACATATATATATATATATATATATATATATATATATATATATATATATATGGCAACTTTATAACAACTGAAGGCCACATAGTTTCTTGATTGTGCTGTAAATGCCCCTTTAATTCGGTGGGGTCAAAATGAAACTAAAACAATTCTTGCGCAGACAAACACTTTCTGTGTGATCCAAATCAGACGGAGGAGTAAGGAAGAACCTGGTGACAATGAAACAAAGAAATAATCAAACAATCATCGCACACGCACAGTGTTTGAGTGCAGGACGCACACGTGTGACTCCTATAATTGAGAGATGAAGAACCTGAGCGGGAGACGAGTCTCTGGACTCAACGTCCAGTCCTCAGAAGACGCGTCTCCGGGACACAAGGTAAATGAGTCCATTCGGATACAAATCCGGGTTGAATCGGGTCGCAGTCATAATTGTGTCTGTAATTAGATTTGGTCTCCGAGTGTCTGGCTTGTATCAGACCAGCAGACAGCAGTGGCTGTGCTCAATGGGGGATAGACTGGGGCGCAGCGTTAGCTCCTGGAGCCCGGGGGGGGGGGGGGGGGGTGGGGTCGAGCGGTCGAGAAGGAGCGAGGACAGGCGAGTACGTCCTTCCCTGATGGAAGGACGTCTTTGTCTCTGCCCTTTCCCGCTCTCATTAAGGCATTCCAGGCAGGTCACGTTGCTCCAAGGAGCGCCGACGCAATACTTTACCGGTTTATGTACGCTAATGATTCCAGTTGTTATGGCGCTGCCGTGGCATTGGCTGTCGCCGGTTGCTATGCTCGCTCGTGTCAGGTTCCTCCAGCAGAACAACTGCTTTGTCACTTCTTCCCGCTTCGAGAAAGAGCGTCCCGCTCAGGGCGCGCCGTCGTCAAACCGTGACACCAATCCGCAATCTGAAGAGCGGGGGGGTGGGGGAGGATTTCATTTACAGCAGCTAAACGAGATGTCAAACCGTCATAAAAGCCGGCGTGATTTTCAATTTCTGCCGCCATTGTGTACCGTAGGTAGTGAGGAGAGACACTTATTAGCTGAAGTCAAGGTCTGAGATGCTTTGAAAAAAAAAAAAGTCTTCTCATGTACAGGTTAACAGAGTGCATTTGCATTAATCACCATGACAACTGCCTCCTGACTGTGTGTTATACCTGGCAGTGAAAAAGAAGAAAGAAGGAAGGTAAGGAAGAAAGAAAGGAAGAAAGAAAGAAAGAAAGAAAGAAAGCAGCGGAGAGATTCTGATAGCCTCGTGACAACGTGTATTTTAATTTCACACTTTGAAAATGGTTCCTCTTTCAACTCATGCGTTGCGCGCTTTCTGCTTTCCTCGCACTGTGATCGTTGTGCAAGAAAAGATGAGGTTGAATCGCTTTAGGAATGCACAAACACGCCGCTTTGAATGTTTTGGCCGTTTTGGCCCGTCTTTGCTGTTGCTGGTTCACAACTTTAGCATTGCGGCAAAAGCAATCATTGGTTTATTTATTTTTACTCCAATTATTTTACAGCAACAAGTCCTGGCAAAGATTGTCGCAATTAGCAATTAATCAGTTAATCACATGTCGAATTCATATTTTTTGAAATAATCAAACTTATTTATGGTTTCTTTTTATTACTTATGTCCTATTTACTGTTTTTTGGTTTTAAGTGTACAAACTTCAAGTGTGTTGCTCCCTTAATTCGCAAAGTTACATAATTATCAACGTTCTACTTGAAAATGGCCTCAAAACGACAATATTATCGTTTATCGCGATGATTTCCCGGACAATTTATCGTCCAGCAAAATCTGTTATTGACCCGGGTAACACCATCAGTTGTGAAGCGCTACTGATCCGCACTGCTTGCTTTTGCTGCTTCTCTGTATGAATGATCCTGGCCCATTATGACCAACGGAAGAGATGTTTTGAACTTCCTGCTTCTCTGTCTGCTCAGGTATTAGCTGTGCTTCTCAGGTAATAATCAGCTGTTCCTGGTTAAAAGAGAAACAAGAAAAAAAAAAAAGCCTTGTTGTCATGGTTACACATCATAGAAAATGTCCAAAAGTTAAAAAAAAAAAGCAAAAATTATTCCAGCTGCAGAGCATTTCTAACCAGAGGGAATAATCGGCAAAAAAAAAAAAAAAAAAAAAAAAAACAGCAATGCCCCAAACCCAACAAAGCTGAGCGCAACAGAAGCACAAAGATCACGGCGAAGTCTGTGGCGAGGATCACATGTCGTAGAGCCACTCTGTCTGGAAAGCTTGCTCAGGAGAAGGGGTGGGGGGGCAAAAGAAGACGGATTGAGAGTTGCGCTTAAATGTTTCAGCACCGAGGACAGCACACGGCTCTCTACGTGCCTCTACTGACAAAAGAACCTCTGAAAGACTGCAGCACCCAGGTGCACTCTCTCTCTCTCTCTCTCTCTCTCTCTCTCTCTCTCTCTCTCTCTCCCCAGGACAGATTTCTGTTCTGATGTGGCAACAGGTCGTGGCTCCATGCAAGGTTTCATAAAATATACATCTGTTACACAATGCTACCTCACAGGTAACAAGGTCAATCTAAATTTAGAAAAAAAAGTTTGTGGAAACGTGGGACCATCCTGCAAACGCACACTGTTGCCTTTCAACCAAGCTGTAGAGAAATAGTGCAGGACTTTTTAAGGAAAGGTCTGTTTGTAAAACGTCAGAATTTGGTGAGATTGCGATTTCTCCCGAAAACGTGGCCGAAATCAAATTGGCGGTGAATTTTATCTGCTGTTGGTTTGTTGATGTGTAGTACTCCAACAGCACTCAGGTCGCCACAACGTCCTGAAACGGCCCGTTCATCACCAGCTGCGCTGCACAAATTCCCTTTTTTATGTATATAAATCACTAAGCCCTCTTTCTTTTTTCTTTTTCTTTCTTTTTTTTTCACCGCAAATATGTAAATGTGGCCGCTGCAAGTCAATCATTAGCTTTTACGCTTTGATATTTACATTTCACTTCATTGTATCCAATTAAAACCCAGGGCTACAAGTGAACCAGAACAATCATGTACAGTATTAATCCTTTTCTCTCCACCTACATCTCAGGAATTCATTTTTTTTCTTCTTCTTCTTCTTCTTCTTCTTCTTCTTCTTTTGCTACGCACATCAACGTCATTTGAACTAGACCTTAATTAACTTTTGGTCACGCTACTTAATTCTCAACTTTAAAAAAAAAAAAAAAATGTACAGAAATTACTACAGTCAGTCAACGAACAAGGCATAAAACAGTGTATAAAGGGTTTATGAGGCGGCCCTCTGTTTGCTCAGTTTTTATCAGGAAATATATATATTACAGTTTTAAATCTCCCAATTCATGCTGCTGCTGCTCCTGCTGTAATCTTGGAGAGTCTTTGCTCTTTTTTTTTTTCAACTGAGGGTCATGTGTGCGTACCGTCTCCACAGTAACACTGGGGGTGTGTGTGAGGGGCAACGACACACTGTGCTCAGGCAGAAAGGGCAGGCACTTTCCATTTCCAGCTGACATATTATCTAGCATATTTCAAAGACTAATTGCTGCTCCCCATGGGAAAAAAAAAAAAGACATCTGTCCTCTGATTATTGAGGCGGTTGTTTTGTTTTGCCAGTTAATTCTTCAGGGTCAAGGGGGTCGTGTTGTAATATACAAGAACAAAAAGAAACAAAAAAAAAACAACCATTTCCTGACCGTGAACGACCTCTCATGCGTGTCCATTTGTAACACTTCGGAGCCGTCGGCATCGGCGGCGGCGGAATGCTTGAAAGGTTTCGTAACCCTGGAGCGGCGGGGAAGCACGAACCCTCCAGCCCTCCAACCGCAGTCAGTTCAGAGGAAAGGCTGATGCAGGGAACAGACATGAATCAGCGGTTATGTGGAATCCCCGCTTCTCCTATTTTGGGGGTTTTGATGCAGCTTTCTTTCTTCTTCGTTTTTTTTTTTTTTTTTTTTTCCTTCGTGGAAAATGTGAAGCACAAAAACAACCTAAATAGGCTATTTTTATAGACGGAGCGAATTCCTTTAGAATGGCTGCATGTGGAAGTTGACCAAATCTTATGTGAACGCTGGATTCAACAGTGCAGGGTCAGGAGGGGGGCCCGGGGGGGGAGGGAGAGCGCATGAGAAGGACGAGGTTTTTGAGAGATACGGTACACCCGCAAACATTCATGTGGGATCTTTAATGGGATTTTACATGTTTAAAAAAAACATAACTTGAGCTCAACAATCTCTTTTTCCGAGAGGGACTGGGCAAGACGGCAGCATCGCTTCCAACTATTTAACATTTAGATTCAACCAGAGAAATAAATTTGTTTAGCGTTAAATGGAAAAAAAAAAAAAAAGATGCTAATAGAAAACATAAGCATAAAAAGCAATCGGGGTTAAAACTTTTTTATCCACAAATCTTTCAGCTGTGCTGTTTGTTCACCGGAGAGTCAATCTAGACTCTTGTTGAAAGTCATTCCAAGTTGATTGGGTAGCATGTGAAATGATACAAGGTTTTGTTCATGCATCTTTTTTTTTTTAACACAAGAACATCTGCATTTATGTCCAGCTCTCCCTCCGCCGATGGTCTTTCTTTCCTTTTTCTTCAGTTACAGCAGATCTTCTGTGATGTGAATGTAAAAGTTTGTTTTGAGCACAGAATGGTCACGCTCACTCAAACTGAATTGGTCAAATTGGTCATCAGTTTTGCACCTCAGTCTTGCCACAGTTTTCCGTTTGGATTTAGCTGTAGACTTTGACTGGACCATTCGATCACATGAATATGAACGACTCCTGTGGATGGTGGCCTCTGCTTTAGTCTGTTGCAGCTCAGTTTCTTTTCCTGGACCAGCCTTAGTTTCGCTCAATCTATTCTCCCATAAGGTGACGCCGCCAAGACCGCGATGTGTTCATACGTATTCTTGCGTCTGGTTGTGCACACATACCATATCGGTGTCGCATGAAGCAGTTCAAACGCTGTTTCCTGCCAAGCAGTGTCCTGTGCGAGTACTCGCTCCTGAGTACGAGGCCGTGGCCATAAATTATTACTTTTGTGTGGACATGTCAGCCTCGAGTGCAAATTTCCAAGGAGTGAAAGACGCCCTCGTATGTTGGGGACAACATGAAATTGCTACTGTGCGTGTTGCATGTTGTTGCTAGCTTACAAAAGAGGAAGCGAGTTAGTTAGCTTCCAACCTTCCTTGGCTCGGTCATGAGAGCGTTTGCTCTGCTTACATCTCCCAGAATGCCATGCTGTTCTGGATCAGAGTTCAGTTAAATTATGGAGACTTTAATGGATGTATTTTCTACTGATATTGTTAATCGCAATAGGTATCGATATCAATAGGTATCGATATCAATAGGTATCGATATCAATAGGTATCGATATCAATAGGTATCGTTATCAAAAGGCATCGTTATAGCTTAGGGTTTTTCAGGTCAGCTAAGAAGTGGCTTCCTTTCCATTTTTCAGTGCCGCACTTTTCAGATTTCTGTTTAAACATTAAAATGTTGAAAATTCTGTATCATTTTAATTTTGTGCACTTCGTTGTTATATTCATAAAATCCCAGTAAAATATATCACTTTAATATTGTCACCTTCATAAAATATTAGAATTTTTTGCTGACAGTGACTTTTGCCAAAATAAATAAATAAATAAATAAAAATTGCTACTTCTGTCTTCCCAAGAAATGTTTCAAGCAAAAAAAAAAAAAAAAAAAGATAAAAGTCATTATTTTAGGAAGGTGACAATATTAAAATCTGTTGTAATGTGATAAAATGTGGAAAACAATAATGGACGCAAATAATCTGGAAAAAAAAAAAAAAAGAAGCCGCACGCAATGTGACAGCTGTATTAATCCGGCGCAGGACAAGTTTCAAAAAGGCAGCAAGGTAGCAGATTTGCGTGCCTGCGGCAGTAGGAGCGAGCGTCTGCCCCGCATCACATCCAATAACTGCAGCAGACGGGCAACAGGTTACTTTGCATTTTAATTATCAGAAGGTCAGGCCAGGTTTCATCTGCTAGCCTTGTGCTTCATGTGATTAAACATGCACCCGGGCGCACAATTTATAGAGCACTGAGGATGCATTGACCCCATCACCGCTTTTACATTCTCTCAGCAACCTTTGCTGATGGAAGTATTGGCAGTAATTTATGATGCAGAGATGTGAGACTGTGAGATGGGAAAGAGCAGAAACAAATAGTCCAAAAATTCGTCCTCAGATCCTTCAAGGTTCTGCTTTTTTTTTTTTTTTTTTAGGTTTTTTTTGTTGTATTCAACATTTTTAATAGTGGCTTGCTAAAGTTAATGGGAATTGTTAAAGAGAACATTTCCCACAGTAAACCTGAGGTTGTAACTTGCTAATGTTTTTTGCTTCTGTCACCCAACACCGTTTACTGCTGCTCTCATAATTTATCCCCACTGAGCTGTTTGGAAGGGCTGCAGGCAGGCGTACATGTGAAAGGCTACATAGCTAGCATGTTTTGGAAAACTAGAAATTTGTTATGGATGCTTGCGAACTCTACCCCGGCTACCCTGGACAACAACAACAATGAAAATAAATAAATAAATAAAAAAAATGTCCCGCCTTTATTACCAATTTATTTCCCATGGAAGTCTGCTCTAATTCACACCACTGTCCCATAAAAGCCCACAGATGCCATTCACTTTGCTCCAGCGCAGGACTTTGGCCCCACTCCATAAGATCCAGTTCTCAGACTTCAGCCCTTTTTTTTTTTCTTCCCCATTTGCATACTGTAACACAGCCGGGGAGGGAGGGCTAACTTTCTCACGTGGGAGGCCAAAGACTGTGACATAATTGTTTGGCGCATTATTAACACTCGCTGACTGTGAATGAGGCTTCCCATGGCAGGCTAAAGAATACACTCCGGCAGAATGGGGAGGCTCTTTGTCATCTGTGAAAATGGGAGGAGCCGCTATCAAAATAATACGTTCCCACACGCCCTGTAGGAAACGGGTCTCCACCTTTATTATGTCAGCCAGGAGAAAAATTGGAGAGGGCGACAACGTGGAGCGCTCGCTAGCTCAGTGCTAACTGATTTGCTGATGCTGCATCCTGTTTAGTATTTGATGTTGCCTGGTGACGAAAGTTTCAACTACTATCACAAGCCTTTAAGGCCAGATGAAATGCTGTGACTATGTTTGAGGCTCTTATTTTGAAGAGACGAATTATATTTTGAAAGGATGTAGTTTGAGAGTTGCCACGTTGTGCTTACCAACCCAACTACTGGAGACTTTTCGTCAAGCTAGAGGCTAGCCAAAACATTTTCCCACTGAAACATTGAAGAAGTTCCCAGAACTTTTCAGTTGTTTCTCTGGGAACATTTTAGGCAAAAATAAATAAATGGTGACGGAAAAAACAGACAAACTTCAAATGATTTTTAAGCGCTGTGAGAATGCCATGGCTAACTGTTATATGCTAACATATGTGTTTGGAGCAATGTTGCATTTTCTTCGTTTTGTAGTGCAGCCTCGACATAGTCAGACCGGGACACTTTGAGAACAATCTTATATATTAAAAAAAACAAAACAAGGAATGTTCTTCGGGGGAAATTTACTGTACAACAAATGCAAAAAAGACACAAGGTAAGGACAATTTGTATGCACTAGTAAATTAAGTAAAAGCAAGTGAGTAAAACTTTATTTATATAGCACTTTTTAATATAAAAATCACAACGTGCCACAAAATAAATTCACAATACAAATTTCAGAAAAGCAGAGGTGAAAAGTTAAGTTTTTCTTTGACTGGCTATCCATCACCCACTAATATGCTGGTGTTGACATCTGCTTCCAAAATATTTATAGATGCTGATATCTAGATTTTCTTAAAAGATCTGCACTGTTAAGCTGATTGCCAGCTCAGCTTAATCTTGATTTCAGAATCTAATATATTGATACTAATCAAAGGATTTTTGGCACTTGGACCAGTTTAGAATGGGGCAAACATGCAAATCAATGGATTGGTCCATTGGACGCTAACCCTCTCTAACCATCAAGTCAGTTGGCTGAGGGATTTGGGTCAAGTACACCAAAAGTACTGAAAAGGACCAGACCAAAATAAGTTCCAGCACAGTGTAATTGCCAATCATTTTGACTGCTGATCAAATGATCTTTTTAGACCATTTGATCCACAAACCATATTGTTCCATGGTTCAGTCTAGACAAAATTAAATTATTACTTATCCAAAGAAAACGACTAAATCTTCTCCAGAGTACTTCTTACCATCGAGACGCTACTAATGGTGTTTTTCAAAATTACCCTTAAGTTCCAGTGTAACTTAAGGGTTTACCACTAACCTGTAGTGTCTTTACCATTTTTGAACAGAGAAGGAAGCCGAGACAACACTAAATGTTAAAACACTCTCTGCCCTTGTGTCACTCTTGACCTGGGAGAGTCTCTAGAAATTACCTCGTGTTTATCAGGACTCTTCTTTCCAACGGAGAGATGATTTAAATGATAAAGGTAGTTTGTAGCAGCGAAGGTTAACACTATAATAATCGGACAGATCTTGTTTTGAGTCTCAGTCAATGTCAGGTCACTTCCTCTGACCGGATAAAGAGGAATGTTAATATGAAGCCTGCCATAGAGGTTGGTAGGAATACTTTAAAGTTCTTAAGAGTTCTTTGTCTTTGCTGTTCCATCAAGTTGTAAGTGTCCATTGAGTAAAAGCCAATTGAATATGTCTAAGCATAATTGCACTTAATTTAAGTGGGTCCTTGTGGGAACCTAACAACAAGCGTAATGAATGTCCAACATTTGCCATTATGTGCTTCTGATTTCGGAGTTCAGATGTCACAACTGAACCTCCAAACTTGTTTCTTTTGTTAGCATCTCGAATGGAACAGGTCTTTTCACATTAGTAGTAACGATTTTAATTAATGAAAACACAATATTGTGAAGTGGAAGGAAAAGTATGAATGGTGCAGTGTTAATATTCAGCGTCCTTTGCTAAAATATCGATAATAAAAATCCAGTGTAAGCATTGGCTTTGTATTATGTTCTGTTATTGAAGAATAGAACAGAATCAAAATATGTTTTATTGTCCCACATTTTGAAAATTGTGGGACATGTAGATTCACAAAAAGGTTTTAAAAGTGTAAAAAAATATATAACGAAACCAAAGGATTTTAAAACATAAAGTAAGAACAAGATCATAACATAAAAATACTGCATGGTTATCAAAAATGACATAATACGAGCCAAAGAACTTATGAATACTATTCGTGTGAATTTATATATTACAGTTTATACTTATATGGTGTCCATAAACCTTCACATACAGTATGCAGATATGTACTCAAACTGTAATGACGTGGTAGAATGGGTTAGTCAAAGCCCAAATCCGAATCTAATGAGACTCTGTGGAAAGGTGTGAAAAATGGAATTCATAATGGCCGTCCGTCCAGTTATTTGTCCAATTGGCCATTTGTTTGTTAACGTGTCAGTTCCCATTGTGCTGTAAAGACAAATACATGCACACACACACACACACACACACACACACAGGTAAACTCTTCATCTATTCCTACCTTGTTTGCTTGCAGTTAGTTTTCAAGTCATGGATGCAACAGACAACTAAAAACAACAGCCCAGTTTATATCTTAATTGCTTTGCCACTGTTGCATGCAGAAATTATAACTCTGCCAAGACGCCCCGCTTAATGGATCCCAACAAATGAAATGTACATTTTGAAAATTGAGCAGGCACGCTTCCAGAATCATTGATCAAGACAACTTTTGATACAGCACTTCCTCCTTACGTCTCTGCCAACTTTTCATTCTTGGCTTGTTTTGCACGACAGACTTCATACGAGACCCGTCATTTTCAAACCCTCCATCCCCCTCCTTCCGCCTTTTTCCTCCAGCATTGTTTGCTTTTGTTGGTACATATCCTGTTGTTTTGTTTTGAGGGTGTAAAGGTCTATGGGAGACTGACACAGCCGTATCAACCCCGTTTAGCATAAAGCTTGAGGCTGGCCCCCCATCCGCGGCCTAATGAAAAGTAGAAGATAGGCTATGCTTGTCATGCTTGGCTTGCCCTGTGATCGGCAGACTGTGGACAGTTACTCCACTTGCATGCCAATTAATCTGCACCACTTAATTTCCCACCGTTACTGGTTTAGTCAAAGCTTACTGGGGGGGGGCAAGACATCTCCTAAACTGTGCTTCGTTTATGTGGCAAAAAACAGCTTACACCTGGAGATTTCACCGTTAAAAACAGATTGATTCTGCTGTTCGCTCAACCTCAGATGTGGACATTAAGAGCGTAATGGTTTTATTTAGCCACAGATAAAATAAGGCAGCAGCCGCGGTTGTGTAGGATTACAGCTTTCCACAGACTCTAAGATGCCTCCAAGGGGCATATTTTCCACCTTTTGATATGGCGCATTGGTTAAAGGGTGCTTTAAGTCGTATTAGCATGCTGTGCAGGCCGGCGCCGAACATTATTATTCCCTTTTATTTATGTGTCAAAGCGGTGGGAGGAACCTGGATCACAGCTCCGGCTCAAACGCTCCTGGCTCCGTCTCAACAGACAGCCTGAGTGTCTTTAAATGGCCAGTCATCACCATTGGAGGGTGGATAAAGATGGATTTCAGATGAAGATTCATCGGGCGAGAACAGACCTGAGCTTGCTGTTTCCTGGCCCCCCCATCGCTCATTGTCGGCCACGAAAACAATCAAAAAGAAACAAAAATAAATAAATAAATAAAAAATGTACGAAAAAAAGTTCTTGTGCAGCTATTTTACAAATCAACAGAGCTGAAAAATAAAAAGGTAAAAAAACAGAAAAAAAAAAAAAGGGCCTCATTCATCATGAATAATAGACACGTTGGCTAAGCTCACAAGGCGAGTGAGGGAATCCAGGTTACAATTTACGGGATAAATATTTCATCGCTAACATCTGTCTGTGTATTCAGTGCCAGCGTGTTTTTTTGAAGTTGGTACAAATGAACGTCAAAACGGGAAGCGAGCGAACAAGCCATCGGGGGAATGGAACAAAAGATGTATCGGCGCTGGGAGGAGATTTGCTCATCAGGAAGAAGGAGAGTGGGCTTGGGGAGGGGGGTGCGGGGGGGGGGGGGCAAGCAAGAATAAAAAAAAAAACTGCTCAGACATTTTTCTCTGCGCCTCGCTCAAATTTATCCGTACAGTGAGGCGGACTCCTCGTAGGAATTAGAAAGTTGTAAAGAGGACGAATGAGGCAGGAAAAAGCAGGTATCTGTCCTCCTGTGTGGCCCTTTCTTCTCCGCCTCTGTGGGGGCTTCGCATGGCTTGGACTGAACTTACATTCTTCCACAGCTTATCCCAGGACTCTTTCAATTAGCCACTAATAGCCAACCAAACAAAGCGCTCTCAAATGTAAGGAAAAAAAGCACTTTGGCTATAAAGGGATTCTTGTTTTGTTTTTTTTTTGTTTTGTTTTTTTGCTTTTGCTTTTGCTTACTTTCAATTATTTTAGACTCCCTTTTTATGTCAAGCCTTTGAGTGGAAATGCTCTATTAATTCCCCATACTGTTTCCCATTTCCTGTTTGTGTCTTTTGTGGGGGGATTTGAATTTGATGACTCCCCAAGGACATTCCCACCCACCCCCCTCTCTGACCGAAATCTCCGCGCACACGCGCGCGCGCACGCGAGGCAAAACACGGCTCACTCAAACACGCTCAATTGGAGAACAGCAGCAGTTTGATAGCCACTTACAGCCACAGAGCAGAGATCAAAATGTCAACCGCCTTGGCCGTTGAACCCCATGCTGAATTGATCTGTATGTATTCCCATAACAGTAGTAGGAGTTTTGCAGATGTCTTAGGATGTTTTTGTATGCGGATGATGTTTTGCTGTTTTATCATTAACACCACTCTCCCTTTTTGTCAGTGGCATTTAACAACTAAAATCACATCACCTGTTCTCTGTGGTCTCTTGCATCTGAATTTATGCCAACCACACCGCCACACAAGTTCCGCAATCGCAATTTGCTTAGCAAAGGTTTAAAAACAGCTGAGAACAAGATGCTAATTACTTTGTAGATCTATCAAGTCAGGGCTTTCTCTAGCCAGCAACAGTAGCTGTGTTTTTATCACAAATGTATGCACAGCTTTATTTATTTATTTCATGCCAATGTCAAAAGAACACAATTTTGCAATTGTGGCGTTTCAATTAATTAAGAAATTAAATCAAAATAACAAGTGAATGAGCTTGTGCAGGCAATAAGTCATTTAAAATCATGTCAGTGGATGTAAACAGTTACGTGAGACACATTCATAATTAGCCGTGGCGCTAGCGCTCATCAGCTATCAGTCATCAGAGGAGACGTTGGCGTCTTATTCAGGCGTCGGAGCGACAAGCCCCGGCTACTTAGGAGCAGCTATATTTTGAGGAAATTATACTGAAGATTGTACAGAAGATCCATGGATTCAAATTGTTCGAATGACCTCCAACTTTTTATGAACTGTGCGTTGCCATGAGAGCTCTGGTGGAGCCAGCTGCACATTGTCTGAAAACGACAAAAACAAACCATCGTCCTCCTGCCACTTCCTGTTGTCTTCTTTGCCATTTCTGCCAGTAGTGACATCCAGCTGTTGAGCAAGTGACTTGTGTGATTTAAAAAGAAAATGTCTCCATTACGGTTTTGCTAAATACATCTATTTTGACATGGCTGAAAAACCACCTTAATCTAGTGGAACAACTTTAGCTAAAATATAAATTTATATTATGCAAATTAATTTTGGACTTTCAATTTACACAATTTTATGGTTAATGGTAACACATTAAAGTTGGTTAATTTTATGAAAAAAAAAAAGTACCATAATTTTAATTTTATTCAAATGACGTTCGACGTTCACATCAGACGTCATTTAATGTGAAATGGCTGCTGCGACTCTCTTTTCACGGTCATGTCATGGTGTCTTTGGATTTTCCCACGCAGCGTTCGGTTTGAATATTTGCACTGAAAGTAGCTAAAGCACTCTCAATTTAAACTCTACTGAATTTTTATGACATTCGCAGCAAAACGCTTTACATACAAAGAGAAGAGAGGCATTTTGCATGTTTTATCACACTATTAACTGGGACAGAACTGAAATAGTGTTGTGAGGAGGTCTTGTAACATGAGATCCTGATGTGTTGACAGAGTCTGCTTACAAAGACCTTATCTAGCTGGCTGACAGCACTTTGTTACATAATCATTGAAGAAGCTTCCGTCTTTTCTAAAAAGCTTCCTTGGTAAAATTTTGGGGATTCATCAAAACTTTGATCTATTTTTTGGAAAACACAGAAAATGAGTAATTTAGTGCTTTTCGCTATTAGGACCACCTCGGATTTAAACAGGCAAACAATAAAGCAGCCGTTGAATCTCAATCTCTTGAAAGCTCAACAGCAATAAGGTTGTTGAAAACACAGGTTGTTAAAATCTTATCTTGTTTTGAGCTCTGGCCACTTGGAGAGGAGTTTCGGCGTTTCTGCAAAGGTTTCGTTGTCGTTCAGGCTGTTCGCCTGCACGGATGCGGCGATTTGGGAGACAGGAAATGATCGTTTCTGAAAAGGGGTCCCAGAGGAAAAATGTGAAAACAGCGGTTTCATCTTTTGGTGGTGCGCCTGCGAGAAGTGTCGATTTTGAAAAGATGACATTGCAGCTCTGTTACTCTCACAAGTAAAACACAGATTGGTGGTGTTTATATCTATTTTTTTTCTGTGTGCGTCATTTTGTTGCCTTGTTGCAGCGCCACAGATTGGCCCGGCATACTTACAGCAGCACCTTTTTTTTTTTTTTTTTTTTTTTTGGGCACAATCGTGTGGATTTACATTAAGTGTCAAGTCAGAAAAACCATTGACTCAGATCCACAATCAATGAGCTAAGTTGCATACACTGACAATACTAATGTGGACCATGTGCTCGTGATAGGCTTTGTTATTATTTAAGGGTGTAGAGTTTTTAAGCATAAATGGCATTTGTTCTCAAATGTATCGGACTGGGACTCGGTTTTGACAGACACCTGAAAAAAAAAAAAACAAGTAACAAAAACTTACAGATGAACATCAACTTCCCTCTCTTTGCTACCCGACAGCCTCCTCTGCAACTGTAAAATCAAACGGAAAAGAGAAAGACAGAAGCAAACACAAAGTGCCTATAGCAAGGCACCACACTGAGCAAGAGACTAAAGCTGCTGCCGCATCCGAACACATCCATACAAAATGAGAAACTGATGGGGCTTGTTTTCCAGCTTCAGAGAATATGGCACGGGTTCAAAAACCCACACTTTTACAACTGTGGCCGCCCCCTCCCCTCCCCCTCCGGTCCCCCACCACAACTTCCTCCCAATCATCCACCACCAAAAAGTTAAGGGCGCAGGAGCCAAGCAGGCTGCCGAGAACGACTTATTCATGCAGGAGGAATAAAAAAGGTGTGAAAATACGTGTTAATATCTGGTGTTGTCGTGTGCGAGTCATTTGAAATCGATGTGGGCTTCCAGGGGTTAATCTTTTAGCAATCTGGGATGCTCGATGCCTCTCGAGCGTCTGCCTTTTTGAAGTGTCTCTCGACTTCTTGAGTTCTCTTCAAACCCTTTAGCAGGTAAAAGATTCCAGCTGAAGATTCATCCAACTAACCTACTGTAAGCTCTCCCTGTGTCCAAAATTATCACCAACATTTACCACTTTCTGCTGGCTGTGTTTAATTATATAGACATACATATCTTTAGCTATATATATGTGTGTTTTTTTTCCCCCCCCATATCTTCTTGATTGGTGACTCCACCACTTAGGATCCCCTTTTTTTCACTCGCAATCAAATCCCCAGGCACTTCAGACTGCATAAAAACAAGCGCAGTGAAGGTCGTCGTTGAAAAGCACTAAAAACCACTCCAACTTCAGAGGCAATAAAACATTTCGTCTTCATCTGCATCCTCTTGAGAAAGCTTTTCTCTTTCAAGTAGTGCCGCGGTGGCCACAAGGACGACTACAAACGGGCCCTGATTTTAATGCCGCCGGTTTACACGGGTGTTTCAAAGGGCACAAGAACAGCCCTGAGAAGGAAATAACACACTCAGCAGATAGTAACGCGTTGCGGATGAAGTCAGTAACTCGCTGATCGGAGGTGAGCGGAAAAGAAAAGGTGGTGGTGTGAAATCGCCGGGGCGCACCACAGCGGGGTCATGTGAGGTGAATATACACAAACACAGAGTTTTGCTAGATAAGAGCTGCGTACATTACAAACAGAAAGGAAAACAAACACCTCTATGTAACTCGTACATTTTCACATTAAAAAAAAAAAAAAAAAAAAAAAAAAAGCTGTTAAGGATTTTATTGAACACAATAGCTTGTTTATGGTGGGACGGTAGCGTTGCAGCTTTGACCAAAAATTGTAACCTACCGTATTTTCCGGACTATAAGACGCACTGGAGTATAAGTCGCTGTCACAGCTGCTGCTGTGCAGTGACCACTCGCACCTGATCATCAATCCTCCTGATCCCCAGCTGCTGCCATATAAGGACGGAACTGCCCCTGCACCGCCTCAGATTGTTGTGAAACCCTCAGCGGTAACACCTTCAGGCCTGCTACAGAAACTTGAGCTGACTGCCCAGTATCTAACCTGTCTGTCTCTGCCTAGATTCCTCTCCTGTCCCCGATCCCTGACCCTCTCCGTTGGATAAGGACCTCCTGGCTTCGATCCCCTGTCTGTCTGACCGGATACCCGTTTTGACCTGGACTCTGGACCCCCGGGCTCGGATCCCCTGTCTGCCTGACCCGAAGATCAGGGACCGCCTGATCCTGATTTGATTCCCTGGTTCTGCCCCTGGCCTGTCTGACTAAGAACTAGTTGACCTCCCAATAAACACCTGGTTTGGAATTTTTCTGTTCAGTCCCTGTGTCCATCAGTGCCTGAGCGTGACAGTTGCATTTTGAGGGAAGTTTATTTGATAAAATCCAACACCAAGAATAGACATGTCATCTTGAAAGGCAATAAAAATGGAAAAGAGGCTAATACTACGGTATGCTAACGTTACATGACACATTAACAACGAATTGAGAACGTGCCTGGTATGTTAACATAACATATTAAGAGTTATTCAGATAACTATAGCATAAATAACATGCTAACAAGTTTACCAAACCATCCGTGTCTCTCCAAATCACTAAACGTAATGAAATCTTCATCCTCAGAGTCGCTTGTAAATAACTCTTTTCACTCCGAAAGTGAAAAGAGTTAGGCCGAGAGCGCCCTCTTGTGGTGGAGTGTGAAAATAACATGTGATATGATATAATGATGTGTTAATTTCCACACATAAGTCGACTTATAGTCCGGAAAATACGGTACTCGGGTTACGGAGAGCATTAAACAGAAGGCGACCCATCGTCATTCACGGACTGCCTTTTTGAGTAAGACGACAAACAGATAGGTCTTCCACAGGATGAAATACGAAAGCGTGAGATTGTAAAATGTCTCAAGGTTAATAAAGTAATTCTGAGTGATAAACTGTCATTAACACAGAAGACTGTGCAAGTTTCTTCACTTAAGGTAGCATGTTAGGCCAAGGCAGTCCTCACATTACCTGCTAAGTTGTTAGCGGAAGCAAGAGCCGGCGCTAGCAAGCGCGGGTATTAGCTTCGTTCGCCCTTCGAAGTTTGACTGACAAATCGGTTAGAAAGTGAAACTAGATGGAAAAACAGACTGACCTGACTAATTTTGTCCTAAATGCTCCGTTGGACGCATCTGTCAAGAGAAGCAAAAATGGAGTTTTAAGGATGAATACGCAAACTTTAGAGGATGACAGGAAGATACAAACAGGTGCTGATGATTGCTCATGCTGCATTTTTTTTTTCTTTTCAAAGGTTATTTCCATTTCATTTAGCATCACAAACAAAGCTTAAATAGTCAATCACATAATTTTGCCAAACTCGCCATCACATGGATTCACGTTAGCAGGGACGAGCTAGCAGACGCTAGCTCTTCCCTGGAGCTAGCGTCTGGACAGAGGGCCCCATTTTGGGGTTTATCTGACAGGCGCAGCGGAGAAACACAAGCGACATATTGGAAGCAACCGCCAATAAAACCCTGCTCTTTACAGATAAGCCTTAAAAATCACAGTCCACAATCAGCAACGCCTGAGAGGCAGTCCGTCTCGAATAACGGGGAAATATCAGGCGCAAGTATCCATACTTTGCCCGCAAATTTTAATGTATTTTCAACAAGCACTGACCATCGGGACGCTCAATTTTTCTTATCTTTCTCCTTCGCAAACTCGAGCCTCTGGAAATGTTATCAACTGCCTCCAACAATTATCATTTACATTTAGATATGTCTTAAATGAAATCGGCGCGGCTCTGGTTGAGTGTTCCAAAACATGTTCTGCTTTTTTTTTCCAGGGGAGATGTGCATTTAGCCCCCGTAATGTTATCTAAGGAAAAAATAAGCCCGCAGCACGATGTGTGTCACAGTCATCTTTTTCACAAACGTGTGTCACGCATTTTGGATTAATGACAAAATCTAAAACTACACAGAGTTTATGGCTGTGAAAAGACACAATGAGAGAAAGTCGGGTAATTCTGATACTTTCAGTCGATTTCACTCCAGACAAGCTGATTTGTTTTTCAGGTCAGCAGCGAGTGAGCGGGATTGCCAAATCTGGCTCTGTAAAATACATTGTGAAACTCAGCAATGTGGCATTCGCTTCAGGGGTTGGAATTGGGCATCAGATGGGTCCACGCTACATTTTGCGATACATGTTTCAATTGGAGCGACAATCCAGCTGAGCAACACGGTGTCGGGAACCAGTGAACAACCGGCTGCTGACCGAAGTTCAAAAGATTTATAAAGTGTCACGCTGAAATGTTTCGGACTCAAGATTGTTTTATGGTGACGAAGATGTTCTGGTTTTGCAACAGTATGGAAGGGAGGCAGAGTAAACGTAAAAAGAAAAACAAAAAAACAAAAAAATCTGGATTTTTAGCAACTAAAAACATGTACACCGCAAAAACACAAAATCTTTACCGAGTGTTTTTGGTCTAGTCTCTAGTGCAAATATCTCACTGCACTTTAAATCAGACAAAACTAACTTAGAACTAACATTTCAACAAGATATGGCAGCTTATTTTACTGATAGCATTCATTTTTCCAATATTGGAATAAATTTTAAAAAATGTAATTTTTTGGGTGGCTAAACATTTTTTGTACAGAAAACTGTATGTTTTAGTCCTACACATTTACATGCATCATGTGTCCAACACATCACACTTTGTCACATTGTTCAACAAAATCGCCAGAGGGTTTATGTTTTTAAACAATTTTCTCTTTTTTTTTTGTTCTTTGTTTGCCTGATTCTACTTTTGAATCAGGTGTTAAAACAAAAAAATTTGTTTTAACACGGGATAAAAAAAAAAACAAACAAAAAAAAAAACAAGAAACAAAAAAAGATTGGTTTTCCAGATTTGTTTTCCAGACATCCTACATCCGCATGTTTGCTTTTGTTACTTTGTGCTGGGCGCTCTGGTGGGCCGGACCGATGCAGAAATGCGCCTTTAACTCATGTATCAGGTTAATCCGGAATCGCTTTACACCAAAGTCTCTTTTTTTGTTGTTGTTGTTGTCGTTGTTTTGAAAGAGCGCTGAAACCGGCTTTGCTGTTTAGCCACGGCTGTGGGTCGCCCCCACTCCCAGCACCCCCTTCTCTTTCCTTTCTGCATGTCCTGGGAAGCAGGGTGAGTAATTACATCATTGTAGCTCTGGCTTTCAGGCCTGCCTGATTGGTTTTGTGGGAACCTTGCTGCTGGAAGGAAGGAACTGCAGGTGTGTTTATAATCAGGACAATAGAAAGAGCAAAGAAAATGTGTGAATGTGCGCTGTTATTCTTTTGGAGCAGATGGAGGAGTGTTTGCGTGCAAATTTTTTTTTTTTTTTTTCCTTTTTCCCTCAAGTCTATTATATCCCCTAAAGTACATCCTTTTGGTTCCCAGAAACACTACATGAACACAAACAGCCGACACAGCTCAGGTACTTTGAATAAAATCGGAGAGATCTGATGCCTTTGTCCTGCTTAAGTGCCAAAAAGGCTTAACCTGCGAATTTAGCTCCCGACCAGGTCGTTGACGGTGCACCCGTTACTCTGCTTCCTGGAACACGGGCGATCTCAAAGGTCGACTCGCTCACAGCCAGCGTAGCGCCGCAGAGCGTGGCGTGTTGGCCGCTAAGAAAGGCAGAGAGACACGGTTTCTTGCCATTGTTCGCTCATTTCCTGCATGTGTGGCGCTTGTCGAGCTGCTCCTTCTGAAGTGGAGTCCCCGATGCAAGGAAAAAAAAAAAAAAGAAGAGCGGGCTAGTTTTATTTATAGAGGTGTGCGTGCATGCAGCAGAAAGAAAAGAAAAGGGAAAAAAATAAATGAAAGCAAAGCACACCTGTCACTTTGTACGTGACGCAGGGATCAGCAGGGAGAGGATGAAAATAGAAACGCTCTGTAGTTTTGTAATTTTTTTTTTTTTTTTTTTTTTTTTAATTCAAATGTCTTTTGCAGCGGCTGTCTGAAAAGTAAATGTGCGGTGCTTCGCAGAGCTATGTATGGTTCTGGGACTTTTATCATATTTTGCCACAACCAAAGTGTGTAGCGGGCCGACACAACGCAGCTGCAAAGTGGAAGGAAAAACAAATTTGTGGTATCACTTGCAGAATTAAAGTGATTTAAAAAGCCGCGTCTCAACAGCTGAAAAGCTTCCCAACAACAACCAGGCACTTTAACGTCTTTCAGTCTGGTTTTCGTGCTCAGGCTGTTCCAGTCAAAGTGTTCAGTGACATCCACATAAATACGGGCTGTGAAAGAGCCACAGTGCTGGTTCTGTTGGACCATCCATCACTGCTGACCATGACAATATCACTGAAACGAATGGAGAGTTGGATAGGACTCTCTGGTGCAGAACTTGACTTTATCAGGCCTTACCTGAAAAAGAGGGATTACTTCGTGTCAATAGGCAAAAGTCAAAAGTCGGGTACCTGAAGGTCCAATCATTGGACCCCTCATATTCAACATCCACATCCTCCCACTAGCTCAAGAAATGAGATTAGCTTCCATGAGATACGATGGCACCAACTGACACCAGCGACTGGTGTCAGTTCTTTCAAATGTGTCATAACTTCTTTCAAACAAAATGAAGATATTATTTTTGGCCTGAAAGCAGAACGATCTCGAGTCCCAACTGGAAACTAAGGATCACCTCCGAAATCAGAGTGCAGTGATGGACTCAGACCTGAACCTTCACAGACTCATTGAGACAATTACAAAATGATCCTCCTATCATGTGAGGAATATTTCTTGGACAGACACTTTGACCTATTTTCTGAGTCATTTCGCTTACTTTGACAACTTACGGACACTCACAGCAATGAAATGTATATCTGTTCATCCTTAAAATATGGGGGGGAAAAGGACATAAAACAGTGCAATTCTGAATTTCACACCCTCGTTCCACAATACATGCACATTATTCAGAGCGTGTTTGCATCAAATAGCCTAGCAAATGCTGGCTGTTTTACAACATCCCCTCACTTTTTACATCCAAGTCGACCAAAGACATTTTTTGCATACATCAGCATATAAGCAAAGAGAGCAACAGAGCAAGTAGAGTGGCCCAGTCCAAGTTCTCACACAAATCTAATTGAGATTTGAAAGCTGATGTTGAAACTGATACAAACTTTCCCAATCCAACTGAGCGTAAGCTATTTTACGAAGTGAAATTACGAAAATAAATGTAGAAACGCCAGTTTTTCTGGGATGAGTTGTTTTTTTTTTTTTTTTTTTTTTTACGTTTGTCAAAATTTGTGTGTCACGCAAAATGGAAACACTTTTCCCATTGCGCATGATCAGAAATCGGACGTTACGACTGGCGGACAAGAAAGTCAAGATGACAGGAAGTGGAAGGAGAATGACGGCCTGGAATTTGATTTTTTTTTTTTTATGACTTATTGCATTAGCAAACTTATTCGTGTGTGATTTTAACTGTTTTTCTTATTTAACAGAAACTCTGCTATTGCAACGCTGTGTTTGTTATTTGCGCCAGTTTTCCTTCAAACAGCTGGTTTCAGTTTGCAGATGTGCGGTTGGAGCTGCCGAACCTCAAAACAACTTGCAGCTCAAAGTGCAGAGCCATTTGGACTAAGAAACCTTTTATTTAAAAGAAGAAAAGGAAAAAAAAAAAAAAAAAAAACGTTGAAAAACTGTGTTCCGTTTGCTTTCCACCTCACAATCCGGGCACCACTTGCAAAATAAGAGGCGAGGACGCTTGGCCAGGCTCTGCACCTCTGCAGTGTTGGGATGTAGGAAAGGAGCGCCCGTTTACGCAGCCGAAGATACGATTTTAAAACTCGCCGGCATCGCAAATCGATTCTGACAGGTGGTTACACGAGGTTTATTTTCCGGTGTGCACGCCGAACTGCTGCCCGTCCGACTGAAACCTTTTCAATTTGCTCACGTTCTCGCCGTTCACTTGAGGTCAGAGCGCCTCGGTGGGGAGGAACCGGGGCTGCCAGGCTTCCATCTCCCCGCTCCGCACTCTTTTGCACTTCAAAGTCTCACGGCGCACCTTGAGATCACCAACTCTGCATCTCAGATGCAGAAGAAAGGAGATACATTATGCTTTGAAGAAATTGATCCCGCAAGGTTGGCAAGCTGGGTGTCAGCCAAGGTGGTTATGATACGGTTACGGTTCTGTCAGGCAGGTTTTGAATAATTTCTTCTTCTTCTTTTTTTTTTTTTTCTACCTCAGCCTTTTGTGAAAACGGTACTATTAGATGTGCTATTATGAGTCAATAATCTTCATCCCTGGTGTCGCTGCCGCGCTTAAAGTGTCTCTGGGTGTCGTGTCAAGCGAGAGGGAAACGTCGTCTGCAATCAAAGCGCATGGATGCGACTGAGATTTGACCCAATTTGTTTTCAAGTTAAAGACTCGGTATGTCAAGAAAAATCTTCACTCCTCCACCGGGTGGAATTAGCTAAACGAAAAAAGAAAAAAAAAAAAAAAAAAAAAAAAAAAGATATGCATCGCAAACCGATTCGAAAAAAAAAAAAAAAAAAAAAAAAAAAAAGAAAAAAGGAAAAATCCTTACTCCTGACACGACATTATTTTCTACGAGTCTATTAGAAAATAACTGCATTTGCAAAGACGGGGGAGGAATACATTATGAGCAGTTAGGCTGAAATGACAACACACATTATGAGGCGATTAGTTTACACAGGCAGCTAATGGATCCAATCACAGCACATTAATAAACAAGACACTTAGCTTTGTATCCACCTGAAGAGCCTCATCAATCTTTTATTGCGATAGCCACAGCCGGGCCAGGCGGCGTGGGCCCAATATTTCGACTGCCGGGTGGGGAGGGGGACCGATGTCAATCGCTCTGGCCTCGTGTTTAGCCCCGCCGCTGCCGCCGGTGATGCAGGAGAGAGAACAAACGCCTCTTGGAGTGAAAGAGCAATCAGTATGATTATTCTCTGTGCCCCGCTGCACAAAATGACCATCATATATCTGCGGGAGTTGATAGGATTGGCGATCAATGGCCATGAATCAATGGCTTTAAAGTCAGGTGCTGTGAAAGCGGACCGAGGCGCTAGCACGTTTGACGCTTCGGCCACCGAAGGGTTATATGAACTGAAATGGAAGCTAATGGCAAGGCTGCAGAATTACGACTCAAGAGGATATTTCCACATCAGCCACTTTGTTGGGTGCACTTGCTAACACATCTTGGTAGAACCAGGTTGGACGTCACCAGCCCCCACATTTGCCCTCAGAGATGCTACAATTCTTTTTGGCAAAGATTTAGCAGGGCGTCAAAATCGCTCCTCTTGAGATTTTGATCCATATCAGGTCGACACACCTGACGTGACTCTTTCATTCCTCTTCATCTCAGATGGGTTCTGTTGGATGTGGCTCTTGTGACTGTAGAACCTAAAAATCTAGATTTGGGTTTGGACCAGAGACCCCTTCAGAAACAACGGAGGAGACTATAGCCCAGGGCATTGTGGGTAAACACTTCCAAAGCAATCCGATGAGTCTATCAATAGCAGTATGAATGACTTGTGACAGTAGAGAAATCCTGCAACCGCCAAAATTCGGCTCCTCCGTTTTTATTTATGTGTGGTGAAGAAAGGAGTTGAACTCAATTTCTTCTTCAGAGGTACTTCTCATTCCCTTCAGTGGTTCTTGGGGCAGTGCAGGTCAAAGGGCGGAGCGGGTTTTTCAATTGGTTTGAATCATCTGACACAACGGAGCGTGAAAGCGAACAGCCCCATCTGAAAATGTCGCAAAAGTTACAATTTTTACCAAACAATCAGGATTGAAAACATCACCAAAAGGCCTTTCCTTCCACATTATGACGCTCAACTTGGACATCATATCAAGGCATCTAAATGCACCGAGTTCCTGTGACGTGGTTGGTTGATTAAGTGATTAAGATTTTGCTGTATTACCAATTTACCGACTGTCTCTACTGAGCTTGTTTCTTTGTAACGATATACTTCGGTGTTGTCCGGAGGTCGTGAAGTGGGAGCAGGCAGCCAACAAGCACTTCTGCAGTCCTTTATAAAACCTAATAACCAACAATACAGAGCATTAAAATGAAGAAAGGCCATAAACAAAATGAAATGTTACAATCAGACACATATCGTAATGGCTCTGCAGGGGAAATAAAAATGCATCAGTCGTGCAATGCGTATTCCTAAACAGTCAGTGTATTTAAATCGATTTTTTTTTTTTTTTTTACAAAGCAAACAGGAAATATGGCTCCGAAGCCGCAGTCCACCAACATGCTTCAGAGGGAAAGAAAAGAAACCCTGGACGGATCAATCTGTTAATCAGACTATTAATCACCTCAAAAATGCGTGTTTATCATTTGTCTGCGACGCGTTCGTTCTGATGGATTACGTGCATTACGGCCGTGCTTCCGATCTGATTTGTATTCCTCGCCGCGCTGATTACAAAAATTACACTGCTGATGCGAAGGTTTTCCTCGTGCAAGACTGATGGCAATGTTGAAAAAAAGGGAGCAACCGGATGCACGTGTTTTGACGGAGGCAACAAAGCAGAATCCGGGATCGGTAGATGAATGCCGAGGCATAAAAGTGAGAACGATTAGAACAGTGGCGGGGATGAGTGACAGACGGGAGCTGAACGGCGGCATTAGCATAGAGGTGGGGAGGGGTGAGGTTTTAGCAGAGTTTTTTGGCTTTTACTCCGTATTTTTCATGACTCGGGGGCGTATTCCCCGTGGTCTGCAGACAACCTCAGGCTGTTCTCTCAACTTCACCAAGTCTGTCTCTGTCTCTATCAGCCTGGGATCATGGCTGCTCTGGGTTTGCGTGTGTGTGTGTGTGTGTGTGTGTGTGTGTGTGTGTGTGTGTGCGTGAGTATTTGTGTGTGCCCATGCTGTCTGTTGCTTCAATAAAACCAGGCAGAGCAGACTGGGACTTGGGGAGGAGGGGGTGCGGGGTTGCGGAGGGGGAGATTGACAGACAACACCAGCTCACAGGCACACAATAATAATTCGGCACCGGCACAGCGTGCACGCAGCGGCACACGTTCACACCACTGCATGCTGCACCGCTGTTGCGTGGGCAGCTACTTTTACACGCGTACACCAGCGTACAAACACAGACACCCGCACTTCACTTGGTGTATGCTCGCATGTGTGAGCATTAGGTAGGGAATAACGCGTTTCGGCTCCCCTGGGTGCCAGGTGCCGACAGGACATTGTCTGCTGGAGGCAGTTATCTGAGGACAAGTAGTACAAGGAGGAGGAGGTAGAAGAGGAGGAAGGGTTTTCACCAGAGTATTGCCGGAGAGCTGCTGCAATATGCAAAGACGAAATCTGCGCATGCTGTGAAGAATTCACTGTAACATGGAAATCTAGCAGCTCTGATGAGACTGAGGGGTGTGATTCTACCTCTGTAGAGCCCCAAAGACATAAAAAAGAAGAAGAAGAAGAAAAAAAAAGAAGTAAAGCACTTCAATAAACCCAGCAGGTAAAGTAAACTATTTCCAAGGCAGTGAAATTGTACTTGCACAAATCATCTATTGGCACATGCCAGAAAAGGCATTCTGGTTAGCCCCACAAGGACTTGATTTTAGAAAATCTGGAAAGAAAGAAGACCATCTGACTATGCTCCTGGTGATGGAGCCTTCAAAATGAGTCAAAAATAAGCCAGAGAGAGGATTGTGAGGTCTTTGTGGATAGGCCCCTTTACCGTACCGTGCCATATTGCACCATACCATACCTTAAACCACAACATACATCGTACAATACAATGGCATACCATACGCCCAAACATACCACTTTATTTCTAAAGCACTTAAAGTACAACATAGTGGGCTGACTGAAGTGCTGTACAGAAATATAAAAGCAAACAACAAAACAATCACACAAAAATAGAACTCAAAACTTCACAGATACATGGAAAGAGTAAAACGACACAGATGCTAGGATGAGAGCATCCAAGAGGAAGGATGCTCTCATCCTTCCGAAACAGAGGAAAGAACTATCTTATGATTCAGACACCAATTACAATCTAATAGTCCTCTGTCTGTTGCTTCAATAAAACCAGGCAGAGCAGACTGGGACTTGGGGAGTCCCAGTCTGCTCTGGGACTGCTCTGGGATTGCCACCTTCTAATCTGCTAGAAGGTGGCAATTTTTCAATTTCTTAAGACAATTTTTGGACTGTAGATGCATGTCATTTGATTTCTTTTGAACCTTTCAGAAGTTTCTGTCCCAGAAAACATCTGGAGCTTGAGTGACTTCTCCCATTTAGTCTTCTTCTCTCTTTGCACGACTAACACTTTTGCAGCCTATTTTACCACAGATTCTTTCATTATATTTTGATATAAAGGGAAGGTAATGGCATCTTCTGCACACGACTTTCTCATGCATTGTGTGAGGATAAAATTCTGTGTCAACTTATCTGCATTCACATTAAATTAAACAAACAAAGAAAAAAATAGCTTCTGGTTGCAAGCTCTTCGCAAGACTATTTACATCACTTGTTGAGCCATTTGAGACTCAGTGAATGGCTGAGCCCATTCAATATACAGCTGTGCCGTATGGGATTACAAAGATACAGAGCACAGTGGACGCCTGCTCGCTGTTCCCAGCATCCTCCTTGTTTATGTCCAGGAAACGTTAGGGATGGGGAGGCAAGCGGAGGGGAATCCCACACGGTCATGTAATCTGTGCTGAGACACAGCGCATGAAGGGAAGGCTTATCTCTGGAGGGCTCACTGTGAAACAGCAACGGGGTGGGATCAGTGGTGGTGGAATCTGCTGAATGGAAATCATGCTCATCATTTCATTCGTTTTCATCCACAACAGCGCGTGGATGGCTGGTGTTCTATTTCAAAATTCCTGGTCAAGCTGATGTGCATGTTTTTTTTTTAAGTCTTTATTAGCTCAAGCAGTCTTTATTTGACAGTGGTCAGATAGAAAAGAGGGTAAAGAGAGAGAGGGAAGACATGCGGTGAACAACTTTGAGCTTGCTGTTTTCTAAAGTTTCTAAATCTAATGAGTTGCTGGCTTGTGCTGTTTTCTGCTTGTTTTTGAACATGATGTTGCTTATTTGGGCTTCACTTTCTTTCTGGAAAAAAGACAATACCCGTGTCTACTCAAAGGCCAAACGGTAAGCCTCCACCAGTCGGTCTCAAAGCAAAATCCAAAGAAACTGGAGGTACAATCTTCTACTGGCTGCAACAAGATGCACCTTAAGGAAGGACAGGTAGGCGTAGCACAAGTTTCATCGACAGCTAAAAAAAAACAAGCAGAAGCTCTTGACAAGGTGCCTTTCGGACCTGTGAAGAGTTACCGCTTTACCTGGCGCAACGGTAACCAATGGTGAGTTAAAGCAGTGAAACTAAAACATCTAGGAACATAAGGGACAGTTCATTGATTAGGTGATGGAAGCCTAAAGAAGTGATGCTTTGCAACTTTGCAAATGTCTGCATCACTTTTTAAAGAACAGCAGAAAACTGCACGCTATTACACATTGTTCCCCAACCCAGCAGCCGTAGTAGTAAACAAGGCTTTTTTCATGACATGAGTTGAGGGGAGAGTGTGTGCGTGCGTGTGTGTGTGTGTGTGTAGGTGTGTGTGGGCGGAGTGGGGTTTACTCCGCTGTTTTTGTAGTCAGTGCAGATTACAGTACTTGCCTGAACTTGTGAAGGCCCTTATTAAATTTCAGCTCATCTCCCCAAGGACATGTCGCCAACCCTGCGTAACCCCGACATCACATCGCCTCAGCCCGAGCAGGATGACACATCCTCACTCCCATTCCAGCTTGTTTTACTATTTAATTTCCCTGCTTTTGTACTGCGAGCACAAATCCGAGCTCTGGGGCAGAGCTCGGATCTCCCCTCCCCTCCACACACACACACACACACGCACGCACACACACGCACACACACACACAAATAACAATGAGCCATGCCACTATCTGTGTTTTAACTGGCTCTGCCGGAGGAACGCTCTGGATCGCAGCCAAAACAATTCATTCACACAGAGTTCCTCACACGCCCATGTTATTTTACTCCTTTATTTTGGAAGCTCAATGGCGAGGCCTCATTCATCACTGCTGGAATGGCACCCAGTGTTTTCCCTCTCCTTCTTAAAGAGGAAAGATGGTTTGCAATCATTTCGCCTCCTGAGTTGATCTAATGTAAATAACTGGCATTTGTTGCGAGGATTATAGAAGTCCCTGTTGAATCTGAGTAAAGCTCCAGTGGTTCAGGATGCTATTGTAAATACTGAGGTCGGCTTCCATGTTTTTATTCACGTCTTTCACTATGGAGCTCTCTACCTGCCCTTCCTGGCCAACCCAAACACACACACACACTCACGCGCACACGCACCCTTTCAAATCTCCGTATCTCAGGCAGTAGAAGCTAATATTACTCATCTGTGTATTTTCATATGATTCTGCTGATGAACCGCAGGCTGCCTGGTCTTCATCTCTGCAGACAGAGCAGAGAGTGAGGAGCATCTGTATCGCAACACGCTCATGCAAAAATGACCCTGCTATCAGATTTGCGGCCTGGACCGCCAAGACATCTGGCAACCAGCATAAGACTTCCCGGGTACTTTATGCTTTTGCTGATAAGATAACGCATAAGTTAGACTTTGTGGCCTTGTCCCCTTAAGACACTCTCTGTATGCCTGTTAAACTTTACTTTCTATGACAGTTTACAAAAGGACACTGATCTCTTGTAAATCTTTGTCAAGGCTTGGTCTTACAGGATAGTTTATTGCTCAGGAACGTTGATACACTAACGTGAGAAAAAGGCGAATATGCATCTAAATATAAGGATAATGGCAGTCAATTCAATGAAGTACTTCAGTAGAAGCAAGAATCGGTGGAAAAGATGTTCACAGGTCAGCTATTGGCAGTCAGGTTCTATGCCTAGCAGGTACTGGGGTGGGTCAAGGGTTAAGTATCTAAAGAACAAGTCAAAGTTAAGTCTTTGAAGGACACGATCGAGTCAAGTTTAAATTTGTTTGCGGCAAGTCAAGTGTCACGTCTTTAAGAGACCGGTCTTTGAGGAGAAAGTCCAAATCAAGTCTTCAGGCAGGTCTCAGATCTGTCACCTGAAATCCAAGTCAACTTCCAAGTGTTTGAAGGCGACAGACAAAGTCAAGTTTCAGTTTCTTCATCTCAAGTTCAATTCTTGGTTTGGTTTTCAGAAAGAAATTCCAGTGAGACCTCGAGTCTGAGGGCAGGCACAAGTTGAGTCTCAAGACTTCAAAGGTGAAGTCAAAGTGAAATCTTACATCCCCAATGATTCAAAGAAACAGTTCTACTCAAGTCCAGATCATGTAGTCAGTCAATAAAACCAGATGATTGTAGGTCTGGAATGAAACTCGAGGACTGTTTCTGAAAAACACACAAATCTAACAGTGGCAGAAAGAGATCAACACCGGTTACTAATAGACGTCTGTGTTTGATTTCATTAACATGTTAATCCCTGCATTCGTGCCGTTTCCTCCTTCACTGTACACTAGAGTCATATAGGCATTGGAGTCTTTCCTAACCGTCACTCGAAAGGCCACGACATACCCGGATACGTTTTGGAATCCGATCCGATGGAAAATTGTATCGGAAGAAACTGGAGGTACAAAAAAAAAAAATTATAGAAAGTTAAAGCACATGAGGCCTTGCAGGTCACTGCCGATTCCCTGCAACTGCGTCTCCGACTGATAGAGCTCAGGTCTGTTTTGGTTGGAATCTGACAGGAATGTCAAGAGTGAGACAGGAAGTGAGACACAGAGGGACAGTAAAACACATCCTCTTTGGGGGGGGGGGAAGTACAAATTAAAGTCTTTCATTCACGAAAAAAAGGAGTGTACTTACCCCGTAATAGCTAAGAAAAGGAAAAATCAAGAGTGAAACAGAAATCTTGTATGAGCTTGTTCAAGCAGCTTTGAGTTTATGCTGGTGATTTCCAGTACACACTCTTACGCACATACTCTCGAGTCAGGTGGTCCAAAGAGGGTCTGCTGAGTTGGGAAAAACATAGGATTCTCGGAGATCAAAGTACGTCAAGAAAAAAATTGATGTGAGACTACCAAACCGAGCATTTCTTTGCATGCATGTCCATTATTTTCAGACCTTCTCCTCCTGCACGTTTTGTTTGTAACTCTTGGTCAAAACTGTTTCTTTTCCACTGCCTCTAGCAGCCTGCTGGCTGTCACCGAGAGCTGGCCCATCTGGAGCAGCACGACCTGGGAGCAACAACAGGGGGTGTAAGACGTGACTGATCTGCTATATGTTCACATTAAATGGCCAAAACGTTCCCATATGAAAGGACTGCCATGAGAAAATTGTCGCGCAAAAATTTGGCTGTAGGGTTGCTTTTCTCTCGAAAAGACTTGGGTGGCGTGTCACCTTCCGTCAGGACAACGATCCTAAACAGGGCAGCCAGAGGGACCACAGAAACATGAAGCATGTTCACTGGTCACATTGAGTCAACCAAGACCCAACCTGTACCAAGAATGGAATGACGCTTTTCAAAAAGACTCTGTCAGAACACCAGACAGAAAGGGAACAGCTAAGGTTCTACTAAAACGTGGGTTGGGGGAGTGATGCGAATACCTTTGCAAGGCACTTGTTCGCGCATTCCCACCCGATTCTCTTTGCTTTCCAAAAGTTATAAGGGAGATATGGATCAGCAGATCGCAGCGAGCGACACCAAAAGTCATATCTCGTAAAAAAATCAGCGAAAATAAGTTTGCGAGGAGAGTTCCTCTGTTTACCAGCAGCATATGAAGTCAGAGCAAGTGGCTGAGAGCAAACAGGATATTGAAGCCTGCATACCAGACATCATACCTTCGTTTCAGTGCAGTGCTAATTTAATCTCTGTTACTACGGAGGCAGAACCGGAGGGCAAATCCGCACATGGCCATTTCCAAGTTACGGCTTCAGCACCGAACAGGAGATATTCTGCAGATGCAGATCTCCTTGTTTCCCCATTTAACAAAGGTGACTTCCTTCGGGCAAGTCACCTTTCACCACAATATTCTGTAGCACTACCGTGATAATGATAGAAATTATGCTTAAAACCATCCAGTAATTTTTTTTTTTTTTTTTTTTTTTAAGTGACTGCATGGCACAGAATGTTGCTCCTCAAAAACATTTCTATTAGAAATGTACATCATCAAACTGCACGTAGAAATTTGGCTTAATCGTATTTCAAAACAAACTGATATTTATTGATGCTTTTTGTGAACACCACAGTGGAGAAAACAGTGAAAATAACATTTCAGTTAGTTTATTTTTTGAACATCAACCGGCATTTATAAAATAAAGATCTTATCACAAGAAACTGATGTCGATAAATGGTAAAACGATACGATGATTGCCCACCTCGGGTACCATCGCACACGGAACCGCGAGCAATACACGCCGCTTGCTTTGATCTCCAGGAATCTTACATTTTTCTGATCAGAGTTTTTGCCTGAAAAGGCTCTTTTGCTCCACAGGTTAAAAAAAAAAAAAAAAAAAAAAAAAAAAAAAAAAAAAAAAAAAAAAACAGAAGAAGAAGGGGTGGGGGGAGAAAGGAGCAAAATGAACTTAAGATTCTCAACGATGACTGGTTTTTTAATGAGAGGATGAAAAATCAAGGGATTCCAACAATAAGTGATGTAACTGATGTAAGCTGAACCCGTATCAAACGAGGTCTTGGGTAACGGGAACGAGTGCGGCTCACCGCGGGAGGATGAGAAACTCGTTATTCTGCGGCTGACGCAGAGTGCAAGAGAGAGAGAGAGAGGGAGAGAGAGAGAGAGAGAGAGAGAGAGAGAGAGAGAGAGAGAGAGAGGAGCGAAAAAATAAGGAAGAGCAGATAAAACAAGAGTTTTTTTTGTTTTTTTTTTAATGATCAAAATTCCAGTCACAAAATATTAGGGCTCATGCCGGTTCTGCAACTTGGAGCAGACGGGGCTCCGCTAAGTCTCCCAGCTGCCATTGCATGTTGCATCATGAAAACACGCTGCATCCTCGGAGGGAAGTGTCAAAACAGCAGGAGGGCTCAACGGCGGCATCAAACCGTCGCACCCCGCTGCTCTGTACACGGCAGCGGCGGAGGTTCTCCGCGCCGTGAGGCCGTGTACACCGAGCAGAGTCTCTGCTGGGATTGGAAGGGAGTGAGGGCCGGGGCGGTGCTCCGTTGCAAACGCTGGAGCCCGTACAGGTGATCATGAATGATAATTCTGCAGACGAACACATAAATTAGCTGCTCCTGTGATCCTCGGCGTGGATCAGCGAGCGAGCGAGCGAGCGAGCGAGCGCCCGGCTCGGCTCGACTCGACTCGGAGCAGGAATGCAAATGGCATTTTCTGCATTAATCCGAGACGTGGTGATTGAATTGCAAATGCACTAAAGTAACTGTTTTTAAATTCATTTAAAGGCTTTGAATAGTAATCGCGCTCCCCTCCTCCTTTACCGCGTCGGCTAACACACAGAGAGAGGAAAAAAAAAAAAAAAAGAGAGAGAAGAAGAAGAAGTGGATTTTAAATTCTCTCGGTGCTTAAACTTGCTGACCGTGGCCACGCCGTTCTGGGTGGGGTGGGGAGGGGGTGTACAGATGCAAGATGCCGCTTCTGTTCCGACGTGCCTTTGCAGCTAACATTTACAGAATTATCATGTAATTGCTGCGTCTTGGCTACTTTGACGTCTTTCGAAGCATGAGCATGATAACCCATCATTACGTAGCGACATGGTTGACTTTGGAAGCTGTGGGCATTTAAGCTGAAGGGAAGGGTCACTGTGTGGGAGAGCGGATAATGAGGTGCAATTTTCCCGTGTTTACCACTTGGTAGTAAAGTGACAACCTCCCGTTTGAGTGGAAATACCACGCTTGTGCGGCGTGACATTTTATCCGTCGCGTTGTTGCCGTCAACAGCCATCCCCAAAGTTGTAAATGATGGTATTTGAGCCGTAATTTGGACGTGATTTATTGAAGTGCGTCATTACGGGAAATGAGCCGCGCGGTAGACTGTCGGCGAAGATGGCAGACAGGTAGAAGCTCCCTGGTCGTCTGGTATTTCCTCCCACTATCCACGAACATGCATGATGGTTCGACTGGGGATTCTGTAATCGGTGACTTAATTGTTTCTGCGTGTGTCGGATTCTGTTGAAGTCTGAACCCGTTGGATCCGATTTCACCTCATTGCTAATGCTTGGCCATGACATGTGGAGTGTGCCAGCACGGTTCTTCTCTCCTTGAGCCAGGAAACCTACTTCCAAGTTTTTGCTGTGTTTGTCCTTGTGACACACTTTGAATAAGGTCCTGTGCAGACGTAAACAACTACGACATATTTTGTGTAAAAAACTAGAGAACACAGAAAACTTTGCAATAGGTGATGACAGGCCAATGGGTGACACTGTAACATTGCCAGGGAACGACACGAAAAAAAACCCCAGATTGGCGCCATGTTTGGTATTTGTCAGAGCGAGACGCACGCAGGATAGGAAGAGAGTCGGAGCTTCGACGTCATAGATTGAGGCTACAGAGGTGCAACATGATGGTTTCAAAGAGGACGCGGCTAATACAGTGGCGTTATTACGCCACTGGCGTAATGTAGTCGAAAATGGACTCAAAAAAACATTGTCGTTTATCGCAATGACTTCCGCGACGATTTATCGTCTAGCAAAATTTGTTATTGACGTAGGCCTACGTTAGACCAATCGGTTCTGGGGAGGTAGCCACGTTTGACGTGTTGCAGACCAACGTTTCCCTTTACCTTTCTGCTTTGCTCCTCAGTCTTCATAATGCTGTTTGTTCATGAATGTTCTCCAATAAACCTGCGAGATCTCAATATTAGGCCTGAATCTCACACAGGTGGTTGTACTGGACGTCATTCGGGTGTAAGAGCGTGAAGGAGCAGAAGACTGCTACCGCAATCAAACGATGGCCCAAGTCTTGTGTCTATATATGTATTAGACAGATCTGTGCCCCTGTAGCAGCTATTTAAGGAAACTTGTCTACATGTTACATAACAGACAAGACGGGAATAAGAGATCCACTTAGATCTTAAACCTCCTATATCAGCTGTCTGTGATTCCACACCAACGGATGGAGGCGCTTACGTATGCTAGTTCAGATACAGAGTGTCTTATATGGTTCTTTGATCATTTTAAGGTCTTACCTGACTCTTTTCAGCTCCATCAGTCCCATCATTTGTTCTGTATGTACTGACATTTGCCACTGATCCCTAACACTCCTTTGCTGGATTGAGTGGGGGGTTTGGGGGGAAACCCTCCCCCCCCCCCACTCTGTCGTCTTTTAAGGTGCAGTAATATTTTTACCGTCTCTCGATGATATTAGCATGAACGTAAAGTGGTCGTTAAATCCAATCGGGTCTCGGCGACGAAGAGAGGGAAACTTTGGGTGTAATACGGGCAGGATTCAGCATTCCCTCAGGGAAATGCGACTTTATTATATGCGAGTTGAGCGATTGTCTGCCCGGCCATCACTCATCGCTCGCGTCGAACTTATAACAACCAAGTGAAGTGATGAAGTGAATGAGGCAAGGAGCAGCAGCCTGTGCAGGTACTTTTCTTTTAACGGACACTAAAAACTCTCTCGCGTCTTCTCAGGTGATTAGATTCCGTACCTGGAAACTTTTATGACCTTTCCCTCTAACTAGGCAATATCCCGATAATGGCTCCCCTCTTTAGTTTTCCAGCCAGCAACATAAACTTACCCCCCGCTTTCTCTTCCTCCACGTGTTTCCCCCCCAGAGCCCCCTTCCCTCTCCAATGCCTAACTTGATTTGATTTATAACAGCTTTACAATGAATCTGTTGCACACTTAAACCGGATAATATCGCAAATAACCCGGTGACAGCGGCTGAGTACAGTGGACCATCTCTAATGAGTCTCCCATCGTGAAAGTTGTCCTGCGAGGATTCCCCAAAGGGACGGTCCGGGGGTAAAAAGAATGAAAGATTTAAAAAGTGGAACACAAAAGGAGGATGAGGAGCTCATTAGAAGTCGCAGAGGAGTTTGAACATGACAAGACAAAGGGACCCTGCCGACCCGCGGCACACACCTGAATTCTGAATGACATTAAAGTTTCAGTCCTGTCTGCCATTTTTTAATTTTTTTTTCTTTTTTTTTTTTTTTTTTTTTTTTTAGCAAAGACAGTTTTTAACTCGTCACCTCTAGTTATAAATGATTGATGTTTTAAAGAAGTAGGCACTAAATTCCAGAGTTTCTGCCAATGGACACACAGACACAAGGAGCTTCTCACACTATTGCAAACGGAGATATGCAGAGGCGTCGGAGGAGCTTCTGCATGTTTGCTTAATCAAAAATCACATTTTTAATAGAAATACTGATGTAGAGACACTGCAAATTTTGGTGGCACGATACCAAGTCAATACAGGACCATCGATATTGACATTGATATCGATACCGATGCTGATACTTTCTATTTAAATTTTTATTCCTAAATAACTAAAGTAGAAAAAAAAAAAGAAAATCACAAAAACAATCACGAAACCCTGGAGGGACTGCATTTCATAACCATTTTGCATTTTAGCAGAGAAGTGATGCAAAAGGACAGAGGGGCAGCACCACATCACACCTTCTTTTACTTTGTGTCAATTTTTAATTTCTTTCTGCTGCACATTATGTCCTGTCCAAGCAGTGTAATAACAAAAAAAAAAAAAACGTTGTCCAGTTCCCAAGGAGAGGCCCAACAAATTTATTTTTAAGAAGAAAAACATAAAAAGGAAGTCAAAAAGCCGAAAGGGAAAGAGAAGAAGGGTAAAGAGAATGCGAGAAAGCGCTTGAGTTTGTAGAAAGAACATACACATGTACACTTTGCAGAGGTTTCAGGACTCACACCCAGGAGCACAGCTGGATCTTCATTTCCATTCCAATCATATCATAAAATATTAGTTCTGAAATGGAGGAGGCCTTTCATGTTTCAACCTGAAACGTGGCAGAACCTCAGCGGGTGGCAGAACGCCGACGTTAACGCTGAGCGGAGACGATCCGACAGGATAAATAATCTCGGATCTCTTAGCTAGCGCGTAAACAGTCTGTAAAAATGAACCTGCAGACGCAAAAAAAAAAAAAAAATAAATAAATAAACAAATAAATCCTCCAACACCACATTGGTTTAGCACTGTGTATTTGCGAACGGCGCGTTAAAATAATTTATAGGCCTCCGTATAGTGTTAATTGTCACTTAACAATGTTTGCCAGTCCTATTTTAAAAGCATATTAAAGTTTACGCTTGTTTAGTTTTACAGCACTTTCTGCGAGCGTCGTGTTTATCCACCATCTGGGATTTTGTCGATGTATTCGTTCTTATATATGTGTGTTAAATTAATCTACTAAGGGAACACAGAAGAACACCAAAGCATCACATTTGCATTATCATTTTTATTTTTTTTTCCTAATTAATTAGGATTTGATCTTATGTGACTACATCAAGCTATGAAGTGTAGTTATTTTTACATTTGGGCCAGGGGAACCAGTGGCACCAATCCACTGGTTAATAACTAAGAGGAATCTTTTTTTTTTTTTTTTTTTTCTCCACCATAACATGCTAAAACAGATGAAATGGGGGGATGGTGGGAAGGCGGGGTGTGGGGTGCCGGGCGGGACTTCAAGCTGTGCAAAAACCCGAGAGTAGTCGCAGCACGTCTTGTGGATAGATGTCCCCTTGCATGCGCATGGGATTACAGGCTCGCATCAAACCTCGCCTTAAGCTATAACCTTTGTTCTCTGATATCAAACCCATGCGGTTGTGCTGTATGGGATCAAAATCTGGGAGTAACATTGATATTCAGACAAAATAGCAGCAGTGGCCTTTGAAATAATCTTTTTCCATGCAATACCATCCATTTTCATTCCAGATGCACTATATTAGGACACACTATATCACAGAGGGAAACAGAGGGGGAATTCAATCGATGTTCCCTTTGAAATCCACCCCAGTAAAAAAAAAAAAAAAAATCATAAAAAAAAAAAAATCTACTTTCCCTCAACTTGCTAGGCATTATGGTGATCTCTGGTTTATGTGGGAATGTGCGCTTGCATGAGGATGACATAAGTGTGGTTTGTGTGTGCGTTGTAGTAAATCGTAACAGATTCCTCCCCGGGTGGGACGTGAGGATGAACCGATGGGGGAGCGATGCAGGGGGGTGGAGGAGCGGAGACGCTCATGAAACATTATTCAAATGACGCTCCACTGTTTGTGCTGCACGAAAAGAAAGAAGAAAAGAACTCATCTCCAGAGATTTTAGTGTAGCACAACTCATATACTCATATACTTTGCTTAGTATAATTTTGAGGTGAATTAAAAATCCTACCAAACCATAATAAAGATTTCAGAATCCCAAGTTGTGTTCTAAAGCTGATGTTACCAAAGTTCAGGTCAGGAAGCCATCAACAATTCCCGAAATCCTTTTCAGTAAGGTAGTTGAACTAAATGTAATTTTTTCATGATGCAATTGTCACTGTGTTCTAACAGAAATTATCTGTCACCATTTAATTTTCTTCTGGACACTTAAATTACTAAAGTACTTGAAGTGGTGGAGTTTCCTTGCCCAACAACATCTTTAATTCTCTAAAAAGAGACAGGATATGCTGTGTGGGATGTAGCGGGGTGACACAGACCCACCGTGCACTTTTACCAAGTTTTGTGTGTCTGTCTATGTGTGTGTGTGAGTGTGTGTGTGGTTTCGGGAACAGACAGTCTGATGGGACAACCAACCCCCCGCCGCTTCCCCGCTGTCTGACCGTGACATCTGCTGCGCTCCTTCTGAGCTTCGCGCTAAGGCCGTGGGAGAGTTAATAGAATAGGCTCAATGCAACAGAGCCACAATTCAAGAACTACTTCCTGTTGTACCTGAAAACAAAGACTTTCCAACAGATACCTATTCAGGTCATCAAGCACTCAACTGAGCATTTGAGGTATTCTAACAGTGCTTACAAATTAATCACATCCTGTGAGTCACCGTTTCATACTTCACCCAAAGCACTGCCTCATAAAAACAAAAAAAAAAAAAAAAAAAAGAAAAATGGTGAAGATTGCTTCATTGCCTCCTATCATGATTGTTTTTCATCCGTCTCACTCAGGATCACTGGAATCAAAAGTCCCAAAATACCATGGCAGAGTTACACAGACTTTGGCATTGCTTGATTCCGAAGGGGTCCTAGTCATGGCGAAGCCCTTCTTATCGAGGAGATCATCCGGTTGCAGGAGGCTGGAGGTGGCGGTCCAACGGGAAGGAAAGAGCCGAGCGAGACGGTGACAAAGGAGGGAAACAGATGAGGAAAGGAGAGGAGTAAGAGTAAGACATAGAGGAGAGAGGAAAGGGGAGGGTAGTAGAGGAAGCGGCGAAACAGTCTGCAAAGCTGTCGCCTGGACATATTGTACTTTGATGGGTTGGCTTTCATTTTTACTGCCGTTTTTCTTTGCTGTGGAGGAGCAGTATTAAAGTCTTCAATCTGTGCCTGGTATTACAGGTCTCGCGGCAGATTGTGATAAACAGCGCTGCGCCTTCCGGGGCACTTCCTCTCCGAACATCTGTCGGAGTATCACACAGTGACAAAAGCAGTGTAATTATAATGCGCCGCCTTACACCTAGCGACCACACAGGACCTTGTAGGGGTTCTTTAAAGTACGTGCCACTTTGGCAGGCGAACAGTCAGTTTTGAATGAGGCGTGAAGGCTTGTGTGTGTGTATGCGTGTGTGTGTGTGTGTGTGTGGTGGGGAGATGTGTTTCTTTTGGAGAATGCAAAATTACAAGTGATTTCTGGTCAGGCTTTTCATGTCGAGCTGTAAAGTTACAGCGCAGTCTTTTGCGTCCAGCTGACCTGGATCATGTTAGCACACATGCAGGATTCTGTTACACAACCGGACACAGCAACAGTGTGCATGAGCAAGACGGTCATTGTTTCAGGTAGGAAACCTCCCTTACCTGAAATAAGGTAAGTCAAGGTTTCATGATAGCAGCTATCACCAACAACCCCTCCATAAACAAATTAAAAACTTAAGTAATTTAGAACCACGTGAGCCGTATTCTTCATGTTTCCGGTGTTTGTCTCTGTGCATCAAAATCCAAGGGAATTCTCACTTTTTCCGACTTCCACTGGGTACATATTGTAAAACTTGAGCTCTTGTCCTTAAATCTCTGAACCATCCCACATGAAGCAATTGCCAGTTTCATCATAATTGGCACACCTATGTACAGTTTGTTCCTGGCTGTCTGGGACTTATGACACGTAGTGCCAAGTTGCAACATCCTCTATCTGCAACATTTCCAGCGACACCCAAGTAGGGCAACGCCTCCACTCGAGTCCCCGGCAATTAACTGTTTGCACTGGTAACATTCAGACGTCTGGAAAGTCTGTGAAGGTCTGTTTCCTGCTCCGCTGATTTATTTACAGGTTACTCTAATGATCTGTTCGGTATGTTGAAGCAGACAATTTCTAATTTGGGAGGTATTTCAGCTGCGGTTTGAACTCGATGTGTACTTTGAGAGCACAGCGGCTGGCACGCTCCCAGGGCTGGGATAGAATGGAACATTCTTGACAAGGAGCCAAGTACACTTTTGCAATTGTTGATGGCACTATGTTTTCTCAATGAAGGCACATTTGTACGATGAAGCAACCAATCTCGACGCAGAAATGCATGACTCAATGCAAACATATTTGCGCAAGACGTGACCAGCTCCCAGCTCCCTTCAGATATAATCACATTGTACTTCAGATGTTCTGCCATTTTTCTTTTTCCTGATTTTTCAAGGGTGTGAAATGAAGCCGTCTCCCATTTGAAGCCCTCAAATAGGGATGGAAGAATGAATCGTTCTGGAGACACTGCAGCGTACAAAGCAAACTTGCAATGTGTAATACTCCAAAATAATAATGTATTTACAGACAAAACTGATACTAACCACAAAAGTAGAATGTGTAATTCTGACGGATCATGTTGCTTTTATTGAGGCTGAATTTCAACCTCAGAGCTAAAAATATCAATCGTTTAACATTCATTTTTCATTAAATAAAGAAGAACAAATGGGAGTTAAGTGTTTTGAATATATGAGATGCCTCTTCCATCGGTTGGAGCTCCTGGAGGCAGTCAGCATGCTGAGGTGAGTTCATCTTCATCAGCGCAGACAGAGAATCTGTTTAGAGTAGCATAACAAGATGAAGTAATCCTATTATTGGGTCGTTGCTGCAACATTTGACCGGCACTTACATTAGCTCTTACACAGTGATGCACACGTGGCTGGATGGCTTCGCTGGAGATCGAACTGTGAAAGGTCGTTACATAAATCCATAAATGGTCTTTTTTGAAACGGTGATGTTACGCAGCATTTTGACATGGTTATACGAATGTTTCATTACCTATGAAACACAATTAAGGCTTATGAATTTTTTATTTTTAGCTATTTTTTTCAGGCGGTGTGTACGTTCACATTTTACGATTATGTTTGTAACCGTACTTGATTCTTGTAAAGTGTCTAAGGGCTAAACAAATAAAATCTATATTTATTACTATTTTTATTGTCAAGAAAAAGCCACTCAAATTACAATCTAACAAATATTTCGAGTTTATTTAGATCTAAAATTTGCTTAGCTCAGCTTCCACCGACGTTTCAGTTCACACCCACTTCAGTTTACCTCTCTCTCTCTCTCTCTTCTCCTGTCTTGCAGGCTGCAGTAAAATCCCTCCCTTGTTAAGCTCATGCTGAACACACCTGCAATCGCAACACAATAGCACAACCGTAACCTTGCCCAATCCTTCATAAACCATGAGTCAGCCGCCATGATGCAACGGTAAGGAGTGTGCGCAATCTCCAACGAAACAAATGCGCAAGTGGGCGCGGGCACCCGGGTTCTGGTCCCGAACCGCGCCCCGCAGAGCCGCGGCGCCGGGTTCAGAGGTCAGCATGTAAATGCAGAGCGTAATCTGCAGACGAACACGCCCTGCCCTGCGCCGCAGTCATCGGGGTAAACACCGCGGCCGCCGCGTCCCATGATGGGTCGCAATCTCATAGATGCTGACGAGCCGGGAGCGGGTGGGTCGCCCGGGGGCCAGCGGTTGTTGCCGTGCTCCCGCGTCTGGACCCCCCCCCCCCGTCGTTTGAGACGGGAATGCCCGTGATTAATTCAGCCGCACACTCAGCTGCTACTTGAAAACACGGTGTGGAGAGGGATTACAGTGAAGGTTGCTGGCCCGGTGGCTGCAGGCCAACGACGGGAGACAGATAGAGAAATGTAGAGAGCGAGAGAGAGAGAGAGAGGAGGAAGAGGCGTGAAGAGAAAAAAGAAGGAAAAAAAGAGAAAAACTCAGAGGTAAAAGGGAGATGTATAAGACCCCCACAGTGAATGAGACTGCCTACTTATCAGCTGTGAGCGTGATGTGCAAACAGAGGCCTTTCAGGGCTGCCAGGCACACAATAGCTTTGTTTGCTATGCAATAGAAACCAGTTGTTCGCTGCTGAGTCAATATTTACTGCCTAATGGAATGTGTGCTCTGCTACTAGCCCTGTTCAACATCAGATTGGAGGAGGGACTTCTTACCGCCCCTCTCTGTCTTTATCAACCCCCCCTCCTCCCTGCCGCCCACACACACACACGCACACACGCGCGCACACACACACACACACACACCTCTATTGCCATCATCTTGTCTCCCTCTTTCGTCCTTCCCTTGCCTCCGTTATCTGACCCTCCCCATCGTCTCATCCTGCGCTCTCTTCCGTCCCCCTTGTGGATCCGGGGTTCTCCCCGTCGCTCCTCCTCGCCCTTACGCTGAAAAAAAAAAAAAAAACCCCAAAAACAATCTGTTGCAATTCCACCAGTAATGTTTCTGCAACTGTTTTTCGTAGGGTAGAGTTGAACCGCTGTGTTGAAGAAGGAAGTTCAGCAAAAAGACTGCGGGTTCAACTCCAACAACCTTTTCAAACGTACCTATGCGGCCGAAGTAGTTACTTAGCCTACGTTAGCTTTATGTTCCCCTCACTGTCTTGTTTCATTGAATGAAAAAGTCATTTTGGTCAAACAGGTTTGTTCTCCATGACTAAAAATTTGAAAGAGTCTGTTAATTTTTACCCATATCAACTTTTCCATTCTCTGTTAGTAAGCAAAGTGAATAATGTTCTAATATCTGCCTTCTCCAGCACTGCAGTTCTACACATTTTTCATCTGATCACCAAATGTGCCTGGTCGCAAAATATCTTTATTGTGAAATACAGGCAATTAGTCTGATTACCTGCCACAACTTTTAATATATGAATAACACGTCCAAGCATTCATCCAGCCATTTGACGTCTATACCTTATTTCTCTTGCATAGGCTCAGGCCTACATTGCAAATGAATGTTTCTGTGGATCAACTTAAGAAAAAGAAAATAAAATTGTTACAGCTAATTTTATTGGTTTTTCTCAAACTATGATTCTGATTTGGATAATAAAATCATAATTACTGCTTCAGAAATTGTTTTTAACTCGGTTCATAGAAACTTTTTCATTTGTGTTTTTAAATAAGAAAAAACATGTAAACACAACAAGATGGTGACGTCAAAGTAAACGTCTTGACTCAGCCCAACACTGTGAATGTCACACCTTTGATTCCAGTGTACACTGATAAAGAGAATATAGCTCCAACGTAGAGACAAAAACTGCACTAATTGGTCACAAGTAATCAAATTAAGTTTATTTGTGAAGTTCATTTAATTGCCATGGTAAACAAACATAAATAAAGTGAGTTTGGTGAACTGCACTCAGTTACAAAATGACCAATTAGCCCAGTACTTTTAACTATGCCGCGTTCTTAGAAGATGGTGATCTAATTTTACCCTGTGTGCGGTCCGGCCGGGTTGGACTGACCCCGCGTGCGCTTTTATGACGTCATTGTGTGTGTGTTGTTTCGGGAACTGACGGTTTGGTGGGACTGTGACGTCTCACGCATTAAAGACATGCCAAAATCCCCTTCGTTTCCTCGTGTCTGAGACCCGTGTAAACATAACTGAATACTGAATCCAGAAGCTCATCTAATTGAAATTTAAATAATTGAAACAGACTGTAATATTTTATGCTCTCCACAATTCCTCTTTGTTGTTGTTGTTTTTGCAGTGTATCATGCTTTATTCCAAAACCGAGTCAGCCGCATATCTCTAATGCATCAGCGGCCCCGTCTCACCGAGAGGCTGGGAAGCAACGGCGAAAACAGAGATCACTTATCAGGAAGTGCACCAAAGTAAAATTCCGACTCTTGATATTTTTTTTTTTTTTTTTTTTTTTTTACCAGGGAAGCGAAAAAGTGATAAAAGGGAAAGGGAAAGAAAGAGGAGCTGGCAACGCTCTGATTCAGTCCGTGGCACTATAACGGAGAGCGTGAGATAGCTCTGCAGTGAGATCACCAGGCTAACAGAATGATCCCTTTGTCCCAGAGCTTGTTGGGAGGCTGCGAATGTGATACATGTGGTATTTACGCCGCGGCTTGTGATAAACTGCTGCTTAATCACGGCCTGTCCTCCCAGAGGTGCCTCCGCCAGAATGCCTTCCTGGCCGACTCGGCGGCCTGTTTTCACTCGGCACCCTCTCAAACTAACGCCTTCACTCAGGGGTGGCAGGACAGATGAGGTGGGCGCACATGTCCAAACCTTTTAATACCCTCCCAACACCCTTCGATCAGACCAACCCGGCCATCCGTTGCCTTAAGTATCGGTTCCTCACAGCCCAGAGGATTACTGAGGCAGGGACAGTTTGTGGGAGTGACGGTATGACGGAAAGGGGGGGTAGGAAGGGAGGAGAGGGTTTCCATAGTGACACCAGGGCAATGAAAAGATTGAACCAGTGGAGTGTGCGGTGGGTGCCAGTGTGTGTGTGTGTGTGTGTATGCGTGCACTGGGGTCCAGCTCCAGACCGAGACACAGTGGAACCATTCATGATCTACTATCTGGCCCCCTGTGGCCTTCACTCTTAAATCTGAGCTGGCTTAAAGAGCTCGCATCCCTGCAGTGGTCTTTAAAATTTAAATCCTCAGCCCCACATGGTAAAGAGCAGAGGGGGACGTTTTTACAGTGAAGTGCAGCAAAGGTATTCACACCCCTTAAACTTTTTTTTTTTTTTTTTTTTTTTTTTGCATTTTTGCCGTAATATGACTGCAAACCTCTATTTATGCCACTGGGATTTTGCGGGACATCAACGTGTGGCACATCGATTCTTTGCCTTTTGCAACGTTGAGACACCAACACAGAACTGAAAGGAGCGACTGCTTTCTAAAGTGATTTCAAAATATTGTGCTTTCATATACATTGTGCTTCTTTTTCAAGAACTTCTTGAACAGGAAGTGCAAATAGACTTGTACTTTTTGTAAAAGTCTAATTAGCCGGTGGAAGTAGCTCACCTAGTTGGGGCTCGTGCGTGCTAAGCTATATGACGGCGGGACATTTTTCTCCAGAAATATTCATCATAACGCAATATTTGACTGCATACGAATGTTAACATTCTTACCTTTTTAAAAGTGTTTGTTGCAAATCTTGTGTTTGTGCCTTGGAGCTCCATCTCCAGGGCATTAAATCACAAAGTCAAACTTCTTTTGAGATTTACAGCGCCGTACAAAAATACTTAATGCTGCTCCTTTAAAATGCATTCGGGTGTGTGATCCAGCATGACAAAACGCGGAACGTTTCCAAGGGTGTGAATATTTTTTTGCGATGCGCCGGGTCATTCCAGTGCCATGTGACGTACCCGGCCCTCCCCCCCCCCCCCCCCCCCGGCGCATTTCTATTCATTGACTTTTAGCAAAGCGATGAGGTCGTATTTAATTCTCCTGTCATGAAGAAGACAAATTGATGGCTCTGAGTAGTGTTTGTTAATGGTTTCACGCTGTCCGAAGCACAAACAATTAGCAGGGGACATATTCATTGTCTCCAATTATCCTTTCTGCTCGCAGATTAAACGTTTTCATAAGTCTGGCGGCTAAACGAGCCAAATCCTCACAACACAGAGGCATGGCATCTGTCTGTATTTTTCTTTTCTTCCTTTTTTTTTTTTTGTTTTTTTTTTAAACCCAAGTCTCTTTGCCACCATTGTCGTCGACTTTTTGCACCACACCGTGAGCGATAGCCATCAATATTATTTAACTAGGGCAGTTAGGGGCTCGTCTAATCGCCTTTTAGTGCCACTTTCCACTGAACTTGACCTTTCGCTCAGTTCCCTCACTGCGGCCGCGTGTGGTCAGAGTGCATTTAACGGCAATTTGTCAATGAAATGACTTAAAACGTGTGCAGTTTGAGTAAAGATCCCCTCCTCTCTGCCCGCCCTGAGCACACAGTGCAAAGGGGATCACTTTCAAAGGGGTCTTGATTGTGTGGAGTCTCCGGTAATGAAAAACCGCCGACTCTGATAGGGTTGGCACTTAATGAAGACAGTAATGTGGGCGCAGATGCCTTTAAAGAACGAGCGTCCAATTAGAGCTGGAATCCTAAATCTGGTGTAATACCTTGAAGAGTAATTTAAAGATAAGGCAATTTCTCATTTTGCAAATAAAGTTATTAATTATGGCTTTTTGGTAAGAATCTTAACAAGGTCCTTAGTATGCATGTGAAATGTGGGACTGTAAAATAAAATCGACATCATTAAGTTATTATGTGGCAGATTACATCTATTTGCACTCAGAGGGTCCCAGAGAGTTGAGCCGGTGATTAAGTAGTGGAAGGAAAATGCGAGATTGAAGCGGTGACAGGAAAAGTACCGCAGCAGCCACTCTGCAGGCTTTGAACGGGGGGCCCGAACTGAGTTACTAATACGGTTTGTGTTTTGGACTGAAATCAGTTTTTAAGCCTGAAACAGAGACATTTTTTAGTTGTCCTAGTGCTAAAGCAGTCAGTTTGAAAATAAAGAGATTCTTTTTGATGAATGCCACAAGTTCTCAGAGATAACATATATATATATATATATATATATATGCTTGATGTATACATGTAGACAGTTTGTTTGAACTACAACAAATTTGAGACTGACGCCCTTCAGTTTTCTAAACTGCACACAGTGTTGCACAAGTTTTTCTTTTTACCTTATTTAATCCTTATTTTCAATTTGATTAATTAGTTGTTAGAAGAGCAAATATCTTGCATCCGGCCTGCAATGAATCTTGAAATGGAAAGAGGAATGGACACTATGGAAATCCAGGGAAAAGAAGGATGGATGTGATAATAATAGCAATAATAACCTTTATGGAACAGATCAAAACCTCACTTGCAAGGTGGGACCACTGTTTATGACTGTGATGTTTCGGTGACTTCTGTCTTTTCACGATTTAGTTCGTATTTAAAAAAAAAAAAAAAAAAGGTGCATAGCGATTGGATGCAGGATGGATGTATATTTTATCAATTGCAAGGTCTGCCCACAAAGGTACACACCTGGCTCTTCTGCCTTAAACTTCAAGGGGTTGTCCTTAGTGAAAGGTTTTTATTAACATGGTTTCTTTGCAACAGGGTTGTCGAAACATATGTCTTCCCTTCTATATAATCTTCTATATAATTAACTGAAAAGCTTTTGTTACCACTAAAGGGATCAAACTTGTCTCATTACACGTCTGGAAAGATGTGCAGATCTGGTTTGTACATCTTCCCTGATGTACCAACCTTTCCACGGGAAAGAATCTGATGGTCGGTGGGAAATTTCAGCTTCCACTAACATCTTTCTGGTTTTGGTGATGAGCTCCAAGTCTTTCACCGTCTAGATTGTCTTTCAGATTGAGGCCTTATTCAAGATCGTTCTGAAACTTTAGTAAACTTTTCCAGTGAGAAGAAACATCTGGGGAAAATTAAAAGGTAGACCGAAGTTTGTCAGTTGTACCAGCAAGCCAGCGACATTTGAAAACGTTTGTGCCCTCAAGTACCAAGTGCAGAAAGTTTTTTTTTTTGTTAGTTTGTCCTCTGGGGAGCACGGAAAATTACACAAACTCTATTGCACCCTGCTAAGGTGGATCTTGACTACTTTTGTGTCTCGACAAAAGGCTGACTTTGCCATGCCTGGAGCCGCGCAGCTACCGTGGTGAAAACCTTCAACCTGACACAGCAAGGCGAAGCAAAGTGTCCTTTAAAACAATTTAAATGCAGAGCTCCTTTGTTGGCACTTATTTTACAATGAAACAAAGATGAATGCCTCCCGCGCCGGTAGTGGTTTTGTCAATCCGTTTTCAAATTTGGCCTGATGCAAGGCAACACAGCGGCATTAAAAAAAAACGAAAGAAAAAAAACAAAAAAACAATGCTTCAGCTCCACTGCCTCATAGCGGGTTAAATGGAGCGGAGGGCAACGAGCAATTCTCCAACAATCCCTCTCCTCTGTGCTGCCGCAGGTTGTACTCCCCCCCTCCATCTAAACCTATCGCTTCCCGGTGTTCCGGCTTAAAGATTTACCCTGTGGGGTCCCGACAGGCTGGAATAAAACACAAGTGGATGCGGCAAGTTGCCATGGAAACTTAATAAACCAGCAGTTGTAGTGAGCGATGGAGTCGACTAGAGTACCCAGCGAAGCGTGTGCCTGAAGGAAATAAATTGAATGCCGTGGAGGGGAAGGGGACAGAGGGGGGAAAAAAAAAAAAAAAAAAGAGCCAAGAGGGACTGCGTGTTATTGTGAAATAACCTTTTAAGTCGGAATTAAATATTTTGTCAGGAGCGTTCGTCTCTGAGGTCCCCGCCGGTTCCTCCCCCCGCCTCCCCTCTCTCTCTGATGTGCCTGAGGAGGTCTCGAGGTTAAACGGCTGTCTGTCTCGTCACGAGGTCGCTCCCGGTTGACTGGGCCGCCTTCTGCCGCGTGTCACAGCCGGGCGACCGGGGGGACGCGCGGACACCTCGTCTCTCCTTCTTCGGAAAACTCACCCGCAGCTGTCACTGCTTTTTGACCAGCAGGCTGTTGCGGCACACCCGTCTCCGGGGTGGAATTGATGTACCTTTGCCTGTCAAGCCTCCGAAGACTCGGAACACGCCATCTGATTGCCTAGGATCACTTACGCCGCCTTCATTAGCCGCTGATCTATCATTAATTATTGGCTCCTGGCATTTATGTAGCGGTGGGGAGATTGATAGCGGGTGGGTTGGGTGAGGGGTTGCTGATTGAGCCAATCTGTAATGACTCACAACAAAGACGATCCCTCTTAACTTTTTATTTATAAGCTGAGCCCTGTATGCCACTCGCCAGAGGTGTTGTTCATTTGTCTAGCTAACCCGATAATACGAGTCTTCAGAGCAGCTGGAAAACAGCTTTATCTTCATTCTGCAGGTCTCTCAGGGTCCTTCTCCATATGTTTCTGGACAGCGCGATGATCATCTCTCTTTAACTCCACAGGCTTCTGTTTTTCTCTCTCTCCCTCTCCCTCTCTCCTTTTAAAGAAACAAATTAATTCCCCTTTGAGGGCTTAAGGCTGCAACTAACCAGTGCGTGCTCATCTGAATGTGTGTCTAACCTGAAGTTGAACTTTAGGCTTTAAACACACTAGCTACATGGTCTGAAAATGGCTGGAATTTGATTAAGGCACAGTATTTCCAAGACCTGAGTAAGAATGGAAACGTGGTGTTATTCATCCATCAGTCACTTGTTTTACACTTGCGCATCCCAATTTGATATTCCATCCATCCATCAAATCTATCTACCTGCCATAAACGTCAGGTGAACTTTTGTATTTATACTAAATTATCTGAAGCTTGGCAATTTCACAAGGCAAATATTTAATATTTAATAAGCAAAGAGTTATGGCTGGGCTTACCCTAACCTTGTGGGATTACTATCATTAGAAACGCTAGTATTACTAGGGTTTACTAATCTAGTAGGGTCAACCGTAGGGTTAAAGTTTAGGGTAATGACACATTACCCTCTGGTGAACTATTTGGGTATCTGGTTTTTACATTACGTGACGAAGAATGAAATGTTTGAACCCAGTTTTAAGGACAATTCCTTCGACATACTTACAGTATCAGTGCCTCCCATAGAACTGCGACTTCTTCTGGTCAATAAATCATCAGAAATCCTTGGCCTACATCTGCCAAGAAAAGGCAGTGTAACATCTTGCTTTTCTCTTTACGCCATTCCCATCTCCCCGTGGACCTGACACTATTTACAGCTTTTAAGATGCTCAAGCCACCAAAATATAGCGTTGTTTTATCTTTAGACAAGTCGATAAGACAGCATATTGGTTTTCTGCTAAAAGCTACGGATTCTGCTGCCTGTATTGACTCATCAGTCGGGGCAGTTCAGACTACAGCCCAGGGAGGCACATCCGCACGCACACACACACACACACACGCACACACACACACGCACGCACACGCACACACGCAGTCTTCAGCTTGCTCACAGCATTTCATTTTCCGTGACTCACCTGGCAGAGAGAAAGATATTAAAAGTACGAACAGGGATCAGACCTTGGATAACACACTGTAACAAGAAAGGGTCGCGAGCAAGACTGAGAGAAGTGAGACGCGGGATCAGAGAAAGAGAGAGAGTGAGAGCGAGGCAGGGGAAGCGGAGCAAGCCGTGCAATGAACAGCCCTCTGGTGCGCTTTATCCTGCATTGTCACACCCCGTTATCCCTGCTGTCTTCTTGATATTTAGTGACAAAGCCAAGATTAGGGCTGCCTACCTATCACTGCTCTCCTCGTTCAACCCCGCCGAGCACAAGCAGCCACAGTCAGGAACCTTCTGCTGAGAGCTTGATGAAAGCAAGCACATGAGTTGGGAATCTGCAGGGTTTCTGGGCTGAAACGGGGAGTCACCGTCAAGGCCACAGACATCCTCATTACCCCGGCCATTTCTTTTTCCTTTTTTTTTTTTTTTTTTTTTCTTTTTTTTGTGCCCCTGCCCGGGTCACAGCGGAAATGGGAGCTGGGCGGGTTTCATTAAAACCTCAGAGCAGGGTCGTGTCCGGTTGTTTGGATGGCTCTGGCGATTCTGGGAAGCACTGAATACTTTGGAGGTGGTCGACAGAAAATGACCTCTGTGTATTTTAGCCCTCAGAAGGTTATTACAGTTTCAGTCACTGGGAGTTTACAGCACACTGGCCTCCACTGGATCTCGGTTGGGCAGTTTATTATGAACGAGAACGACGTCAACCGACATATCCCAATTCTCAGGAAATCACAAAATGCTGCCAGATGGAAGGCTGTAACAAGATTTATGACATGAGGTCTCGCAATATTAAAACGCCACCACTTGTTATCAAATTCTTTCTTGGAAAGCAATATTCAGTTGCTGTCAGGATGTGACTTTGTCTGGTGAGGTAAGCCATTATTGCGTATCCAGGATATGAAGTTGAGTGCTATAAGCTCCACTTCCTGCTGTATCTGTGCTAAGGCTCTTATCTTGAAGTGGGAAGGAAGACGTTCTCTTACGCTCTGTCGCAAAGCAAAGTCAACTAAAAGCGAATGCAAACTCGGATGGCCACAGAGTGTAAGAAAGAGGTGCTATGAATTATACCATATATGTTTCCATTACAAATGGACAAACTTTGTTGACGTTTCGCAAATGTCGAAAAAAACACAACTTTGCAATTGCGGTGTTTCCATTAAGTAACAAATGTAGCTAAAGTCACATGTGAATAAGTTTGTTCTCTTGATAAGTTTTTAAAAAGCATGCCACGCCATCATCCTCCCAGCGCCAAAAACGTGTTTGGAAATGGTCGTGTTTCCATGAAGCAAATTCATTTTCCTAATTTCAATTTGTGCTTATGTTACCTTCAGGCCTCATGGAAACATAAAACAACACTGCAAAACTTGTCCTTGAATCATAGTCATATCTGACGCCTTGAAATTGACCTCCGACCTTCTCCAATGCATCTCCTTCAGCATGTCATCGTGGTTCCCCTTGCCGTCCATTGATGCCGTTTTGCACTTGTTCTTAGGAGCGTTTGCCAATTGCTCCTGCTGCTAGTCCGGTGGAGCTACGTGGGGAACGGGCGGTGGAGGGCTGCTCTGGCTGGAGCTCGGCTTTGGGTAAATACCCGGCACATTGCAGGGATGGCAGCCATGACAGATTCAAGCATTCCTCAAACATTCATGCATGAATGAAAGCAACCCTCCAGGAATGTTTTTGATGAGGGAATAACATTACAACATGACACACAGCTCAAAAAAGTCAAAAGAAATTTATTGCATGTTTAGTTTAATACTGATACTGGTGATGGTAATTTAAGATATAATCCCTTAAACTGGGATTAGAGAAACAGAGACTTTATATGGATAAAAGTAGCAAAGAGTACCAAGAAACTGAATTTTTGTTATTGATCTAAATGCAATATCTTGTTGGTCACTGTGGTGACCAACACAGTGACCAGGTGTAGAAGCAGACTTCTCGGATACGGTCTTGTAACGTCTTTTCCTTCTTCTTACCGCAACTTTATCTTTTTATCGTCCTCCCCCAATCTCTTTCTTTCTATTTTTCCCTGTCTTGTCCATCCCCATGTTTGACTTAAAGTAAACCCAAAGCAATTTCTAATAAACTCATGACAATTTCAAAAGAAAAAATTAAAAATGAACAATGGCAACTCAAACCTTCTGGCAATAGTAGCCCACATCGGTGTGCACACAAGGCCGCAAACGTGGCAACCCAAAAGGAGGAACGGCTGCAGTTGCCTTTCCATAACCCCCCCCAAAAATATCCCTTAAACCCCGTCTTATTCTTGTGGACCCAACGGTCGTCGTCTGAATGCACCGGTACACCTCTAGTCAGGCAAGATAATGCTTCTATAACGTTCTCCGGAAAACTGTTTGCTTCCCGTGAATTATTTAAAAGAAAATATTTGCTGTAAAGCGCAATCCAGCGGCAGCACGCCCGCTCGCTCACACAAAAGACGGCGATGGGTCTCCAAAGACTTTATTCCATGTCAGTGTGAAGGCATAACACTCCTGCAGTGCTCACTGTGGAGCAGTGACGTGCGGTCAGGGGAGGCAGGTGAGGCACGGCCTCCCCTGACATCATGGAAAGAAAGAAATGAAAAAAAATATATATTTATATTTATCAATTGATTTGTACTATAAAGTAATTTTCCATTAAACTTCACCATTTTTAGATTATTTTTTATCGACTGTAACACTTTTCATGGGTAATAATTTAATTAAAAAGCTAAGCGCCAACATTTTTTCTTCAAAATCGCCGAATTTTCACATTTACCGTTAAATGCTGAGAAAATCCGGGAGGTGAGGCAGCACCTTGCTGAGCCTCACCATGGATTGCGCAATGACTCGGCTAACTATGCTGCCATGTTATTTAGTGAGAGCAGATCGCTGTCTTTCTTTATATCACTATTAGAATGTTCAAACACGTTTGATATATGAAGTAAGTTTCCAAAGTTAAGCCGATTTATATAATGAACAGCAACTATATGCGTGTAATGTGTTTTTTGTGCTAGCGCAATCATAAAACGGCTGAAAATAGGCACGGGGTGAGGCACGCACTGCTCCTGCCTCACGATAGGGGGCGCTAGTGAGCTCAGGGATTCTTTTTGCGATTTATTGGCTGCAGAATAAGTGACAACAGGCGGGAGTTTACAGTTAGCAAGTCAAGTACAGTTATCGTTTTCTTCTCGCATGCCCTTACTTTCAGAATGGATTACATTTCTAAATTGAAGGAATTTTCTAAATTGGATTTTCAATCGAAGCAGGAGGTAATACTTAAAGGACGACCAACGCCGGAGCTAAAAGGTTTGCTTCAGACTTCAGGTCAGTGCCTCACCATCCATGAATCTCACCGCACGTCACTGCTGTGGAGTGCTCCTGTGTTAACCCAGGCAAGAAAGCTATTGAGCTTTCACCACAAGCACACACAACAGCAGAATTAGGATTCACAGAGCGTGGCTTTACAGGTACTCTTCCAAATGACTCCACAGAGCCCTTCAGGCTACTGTCAGCTAAAACCCTCGCAGGAGACAAACAACTAATATGCTTTTGGTGTTTTACAGCACTGGAGCAGATGGATAAGATATGGATTACGCTGACAGTAAGTCAATAAGACCCAATACCTGGGTTTGCACCGGATTAGTCAATTGTTTCTTGGCTCCTTTTAATAATTTTGCTTTGTGATCCCTCACGAATCTGTTTTCCTGCAGAGCCGCGAACCAGACTATGAAATGGCGTGGGGATGTGATTGCCTGTCAAGGCGCGGTAAACAGAGGATGCTCTTTGGAAAGCCGAAGCCCTTCTACCACACAAATCTTCTTTATTGCCAACCCCCTGCCACGTGTTCGACGTCCTCTCTGCTTTAAGCTGATATACGCGCCCACGTCCAGCTCACGGGGCCGGCTTTGGCTACAACGAACCGACGGCCCCGTCCGAACCGGAGTTCGGCGATTAAACGCCGTCCAGTCAAATCTGCGTGACAAGCAGATGCCTTTCATCGCAGCGGGGGATCCGGGCGGCCCCCTCCCGGAACCACCTGCCCGCGAGCGCCGTCTCCGACGTGGTCTGGAATAGCTAATGAGGCTGCTTCCAGGCATCCAGCGCGGGACACTCGACGCCATATCCCGGGACGTTCAAGAATTCCACTTGATCTCGTCATCAAGCCTCGCCGTGTTCTTGGGTTTATTTTGTTCGTGTCAGCATTCTTGCGTTTGATCCCTCGTCAGCGCAGACGGAGGCGAGAAGGGAGCTGTTCTGGTGTGCTTAACTGAGCTTCAGTCGAGTTTGCAGGCACCTGCTGTGCGCGTCACTCCCCACGCTTTACAACTGCAGTCCCAATGAGGGAGGGAAGGGGGAGGAGGAGGAGGATGAGGGACTGAGACAACAAAGCATCTTTTTTTTTTTTTTATTTTGGTAAATGGTGGACTCGTCGCCGCTCATCTGTTTAAGCGGCTTGTCATGTTGTTGAGAGAGTATTCAGGAGGTGACGGGCTGCACCTCCATCGCTCGGAGCTGCAGGAAGCGCACTTCAAAGAGCGAGTCTGCGCTGCGAGGCTCTCTGGGTACGCTTTTTGTTAAAAGCGATCCATTTTTAGCTGTTATTCCAGGTTTAGTTAAGACGTAAAAAAAAAAAAAAAAAAAAACATAATAAAGGAGGTGGGTGTTTCTTTTACCACCCTTTTGATAAATATTTAAATACTGAAACAAAGGCAGTCGCCTCTTGTTCACCTGCAAACATGTAAAACGCCTCTTTGTCTCTGTGTCTCGGGAGGTGAGGTGGCGAGTACGCTCACGTCTTGAGGGTGGCGGCGGCGGGGTGGGGGGGGGATAATACCAAAACAAATACGGTGCCTTGAAAAAGTATGCGTTCCCCTTGAACTTTGTCACGTGAACTCACAGTGGAATAACAAACCTCAGCACGTTTGGATTTTGTATCAGCGCAACACAAAGTTCTCCACCATCGTGACACGAAAGGGAAGGGCTACGTTGCTCTTAAAGGTTTCTATTAAAGATATAGAAAATTGCGGCGTGCGTGTGTAATGTACCCTTCAATAAAATCCTGTGCAGCGAAGCGTCTTTGCAGATGGGAGCTGCAGGGAACGTGGAGGCTGTGTAGAACAAAGTTTCGCAAGAATACAAATACTTGAAACGCCCAGTAAAAATGCCTACAACTGCGTCTTAGTAGTTTAAACACCAAATATACTCCAATATTACACGGTAACAAGCACAGTGGAAACCATCTCAGCACTGTGGGAGAAGCTGATATTTTCACTTGCGGCGGTGCAGCCAATCAACGCCGCGGGAACGAAACGGCGCTCCTGCATTAGGCGATAGCTTGCCAACGAGCACGGCACCTCGGTGTGTCGACTTCCAAAGCTGCATTTTCTTTCGAATATTTCACACGTGTTAAGAAAAAAAAAATAAATAAAAAAAAAAAAGTAAAAAATCCACGACACGGCTGGTTTTTAATAAATAATCAGGAGTTACTTTCCACAGGAAAAAAATTTCTCAAATGGGTCAATCCGTGAATATAAAGCGAAAACCATGAGTCATTTTCCCCTCTAATGTACCGCTATCAACTATGTATTGGACTATCACATGAAGTTCCAACAGAATACTTTGAAGTTTAATGTAAAAAAAAAAAAAAAAAAAAAAAAAAAAAGGAAATCCATGCAGCATGAATAGTTTAATAAAGCACTATGATATATAAGGGTTAGGCAGACGGGGAGCACACCGCAGTCAACACAAATGAGAATTATTAGTTATTCGTGCTGCATTCTGCGAGCTGAAGTTGGTTAATGTACAGCGCTTTCCATAAGTCAGGCAGGGTGCCTCACCCTTGATGCTTGAGCGAACCCTGTGAACCCACCTCTCTGTTTAGCTTTCCCCTTCTGACTTTCCCCTCAACTTACCCGCAACTTTCCATTTTCACACCAAATAGAAGGAGGGGGGGGAAAGGATTTCATCAAGAGAATACAAATGAGGCAGTAATGACGAGCGATCTGCTCATAGTCAGCAAGCTGAAACGTCTCCCCCTCCGTCCCCGCCCGTCCGCTCTCTTTAATGTCTAGCCGCGTTTGGCAAAAAGCATATGTCGGACCTCAAAACCGGGGGTGGCTGGGAGGGTGGAGGGGGAATCATCAGTCGTGACGTGCCATTAGTGCTCAAAAGGCCAATTAGAAAAACCTACGAGGCACTCAAGAGTCACTAAACGGCAGACTTCGATTGGAGTTTGACCTCGGCGCGATTTGCGTGCACAGCTAAGCATCAAATAATAGATAGAGGATCTTTAACGTAATTACGCCTTAATGGACGGCGAAGCCACGCTGTCAAAAAATTGATATGCAGGACCGAGGCAGCGTTTAAGCAGACGTGGCAGGACGCATTTATTTCCACGTCAAAGAAAGACCAAGAGAGGGGAGGACAGATGGAGGAGTGAACGCTCTGGGATGTGATCGGTTCCCCTCTTTGAAAGACCATCCCTCATAAAGCAATTGTGGAGCGAGTGCTATCTTAGACTAATTGCTGTGAAAATACCAACCTCCCCCCGCCCCACCTCCCCCGTGCCCCAACCTTTTTATATTTAATCATATCCTTGATATTCTGTTGACAAAGCCGGATGAAGATCATTTCCGCCACCGTCGCTTCTACCGGTCATATTAGCTCCAGTGTTGACCGAATCCTGCAAGGTGACCCCCAGTAACCGTGGTCAGCTCCAGTCGGCTGCATTTAGCAAAGACTTTTTTTTTTTTTTTTTTTTTCTTTTTTTTTGTCAAGTCGGCCCCCATTAAGTCAGGGATAATTGTGTGTGTGTTCTCCATGGTGAATATTTGATCTGCTGTTTGCCCTTTGCCGGCCACACGGTGCAGAATAATGGCTCTCTTTGAGCTGCACCAGGCAAAAACCGTCGCCTCCTTCGGCCTCAGTAAGAGGCCAACCCAATTACTCTATCAATTATTAATTCATCATAAAGGTCGTCCGTCCGCTCCATTATCCGCCGCAGTCTGGGCATGCCAATGTCATGAGTGTCAACGGGGCCTTCGGGTCACAAACCACCCAGACAGAGAACTCCACAGACACTTCAGAGGAGTTCTCTGGCTGTCAGAAACACTGACGATTCCAAAGTTTATAATTCATGCAGATTCTGCAATTTTAATAGAAGAAAATGGGGCAATTTGGGATATTAATCTATCGCTATTAGCATATCGCTAGCAGGGTTTTTTTTTTTTTTTTTTTAAAAAGCCATCAAGCCCTAGCAAGAAAAGCCAACTAATAGCTTTAAGATAGCTTGCTAGCAGGTACAAACAATAAAAACACAGTTATTGGCCAATAATTACATCACTAACTCTGTAAGATATGATGTGTGTTCTCCCTGTTTAAATGTATCTATAAGCCATAGAGCTAATGTAGCTAAAAAATGCCTCTTAAAAGTATTTTTATCATATTTTGTCACAATTCAACTATTTTCGTTTACTGACTTCATGAACATTTTATTCATATACCAACACAAATGACTCGTCGTACTTATTTGTAGCAGAATAGCTCAAGCCACTGGGATGGACAGCTTCGGCAAGCCATAATTTTGAAGCTCTGCCACAAATTCTAGAATTAATCTAGGTCTGGGCTTTGACTGGGTCATTCTTACACATAAATATGCTTCGCTCTGAATCATTCCGGAGTTGCGCTCGCTGTGTGTTTACGGTCTTGCTGAGAGGCGTCTCAGCCACAGTCCCGCGTCTTTTGCAGCCTCTTTCGGCTTTTCATGCCTTTAACTAGCTCCATCCGTCTTCCCATCAACTCTGACTTCAGCACCGCCTTCCGCATAATTGCCCTGCATAACTTCCTGGTACAGAGCATAATTCATGCTTTCCCCAATTACAGAATCATTCAAAGGATTTCTAGTCAAGCAGAAGGAAGTTATCATTAAGGGGTGAAATACAATCAGAAACTTTAGAAGGTACGCATTACACAGAGAAGTTGGTCTGTGTCTGTATCCGGAGAGACGCTGTGAAATAATTAAAAAGTGGGGCGTACCTCAGGTCACAAAGAAATGTAAATAATTTATATTTAAAATATTAGGAAAAGGTTCCCGATCATCAGGTGACTCAAGGATTCCTCAAACCTCCGTGAAAGAGTCAAAGCAACACTTTAGGGCAGTTATCTTCTTGTGTAGGTAAGTGCTCCAGAGTCTTGCTAATAACCTAATTATTCTATTCAGGTAGAGGTACATCTAAAGGTTGCATGGCAGTGGCCCTCGAGAACCGAAGTTTGACACCTGTACTCTCGGGAATAACATTGTACCAATGTAAAGCTCAAAAAAGGTCAATTTCACATCATACTTCCCCTTCAATGAACACTACATGTAAATACACGAGACTCTGACCGAGCGGCTCATTTCCATCTGTGATACCATTGGCGGGTTGACCAATCACGTTGTTTCACATGTGATCAGTGTTGGTTTTTGAGACCTTTAACTCTACTTCAATTTGCCAGAAAGGTTTTGTTTAAGCGACTGACCGATGGGTGAAACTTTCCAAAAATATGTTAAATGGTCGTTACTCATAGCTTGATGACAAGTTAAGCAACTACTCTTCCGTGTCGTCTCAAGTTGGTTGGGATACCTTCTTTCCCTGAATACACAGCATTTGCGCAGCTCTCATATTGGTCTGATATGTGTATGGGGGCGAATGCCTTTTCTGAGCATTATAGAGCAGCTGATGTGCTTCATTAAACTGCACAATATGTCGCCCACACGGCTTACAGGCCTCCAGTCCCGCCAGGTCTCCTCACTGTGGGGAAGCACGTGGAAGACGAATCCACTTGCTGCATGACCGGTGGCGGGTTTTGTTGTCCTGAACGGCTACGTGTCGGCGCCGGCGGAGCGGTGGCCGGTGTTAGATGTGTTGTCTGCTCTGACCTTTAGTTAATGGTGCCGGCTCTCTTTTCGGAAAGGTCACGTTTTACATTTCCACCAATCACTGCTCGTTGGATTGACCGTCCGCCCGCTGGTGACAAAACGAAACGGGCCCCCGCGGAAGATCAGAACCCGGCGCGTTGCATCCGGAGGGGGGGGGGGCGTCTCGCGCATAATGATGTGTTCGACATGTGACGAGGTGCCGGTGATGATCAGTTTCATGCTGGACTTGATAGTGTGGTGCGATGTGACCTTTTGTGATGCTGAAATGTATGTGGGTTATACCGCAACATCAATATTTATGGTAATAACATGTAAGTGTGTTATTACCCTCTCCGTCACCTGTATTTACATGGCGCTGTCTACCAGCTCCATGGGAAATCCTCAGCAAGGTTTTTTTTTTTTTTTTTTCCTTTTCCCACTTTCAACGCTAAGCTGAAATTTTAATTGCAAAGTAAAAAAAAAAAAAACGTGGCCTACTTTGGTAAATTGTAAATTGTCAAGGCTGTCTTAATTAGACTGCATTATTAGTCATATTAGCATTAATTGCATAATTGAATGCGATTATCTGTAATTATTCACATAAATTCATTTTAGGCCACAGATCACTGAAAAAACTGTTTAAAAAAAAAAGAAACAAAAAAAACTAAGAGGATTCTGTGGTGAATTTAATCTGCTCCTAATTTGTGTTTGTGCTGTTTATTTTTTCACAGTCCTGCTGTGCCGAAGCATCCGCATGAACTTCCTCAAAACTCTTTCTTGCCTTCGGTATTTACAGGCAGCTCGATGTTGTGGCTTCGTGGTGGAAAATGAACAAACACGAACATGTCGGTGTTGGAGTCTTGAGGACCGTGTTTGTCCCATTAACAAAATATGGTGTCAGGGGCATCATCTGGTCATAAAACAATAGAGAATGCACATTAATGAGAACTAGGCACGCTGATATTTCATTTTTATAATTTCCTCTAGACAATACAATAGGGGTAATGTTGGAGAAATAAAACAGCAAATGGGTGAGAAAGTGAAGCACACAATGCTAGAATAATGCACAACTTTGTATTATTCAATTTATGGCTGTTAGCCCGTTTAAAAAGGAATAATGAAAACAGACACGACGTCACTCCTTTCGCTTCCAGTGCTGTATTGGAGGAACATTAGTAACGCGTCCCACTACCTCGATTCAGACGAAACCAATCGAGACACGATCAGTAAAGAAACTCTCAAAATGTTTTTTTTTTTTTTTTTTTAATGGTCCCAAGCCAGAACCTTTGTATGCACATGTTTCCGGTAAACGCGTGTAAAACTAACATCAGTCCACATTTCTGAAGACGAGTCTTTTTCAAAGCAGTTCCACGGATCATTGGGTTTGGTTCCTGAAACACTCGGTTTTAACAGCACTTTGGATAACCAGAAGAGGATACAAAACAATAAATATTTGTTTTTGAGGTTATATTCCTGTTAATTCAATAATTTAGCAGCAAAAAGAATTTTTGAAATGGACATTTTTTACGCTTTTTGATCGAAATGGGATTAATTTCGATCAATCAAGGACAGACCCTGCAATTAACTTGATAAAATGTTTTAATTGAGTGCCACGACTAATTCTGTTACATAATAGGAAAATATAAAGTAGTGCCAAAAAAAAATCGGTGAGCTGCCTCGATCAAAACGAAGCACGCACATGTCGGTGTGAGTGCGTGCTAGAAACTGCAGACTGGAAGAACTGTGGGTTTCTGCAGGAGCTCACAAAGCCACGAAAGCATGCGATGACAGACTGCGGCGAGCGCGCTCCACTGCCTGGGCAGGAATATTAGCCAACAGGCACACACACATGCCCTGAGTCACCTCCACATTCACATGCTCACACTGACTTAAGGCCTGTCACAGCAAATAGAGCCACTTACATTTTGGCTACAAGTACCTGCCTGGAATATGAGAAGTGTTTCAAATCTGTGTGAGCCAATAAAAGGGGCTGCAGGACAACCAAGTGACGCGGTTATGCACAAAAGAAGAATGCTTAACATTTGGCCATCACTTCGGTCAAGGCAAAAATCCCAACCCTGTGTCTTGAGTTAGTTCCTTTTTTCGTCGCGTTACAACAGGGAGCGACAGCATGTGGGTTGTCACCTGTGCTGCGGGCTATCATTTAAAGTAGCTCCTGGAGCGAACCCTCAAACTCCACGCAGAAAAACCTCTGGCTGGGCTGCAAGCCCTGCCCGGAAGCTGCAGCTCCTGTCGGCAGGACAATTGCAAGTCTTGCACTCTACCAGCCCCACCTTTGTAGAAAAATGTCGAGACCGGAGTCATTATCAAAAATTTTTAAAAAAATCAAGCTTGCAGTGAGCCACACAGGAACACACCAAGGATAAGGCTGAACAGAACGAAACGTTTTGACCTTTTCGAGAACTACAGGCCCTCTCATGCTCAGGAATATATCTCACTCCGCGAAGGCCCACTCCTCCTCAAGACGTTCACTGGACACATCTGTGCAAAGGAAAGTCTTGATGACTGCATACTCTGCGTTGTGCAGAAACCTGTTCGGCAGGAAACAGTGTTCCCATCGACCAATTTGCATGTGCTGATAATGTTGTGAGTTGGCACAAACGGTTGCCAGGTCACGGCCAGACTGCCACTCCGTACCACATTCACCGGTGTGTGATGGCTGCCCTGGCGGAGAAGAAACGGTGTAAGGTGTCCAACTTGCTCATCAACTTGATAGAATCTATTCAGATAGAGGGAAATGAAGGAATCTGTCATCAGAAATGCAGGCGGTCGATATGCTTGACTATGAAATCTCAACGGTGAGTTGAGTGAGTTATTTCCTGACTGATTCTGGATGGGTATGTGGTAGAGGCTTCAAGAGACTTGAGCGTGGGATGGAGCATCACCTTGCAACACGACAGCAACTCCTCTTGCATATCCAGACCCTAAACACACCATAATCACAGTGAAACACGAGAGCGGCAACATCATGCTACTACCATGCACAGAGCTCAACTCGTTTGTAAAGACAATTTGATAAGAAATGCAAACCTGCTCAAGACACAACTCAAGAGACGTCCAGTTGATGGAACACTTTTGCACGGCACTGTACATTCAGACGGTGGGCGGGGAGCCGAACTTTCCACAAAAAGCCCGGAGAATCAACGGATGTCGCTGCACCACCACCACTTTTAAGAATCTAATTCCTCCAAGAAAGAAATATGCTTGCCTCTGTCTGTCTGTGTCTGTGTGCGTATGTGTGTTTGTTCCTGTTCTCATTAGGATCCACACTGCAGGGCGCTGCTTCAATGTTGTTTCCTGTATAGCCCATTACTGCTACCTGCCCCGGGGTTGGAAGTTGAAGCCCGAGACAAACAACGAGCCGTGTGCAGTAAAATGCACCCGAGAGATTAGTGTGGCGAGGAAATCGCGCTGTGTAAAGAGGGGTGAACTTAAGGTTGAGTCAACCTGAGGCCACAATAAGCTGTCGTGGAGATTTCAAGCGAAGCGTTTTTCCTTATATATATGTATATATATATATATCTATCTATATAAATATATATATTGAGCGGGGCAGGTGACAACAGGCAGGCCGTGAGATGTGTAATTCAATTCAGAAAATAGAGAAATACATTATTAAAATATACACAGCAGGAGAAAAAAAAGCAACCTTGCAAAAGGTTCACATGTGGCTCATAGATGTGATTACAAGCTAAAGCAGCAGCATTTTTAGTGTTACCAAAACAGAATAACTTCCAAGACATATAGAGGTTAAAGCAGATGGTTGCTTTCTATGTGAATCGATTTCAAATGTAGTGATTTGATGTGTGTACAGCCAAACCCACTTTCATTCGCCACTGTTTCGCCTTCCAATTCTCTTAAACTACACAACTGCCACAGGTTTTGTAAAGACTATGCGGTTACATTCACACAGTGGTGTCACAAGTGAAAGCCTGCAGAGGTTTTCACAGACTGCAGGGTTTCTCAGACCAGCTGAAACCAAATGAGGACATCCTTGTTGTCAGTCTGCTTGCCAGTTTAAAGGAACATCCACAACACTAGGTGGGAGTAATGGACAATATTCTCTGAATTCAGAGGGGCTCGAGTCTGTTACGCTCACTCATGAAGCGAAGAAGGGTCCTCAGTTGCTCTTTTGGCACTGCCCAAAAGAGCAACTGAGGACACCTCCCCAAACCAACAGACCTGGTGTAAATTCACCCTGATACGCAATTTTAAGTATATCTTGTAAGAGAATACTATTTGTATATTGTTGGTATTCTTTGGTATAATCATGGTGAGAGTTTGGAACAATGGCTGTAATCTAGACGCCTCTAACTGTTAGTTTACCGGAAACCTGAAGCTTTAGAAATGACCGTCACCATTTCCATATTGATGGCGCGTGATAGGTTGCCCTTAGAGATTTTCCAGCCTAATTCATGTTGTCAGACAGGTTATATCTAAGCACTTCACTTCACTGTATGTTTTTGACATGCACAAAATAACGATTCATTATTTGTTTCCTATTTATCCTGAATGCTTCTTTGCTCCAAACTCGTCGGATCGTCTCGAAAGCTTCCTCAGTTCGACGGTGTTGGCCCACTGCAGGTATAAAGCTAACTCAGAGGCTAGTGATAGCCACTTTAAGCCACTAAATAATTGATTTGGGGAAATTTAATACTAAAGCCAGAACATGAATCCTAAAAAGATAACTTCATGAAGGACGAGGCATTACAGCAAAACACCCTGTATCTGAACAGGAGATCCTCCACTAAACATTAGTTGTATTTATAGCAGTGGTCAGATCAATAGGGAGTGATATTTGCTCATGTTTCCTACTTCACTCCCCCAAGTGCTTTGTTGTGCTATTTTCTTCAATGTGCTGGGTGGAAGAGGCCACATGAAGATGCACAGAGTCTTTGTATTATCTGCCAAGGTGTTGCAATAAAACACGAGGTTGCAAATGTGCGTCAGTTCCAGGCAATAGCACACTTTGTGATGAAATACTCCAGTTAAAGGGACGCAGAGAGAAAACTTAGCTCTTCTCTTTAAATAAAATTTTCTTTCAAGACGGCTGCTTTTTTTTCTTTCTTTTTTTTTTTTTCCTTTGTTCGCCCTGCTTCCTCAAAGATTGGATTTGTAGAGAACATGACTGTCATGAGATGTGCAGAACATAGCACATAGTTTTATACCACAACCCCAGTTTGACTTTCTCCATAACTTTATCTCCGACTGTTCTCCTTGGTCTTCCTTTTTTTTTTTTTTTTTTTTTTTTACTGTTTGCTCAGCAATGTTCTCCAACAAACTTCTGAGGTCTTTAAGGACAGACAACTACTGCTGCGCCCCGAACACAGCATTCCTACGGAGAAAAGTGCTGGCGGCAACAGCCACGAATGCGTCTTCGCGAAGGATCAGAACGCAAACAGCCAGCAGCCCTTTCATATTTATTTTGTAAATAATCTTGAATGCTATGAATCATTTCCACAAATCCCAAGAAAAGCCATTAAAGCTTGCGGTTGTGACATGGCAAAATGTGGATATTATTTCATGTTATTCTAAAACAGCGATTAAGCAAATGGGGGGGGAAAAAAAACAAAAAAATTTTAAAATCCCCTCGGAACTGTTTTAATCATCACTGTAATAAAAGAAAGGGAACTGCTTCAAAGCCAGTGATTTTGTTGTGTGATTTAAAAAAGGAAAAAAAAAAAAAAAAAAAACAAAGACGCTGCCAACAACCGTATTCCTTTAATTTCCCCCCAAATATTGTGATGATTTAGGAAGGCCCTTTATATGACTTATTACTTTGGGTAATTGAGAAAAATAACAGCCCTCTCTTAATACGCAAGTTTCCAACTCTGACTCATAGTATTGGCTCCTCTAAAAATAGGTGGAAAAAGAAAGAAACTTAAAACAAATACACGCTCCACTGCAGCAGTGAAATCTGAACAGCGAAATCTGGAGTGAAATCCATGCTTTAGTTTGAGCACATTGACATAGAGGAGAAAACCTCAAAAATCAACAAGAGAAAGCGTTATTAGTACCCCTCACAACGCCTGTAAAATAAAAGGAAAATGAAGCCGTATTTTACCTAAACGTAACATTTCGGAGGCTGAAGGAAGTTTTAGTGCGGAATCAACGACTCGTTTCCCTTTGCAGGTCCCTGGTGAATGTTTAAGAGGCAGCGAGTGAGTAGAGTTCGCCAAATGTGACTTGAACTTCCCACATTCGGACAGTTAAGTATGATTGTGGATTTGTGACGCTGTGGGCCTGTTCTCCTGTTAAAGGGGCTTGATATCACTAAGTCGTGAAAAAACAGAAAAAAAATGAAAAAAAATAAATAAATAAATACAGCCTCAACGGCTAAACTTAAAATGAAGCATCATTGGGGCTTTCGGGAGAATGATCTGAAGCGTATGGCCAAAACAACAGTCTTCACCAGACACGACGTGTCTCTCCATTTTTCTGAGCTGTGTGGTCCGTGCTGGTTTGCAACCTTTACTTCCTGTTTGTTACAGCCGTACGTCGCGTCAACATCTGATTAAAAAACACTCTTGGGTGATTTGCTCCAGACCAGTACACAGGCACACAGCTAATTAGCTTTTTTGTGACATTTTAAAAGTTCACTCAAAAGTCAGGTGACAATCGGATGGAAACGTACCTACTAAATTTATGTCAACATAAAGTTTGGACTTTTCAAAATTTTTGAGCATGAGATTTTTTTTTTTTTTTCACAGTATTCTATTGTAAAAAATAATAATAATAATAATAATAATAATGATTCTACCGAACTGTACATGTCGGGGCAATGAACACAGACACTTTGCACATTTACTCTGACTTCCATTTAGTTCTTAATTTTAGCCAATTGTAGATGCATCGAGAACGCAAGCTGCAGCATTTCAACAACAACTAAAAAAAAAAAAAAAAGCGTCATTAGCCTGATTTTACATTTCTGCAAAATGGCAGCTTTTAAATATTAATCTCAGTCTGAGTAATAAACTGTCACAGCTTTTAAAGGAACTGACTTTAAACCGATGATTATGTTAATTCGGACATTTTGGGTTTGGTTACTTTAAATAGTCAAAAGGGAACCGACGTCGCTCGTCAGAGCACTCAAGACAGGAAGTGGAAGTGACACTAGAGAAACAGTGGCATCACACGAACGAAACGGATGTAAACCGTGCAGTAGAAAAGGGGAACTAAGACAAAACGGAGTCTGAAAGTGAAATCAGTGAAACATCTCCTGATTACAAAAACTTGGTTAATTATAGACTCATAATCTGCCCGGGCTCCGAGCAACAGAGCTGAACTAATCAACTGGATATGAAAGGGGAAAAAAAACTATCGAAACTAAGAATTCCCAAAGTTTTCAGTCCTTAAACACATCAAAGCACAGCATTTACTGAGCATGAAGGTGAGGCCCAACAGATTTACTGTCACAAGTGGAGCATTACGGCTTTCACCAAGATCCTCCACATGGAACTTTATTAGAAATTGCTTCGGGTTTATTTAAAGTGTAATGGAGGCAGAGATGAAAAAGAAAGGAGAATAGAAAGGGAGAAAAGTGATGTTTAAAAGGAAAGGAAATAAGAGCAGAGGAGATGAAAACAAAACATAGATGGAATTCAAGTCAACATTACTCTGATTCTACACCGACAGAAAGAGAGAAGACCGAAACCGCAGCAGCGAACATCTACAACTCAAGCCTTCTACCTCCTTGATTCCCTACATTGGTATGAAGCATTAAGGCTGCGTTCACACAGCAACCTGAAGTGACCCAATTCCGATTTTTTTTGACGTAATGCGACCTGTATCCGATTTTTTTTTCATGACGGTCTGAACAGCACAGGTCGGATCCTTTTAGAATGCGACCCAGGCCACATGCATATCTGATACGTATCCGATTCAAATGCGACCTGATGTCCAGGTCGCATTCATCCAAGCTGAACGTCATTGGTACTCAACAAATGTCACTATTCTGCGTCCTGACACGCGCAAGTGGGAAGAAAAACAACAAGTATGACGGACTACACATTTAAGGATTAAGTTGTTAATATGCTGGCTCCGGTCGGACAACAACTTCAAATGTGCTCCACCGTTAGCCTCCATGTTTACTTCCGCAAACACTGAGCACTGCTTCTTTTTATGGCGGTTGGCAGAACACTGAGAACGCTGACGCTATTGAGCCTTCGACTCCGCATGCAGGTCGTTGACGTTCACACTGCAGAACACATACGAGTCGCATGTGTTTGGAAGTGCGAACGGCCCCAGCAAAAAAAAAAAAAAAAAAAAAAATCCAATTTGACACCAAATCGGAATTGGGTCACTTCCGACTGCAATCTGAACACAGACTAAGAGTCCAATCAGTGCATCTCCATCTACAAATTGTCACTTATTATTGCAGTTCAATTTATTTATTTTTTTTTTCATCTCAGTGTCAAATATTTCAGCGGGTGGAGCCTCTGGAGCGTGCTTCAAGGATTTGCCAGAGACAGTACCAGCTTTGACACAAATGATGTCAAGACAGCAATAACGGACCCATCTGTTAGAAGCAGATGCGTCAAACTGCTGCGGGGTTAATACACCTGGGATGTCGGTGTCAGATGGCTCCACTGCAGGCATGTTTCCCTGGTTTTAAACCTTCTTTTATGCATCCAAATGGATGGAGTAAATACAGACGCGCGGGCGGCTCGCAACTCCCACGTCCTGCGGCAGCGTCAAGAGAGTCAAATCAAAGAGAAGATCCTCGTGTCTCTGCGGCAACCCCTGACTCGACACCCCGTTCAAAGGCGGGCCGGCTACTAAACCGTCCCGAGGAAGCGGGCTGGCGCTTTTGCTCGGAGTGTTCGCGGAGCGGCTCGTCCATCTGTCGCTCTCCCATGACTCAACGCCGTCCTCTGTCTGCGCCGCCGCGCCAGCCGCGGTTTCGCAGGTGTTGGTGGGGACGGCTCGCACTGATACTGTCAGTCACCATGTTTTCCAATTACCATAGCGCCGCGCACCAACATGATTGCCTGATTGGCAGCGTTATTTCCGTGGCAATTATTATGATTCTGATTATGTCAATCATTTCGCTCTCTGCACCATGTGCCATCAAATAACAGTAGCTTCGGCTTACCAGCGCCTTCCCTCCCCCCCCCCAACTCACGTGTCTGATGGCTGTTTGAGGTATAGTCTCCGTTTTTTACAGTAGAAAACTTTTTAAAAATTCATGTTCTGCTTGCTGCGAGCGCTATTACCTTTGAGCGCGGTAGCTCACTCCAAATTACTAACGGTCTGTATATGGTCCCCATAATGATCATTTTCACTCTGTGTCAGTAATAATTGCGAGGTTAGTTCTATTTTAGTGCAAGCTCAGGGCTTCTGGTTTTATCTCGCTGCTTCTTGTATTATTCATGTCATCCTTGTGTCTTTGACTTTTTCCGCAGCACCCCTCCACTCAAAACGGCAATTACTACTATTACCTCTTCCGCAACGCGTCGGGAGGAGGAAAAAGCCATTTTCTTTATTATCCTCGTCATCTGCAGCCACGACTATCATCATCTATTTACTACCTGATTCAATTAGTGAGCCATCAGATGAAAGGTCACAGCTGTAATCAGTCCTTTGAGAACATGTTTCTTTGCGCGTGGAGCCTTCCACTGGGCCCGGCTTTACATCTAAGGACAACTAATGACCTTTCTTTCGCATTCTGCGACCAGAGCTCGAACTTGTTCGACCGCGCCGGTGCTGTTTTCCGGCCCATCAAACGTGTCCGGCAGGCCGGACTTGAAGCCGAGTCTTTTGAAAACATTCAAACCTGTTGAACTTCGTTTTCTGCAACATCGAGCAACGCTAAAAAGTTGCATTTTGGCTTCATCTGATCAGATGACATGATCGTGGCGTTCCCTGTTCGGCTTTGTGGCTTTCTTCTAGCAGTGGCTCTCTCCTTAACATATTTTGAATCTCTGCAGCTCCTCCAGAGTAAAAAGATGACATTTCATGATTGTTCAATCTCATCCAAACAACATATTTATCACTATGTAAGTAGTGTGTTATATAAGAACATAAAGAAATAAAAGAGCAGTATGAATTTTAAACGTTTTACGGATATGTGGACACTCTAAACTAATGTGTTCTAACAAACGGACCAGATGGATTTATATTCAAATTAAATTAAACACTATCTACTAATTAGAGGACGGGCAGTTTGTTGCGCTGAATATTACCTGGAGGTACTGGAGTGAAGGGGTCTGAATACAAATAATTCTGCTTCATGTTTATGTGCCTGCTTGTGTTGATTTATTCCATAAAACAATGCAAATAAACTATAGTTGTGAGGTGGCAAAGTACAGATAAAAAAGTTCACGGGGCACGAATTCTTTTGCGAGCCACTGCAATTCATACAGGATCAGCAGAAAACATGGAGATTGACACGGCTTTGTGCATAAAGTCCTCAGATAATGCCTTATTTATTAAGAACCAGTTCCCTGATTTAATTTTCCCCGTCAATTTTTTTTATTTTTTAGCTATGGATGGAAACCGACTCAGGCCTAACGTGCAATTTTCCTGCTCGCGTCAGCTCTCCACGTGCAGAAGTGAATTATGCGTAAATCTACCTGTGCACAGTTATGTATATTTTCTTTTTCATTATATGTACTGCATCTGCAATTTGCACAGACTTAAATATTGCTCACCGCTTGCCGGCTCACACGCAACCAAGCTGTCCCTTCGACTTTTGATTTACGCGCTGAAACATTCATGCCCTTGTTTGACTGCGTTTTATTACCGAAAGGTAACTAGGGAGTTTCCGATCTTTTTCATTTAGCGGCACCCTCGGCTGACCCTTGTTGCGAGGTCACTACGCTCCGTGCAAAAACGCAGCCAAATTTGGTTCAGACCTTTGTGTTCTCTACAGGATCAATCTGACTGCTTTTCCTCTGACCTTTCATCTACAGCCAGCAATGAACTAGATGTTCTCATTTCCTCCAAACTCATGAAGAGGTTACTATAAAGTTTAGCACGGAAGATTATTCCTAAAATTAATCTCCTGGTCTGCTTGCGTTTCATCAAGTACTACCAGCGGACCGTAGTTTCCACTCATTCTGTTTACGGTGTCTTGCCAAGTAATCATAACCCTCTTTTGAGCCTTTTAGCGTTTAATAAAATGTATTTTACTGTGATTTTATGTGGAGGATCGGCATAAACCGACCGCGGAGAAAAACATGCTCTTGCGTCCGTTTCCAACTGAAATTCCGAAAAGTGGGAATCGGTATTCTGCTTCCTTCACTGCGATTCTCCTAAACAAAATTCAAAACAAGCAATACCTTCAGAGGTCATTTCATTAGCAAACAGGAGTACGTCTATTTATCTACTGTCTTCCCTTTTTTATGGAAACATTTCCACATATTTAAGCACTTTCGGGTTCGATTCTCATCTCCCTTCAGTGCTCCGCCTGGTCTTCCTCTCATTGAAGTGGATTCCTCTGGTAGCGTTTTATCCACACCAATCAGCAAAAAGAAGGAGAAGTTGAGAACAACGACGTTGATTTTCGGCGCTGTTTTAGAATCGTAGTCTGCCTGAAGTTTTTTTTTTTCTCTTTCTTTCTTTTTTACTATATGCTAGTAGGCTAGAGCTAATCTGCCAAATGCCCATATTTGAAGTTGAATAAACGTGACACCGCCGCCACGACTGACCCATATCTGAATGTCAGCTGACAGACGTCTGGCCCTAACACGCGTCCATAATCACCTCTAAACATCAACAGCTTCTGCCGTCGACTAAACTCTCTGCAGTACGCCTGCCAGATCAAAGAAGGAAAAGGCAACCTTCAGTGCGTGTGTGCGTGTGTGTGTGTGTGTGAGTCCATTTCAGCAGCTGCTCTGTCAGCATACTCCCGGTCCATGGGGGTTTCGGGCTGGTTGCATGTGTGTGTGAGTCTAGGGCTGGGGGGGGTGGGGTTGGTGTGGCTGAGGGGGGAGATGTCCACACAGCATGCCTAAAGAACTCATCTACAACCTCAGGCGCTGTGCTTGGTGTGTGGGATGATGTGCTGCAGACTCAGCCTCTCAGCTCACTGGAACCCGAACACACAAACGCCTCCTCATCACTGACCCGCCTGTACACACATTAACATGCCCGCCGTCTGCATTCATCCAGCAAATGCGCCTGTTACCCAACAGGCCGGGCATTTTTCATCGGGATGTGGGTGCGAGGGGAGTGAGGGGCGGGGGGGAGAAAGAGCGAAAGCCTGTTATGAGAAACTTCAATTTGATTTGTTATGAATGCAAAGCACAAAGCTAAGAGCTCTTGGGGTATTTAGCGTCTGGCGATGAGCTTGATAAGTTTGTGTGTGCTGCGTTGATGCGCGTGTGCGTGTGCGAGACGCGCCCGTGCGAGATGCAAATGTGTGTTTGTTTTGCACTTGGAAAGATGGGAGAGCTCTCTTCTGGTGTAATACACTCGTGTGATGGCTAGTGGCTGGAGGCGCATCCTCTAATTCACTCTCGGAGGCTAATTCCATGCTAACAAGTCAGCGATGCCACATGCTTGTCCTTGCCCACAGCCTGGTAGGCCAGCCTCAAAGCAAACCAATTAGCCAGCCTCACTCTGGGTCTGTCAGCCTCCCCCCCCCGCCTCTCCCCCCCGCAAACCCCAGAGAAGTCACTCTAAACTTTTCTTCCCCCCTCAGAGGCTTTTGAATGGAAGAGGTCTGTGAGGGGTGTGAAGGCGCGTCGCATTAATAAGCCTGCATTGCTGACATGAAAGACGCCTGGCGAGTGACATGAAGCAGACAAGGCTAAGCTGCGTCGCCTATTAGCCAAAACGGCTGTTTAGTGACGAAACAGTCCAACAAATTGAATCACTACATATTTAAAAAGGAGATTAATGCAATTTTTTTTTTCTTTTTCACATACTTTGAAGTTTTTTGATTTTTTTTTTTTTTTCAGCTTCCAACAACAAACATCAGTGGATTTTAAAGGATTTTGTGTGGCAAAAAGTAGAGCAACACTATGCAGTGGAAGGAAAAACTCGACGTTATTTGGTCTCAGTACAAATCCCAGTATTGTGATCTGCATATGTCTCCAGAACCTGTTTAGTCCTACAACCCTTAAATAAAATTCAGTGCAACTAACTACCTCCAGGAATCACTTAATTAGCAAATAGAGGCGTTTAATGTAAGCGCACAACATGAAAACAAAACACATTTTTGTAAACGATAAAGAAAAAAAACATGCATCCACACCAGAGGATGCAGAGCCACTGGAAATGCTGTGGTAGGTACGCCGGACCAATCGGTGGCACTGCAACACTGCGGAGGCAGGGTAGCAAGAGAGATGCAGCTTAAAACAAACAACAAAAACAAACATGCGGCTCACAGTAGACATACTTGTGCATCCCATTCCTTGTCACACGCGTGACGCAGCAGGTAGTTGAGTTTGACTTTAGTTTCCCTGTGATATTCCAACTGGAGGCAGCTGGAATATCACATCTAGTGGAAACGACGCGTCTGTGTCATGATCCTCTGTTAATGCTGTGGTAATTCTCTCCTAGAGACCTTCTTAGCAAATATTCCTGCCTCCTAGATGTTGCTAACCCCTAGTGTCGCTTTGTGCCTGGATCTTTCTGGAACCCCGTTTGAATAGTAACCTGTGTCGCCACAGAAATGTCTGACTTTCTTGAAAAACAAAAAAAATTAAAATAAAATACCCTCCCATGGATGAAAACCTACCTGCAAAACGAACGTCAGAAGAGAAACGCCCAACTTGTCGCCCCGCTCATTCATCCACCTGGAGTAGCTGCAGGAGAAAATGAAGATGAACTCACCTGTGATTCATGCCGGTGTGCTCTCCAGCTGCCGTACTCTCATCTATCAAAACTCTCACCTGGAGCTCTGTTCCCAGTTGACGTCTCCACCCCGGGTTCTCCCACTAAATTTCCTGTCATTTCTCTAACCTACAATAAAAAGAAGAAACCCAAACATTCAATCAACCTCCAGGTCCCACCTGAGCGACACTATTCTGTTTCTCCCTCCCAGGTTCCATTGCCAATCTGAAGCGTTGGAGCCCTAAGCCTTTATGATTTGAACTTTCATTTTAAAAGTCTCCTGTTTCCCGCGTTTCAATCACAGTTCATCTCAAGAGGTGATGGTTAGAGGCTCCGAAAGACTTAAGATTCGTGCAGAGGTTCACCTTCCGGCAAGGCAATGGTCCTAAGAACAGCAAATCAAATGATGTTAGAATGGCTTTGTTAAAGTCCAGACTCCAATGGAGAATCCATAACAAGGCTTGAACTGATGTTCTCCGGCCAATATAAGTAAGCTTGAGCTGCTTGGTGAAGACAAACGTGCAAAACTTCTCATCTCTAGTTTGAGCAAAGCTGTACAGATCTCTCCCAAAATACTTGGTTCTCCCAAGTACTGACTCAAGGGGGCGCTGAGTAAAGGGGGACATGAATACTTTTACAGGGCACTGTAAATGAACATGTCACCACTATGACGGCTCCTTTGAGAAAATATTCTGCCCCTTAACCAGTTTGAGTGCAGAGAGAGCGGCGAACACAAAGGTGTTAGGATTTGCTAAGTGGACTGACTTGACGCTGTGCACGGCTGCTGCAGTTCCACTGTGGGAGCAGCTAATTGGATGGTAATTAACAGAGCGAAGGCCGATAAATACCTTTGTGAGCAGGCTTGCCAAGGACACGGAGGTGATGGGACGGTGTTTGTGAACTGGAGCGAGAGACGAGGCTACCGGACGGACGCCTTTTTATTCCTTTTTTCCCTCCGTTGCCATCCCCTTCCTCCAGCTCCTCTGAAAGATGCTCTTCTCCCTTATCACACCTCCCGCCTATTCTCTCCTGCACCGGCCTCCTTCGTTTCCATGGAAACACAGGATAAAAAGAGTTACTTCCCGATTAAATCAAAGATTTTCCAAGTGCCAAAAATATTACCGTCTGTTCCTCGAGTTCAGGACGACGCTCCGTTTTCTTTTTCCAGGTAACGCCTGCGCGCTTCGTGTCTCTGCCGTATGATAACAGACGCGGCCTATTCATACACCGAGGCAAAACTGTTAGGCAGTTCTGTCTCTGAGGGACCAATGAATGGCTTGAGTGCTGACAGTATTTCTTTCTCACTGTCTTTTCTTTCTTCCAAGGCCTTCTAAATGTCCCACAGAACTGCCTAACCAATCTGTCAGCTGCCATGGTGAAGGTCCAGAGGAGAATTGTATGCATAATTGAGCATCTAGGATGGAAGAAGAACAAACCCTGAAAATCATTCATGTGATTTTTTTTTTTTTTTTTTTTTTCCCTTTTGCCACAGGACACTGCAGTCTGATGTGGTTGCTCCGTCTCCTGACATACTCCAGCTTTACCTGACGGTAAACGGTGCTGTCTCCGTTGTCATCTCTTTGATCCCGATCACCCTTCAGAGCTTTGCGACGAGTAGCTGGCTCCCGCAGCCTAGACAAATATTGACGTTGAGGATTTGTGCTGTGCCGGTGGTGTTCGCTGGAGAGACAAAACCGACAGAGGCAAGAGACGTAGACACGCCGACCTTGTTTCAGGCGCACAAATTGGAGTTGCGACGTTAAACAGTGGCATAATAATTTCAGGTCCAGCTGAAAACTGCCATCAGACTACTACCTTATATATTATAAAGTTATTCCCTCATCAAAAGTAGACCTGGAGTGCCGCCGTGATTCTTTCAAGCTTGTTTTAGAAATACTTCAATCTCCTGTGGAAACCCTCGGAGGGTACCTGAACACTTCCTCTAACAAACCTCCTCCTTGGAGCTGCAGAGTCCAGCCGAGCTTCGCCTTCTCCACTCTGCTCCTCCAGACTAGCGGCAGCAGGAGTTACCTAACACCTGCTGGGTCTCCGCATCTCCTGAGCTTATCATGTACACTACATTTCATGTGAATGCGCCTAACAATATCAAAGGCTTAATGGAGGAAAGTTGTGTTCTTGTGCTGAAGAGGAGTGTCAGAAAGAGTTAGGAGTTCACAATTAGTGAAGTTCTTAAACTTCACTAATTGTGAAGTCAAATTCCTTTTAAGTCAGGTTTGATATGTACAGCATTTTTATAAAACCTGAAGGTAACAGTTGATTGTGATATAAAATGGCTGAATGCGCCTGGAAACTGCCTCATACTAACCATTGAAGCTTCATATCTGCCCGACATGGGAGAGATATCTGTCTTCAGTTCTAAGGATAAAGACACTGACATGGAAGAACAAGCTTAAGTTATTAGATTATAATAAGGTAAGTAACTTATTTTATGAAAATCCACTTCAAAGCACATTTTCTCTTGACCTTTACACAAGTCTTGTTGCCAAGCGGTGCATTGCGGCATAATAATCCATCGTTACCTTTAAATAAAACTATACACACCCACAAATTTTGAGCTGGGCCGCAGATAAAACCCGAGAATAACTACAGCAAAAGCGCGACAGCGACTTTCGCCCAGCCTCGGAGTAAAAACCGCCGCCACTTGTCCAGCTGCTCAGAGCCCATGAGTGACAGGAGATCTGCAGTGACGCGGCGGCGGCGGCGTGTAAAGCTTTTATCTGCAGCCTGCTGGGCATGTTCCTCCTTCACACATGGCCGAGTCCAGAAGGGTGATGAAAGTGTGAGGTACCTGACGGGGCGGACGGGCACATCCGCGAGCGCGGACACAAATGCGCACGCGCTCGCACGAGAACCAAGTAACTCGGCGTGTGGATGTCAGTCTGTCCGCTGGCCTCAGAGGGACACGTCTCATCAGAGTCAGCGCTCCTTCCTTCACACTGCACTGATGGAGCTTCTCGTTCCTGGAGCTTCCATTTTATGTGTGCTCGACTGCAACCCACCTCCAAGTGGGGAACCACAGCAGTGTGCAATATTTACAGTAAGGGCGCCTTTAACTGCTGCAGGACATATGCATTTTTTAATGCACACACTCTTTATGCATATTAACAGGGCCGTATATCTTGCATTGTCCCTTTTTTTGTGGCTTTATTGTGCAGCAGTCTCTGAGAGCAATAGCCTGCTTCAGGGGAGAAGAAAAAAAAAAAAAAAAAGGATTTTTTTTTTTTTTTTTGCAGATTGTGTCTGTGCCGCCTCGTACAGTACAGCGGCGCAGATCTACCACCCAGCAGAAGATGATTTATGAGGTACACAGCCACCAAATTACACTTAATGAATTGTATTGCTCCTCACTGAATTTAACACCCCTTTCATTCTGCTGCCTTTGTTAAACACGGGTTAACTGCCACGGGAACCGCAATCGATGCTGAAATGGTTAATGAGTAAACGGTGAGAAACGGAGAATATGAAGGATTGAACCGCTTTGGGGCCATAAAAGGCATTTGTAGTGTGCGCGACCAAAACGGAGCCTTAAGTTGAGATAAACCCCGTGATCCTGGCAGCTGTTTTCCTGAAGGCCTGGAGTCCGTCTTACCGTATCCAGATGTTCAGTTTGTGGCATGCACAATTAATAGTAAAAATATACAAAAAAAAAAAAGTCTTAAAATGTGGTGGAGGTGATGGAAGCTCAGCAGTTGCACATCAAGCCAGAGTTTCTGAAGGGTGGAGGAGATGAGACCGGCGCCGTGATCGGATGAGATGAAGACAGTTATAGTTACAATTTACACAGGTTTAATTTATGTATCCAGTGAATTTATTAAAAAAGGTTTTCATATAGAAAAAAAAAAAACCTCCTGAACAGCAGATCGTTCTCTCTGGCAGTTCCCAGCGCAGCGTCTACTGCCGGGTCCGAAGATTATTTCTTATTACATAAACTTTCTAAAACCTACTTTCTGTGTGAGTCTTTCCAGGTTGAAGCTGAATTTAAAGTTTTAAATGAATCACTGGGTTTTGCAACAATTGCATATTTAAGGTCTTTGGAGCGCAGTTTATGAATCGATTGCAATTAGTAGAATAGATTTATAATTTCTAAACAGAATAGTGGGACACCAACCAGTTTACTGGTTAAGACATTATGGTAAACAATAACAGTTGAGCTTGTTAGAAGTTAAAAAGTCATTTAATTTGTTTGTAAATTATATTCACAATGTGAATCATAAGAAAAATATTTGGCTAATAAACAGAAAAAAAGTGCACTGTGAATGGACGGACCAGGTTGGCCAAAATTGTTGACCAAACCTCTTTTCCATCTAGTCCTTATTAAATAAGGCAAAGGATATTATATTTTAGATTTTAACTTATTTATTTTAAGAGAACCATTCACAACATCAAAATCTATTATTTGAATTTTAACACCAGAAAGTATTTGTTTCTATCTGTTTTCTTAATCTGTGATGGACTGGTGATGTGTCCAGGGTCAGCAGCTCTGACCACCCCGCTATATGTGTATAATAATTAATGGATGGATAGATGTGTTCTTAATGTAATGTACATTTGTGTCTAAAATATTAATTTAATTTATGTTTTATGACTTTTGTTTGGGATAGTTAGGGTGTAAGGATAGATAAATACATCTCCATAATGATTCCTTCTTTTAGATTGTTTGTTACTAATGTAATTTTAACATCCGAAAAAAAGATTTAATAAAGATAAAAAAGCGGACATACCACGTGACTGACATACCACGTGACTGACATACCACGTGACTGACATACCACGTGACTGACATACCACTTGACTGACATACCACGTGACTGACATACCACGTGATTAACATAACGTAACACGTGGTATGTCATTTCCTTACTGTTGAATTTGTAATTAATTAGTAATTAATTTTAAATGTTAAAAGTGTTTTTGGGTGTTTTGAAAGGCGTTGTGAAATAAAATGCGTTATTATTATTATAATTATTAAAACACGGCTGGTACAGGAAATGGTGTCACTGGCGCCCCCTTCATTTCCGGAATGTAATAGTCCCATTTCCATATAAGGTATGAGACTGACAGTGGTCCGTCACCGCCCCTTTCCGCAGGCTGCAGCGAAGTGTACTTGGGATGAGCTCGGCTCTTTTTAATAAGCTAACGCTAAAGGCGAGCGAACGGCCTGAGTTGGGGGCGCGCACAGATAGGTAGGGCTGATGCGCGCGCACGCGCACCCACCCCCTGCCTGCCAAGCCTATCAGCAGCAGCTGGTGGCGCGTGTTCGGGCTGCGGTGTTTTTTCTCGGAAAAAAACTGCTGTGAACTTGTATCTGAGCGCGCGGGCTTACTAGTGCAACACAGGCTCTGCATGCTTGCGTGCACGTGCTGACTCTGATGTGTTTACTCATTGAAAGGAAGATGTCGAGGGGATGAGGGGAGGGGGGGGGGCAACCTAGAACCTCCTGGGATTCCATCCATGAGGCTTGTCAGCTTCTGTCACTCAGTCATCAACCGGCAATATCCCATGCTTCCCTGCTCTGTTGCCCTCTCCCGCTCTCTCTCCCTCCAACTGCAAAACAAAGACAGCGGCAGGGGCCACAGCTGCTGCATCCAAAGGGACCATCACTCTCCCAGTCTTTAACCTCTGCTCCCTCCTCTTCCTCCTCATCCTCTCTCCTGCTTCTCCTTCATCGGAGCATTTCTGGCTATTTTGTTTCGCAGCTCTGCCGAGAGTTATTGCTCATGACAACGATCACGGTCGTTTATTTTCTCTCCGCAGCTCGGGCCCCTGCATGCACGCCCGGCTAGTGTTACCCTATGATATTCAAGCGCTCTCTTATTAAATATGCATGAACCCTGGAGATGAAAATTAATTTTGGGAATGTCGCCTCCCCACGCTCCCACCCCCCCACCCCCCCGGTTTCCTCTCCCTCCGCTCTCCCGTCCTTTGAATGCTCAAAAATATGCCTTCGTCTGCCTTTGTGTCGAACCGTGAATTCATTACTTCATTCGCCGGTGATGGTGTAACACAACACCATGTGCTCGGAGGTGGAGGGGTGGTGGCGGCGGTGGTGCCGTCGTAGTTGTACAGATGGATGCTGCGATACCAATCCCCGCTCAAGCAGGAGGCGACGACAGAGAAACAAGGCCCAGTTGAAAAACAAACACGAGAAAGAAGCGGGGAGTTTTCATGGAATCTCCCAAGTTCGGGGAAAGTTTGCCCTGAGCTCTTACCGCTCATGAATATTTAGGGGCGGTAAAAATGGGAAAATATTACTTTGAATTATGCATGGAAGAAAACGATGGAAATCTGCAGTAGGACACTGCACAGCTTTTTTTTGTCCCCGCCGTCTGCTTTTTTTTTCGCCACGCGGTCATCCGGGGCGAAGCCGGTGCTCATCGCTCAACCCCAGCGACCCCCAGAATGTGAGCCGATACCAGCTGAGCTGCTCCATAAATGGCAGTGCTTCTCTGCAAGGAGAGTGAGAACTTCAAACGACGCTGCAGACGCTGACAAACACTCGCGTTGAGCGGGGCTGTGTAGGAGGTGACGCCGACTCTAGGATGAAGGATGAAACGAGAACTGCTTTATGAAACTGCTCGGAGTGCAGGAACGCAGCTCGGGAAAGCTTTTGAGTTACAGACATACTGCTGGAGTCAGACTGCCTCACCATTGTCATAATCAAAAACAACAACAACAACAAAAAGCTGTATTTCTTCTGTAGAATTTTAATATATATGCTTGCTGTAACAGTAATTGCCTGTTGGGACCTTGAATCTGATCAGCGAATCGAAGGAGCAGTTGTGAACGATGACGTTTTTCTGTGCTGTTTTGGATTCATAGTCGGCCTGTAGTTTTAGCAACTACAACACAGGAAGAGAAGCGAACATTGAATTGCCATTAATAGTCACTTTCTTCAGCTCTGCACTTGTCTCCGGTAAGCTTCGTAGCGTCAAACTGTCATGGACAAATGTAAGCAACGGGCTAATTTCAAACTTAGCGACTTTTATTACCTTTTAATTGTATGCGCTCCTCTTGGCCAAGTCTACCTCGAAAAAGAGATTTTATCTCATGAGACTCATAAAATAAAGGTAGAAAAGGACATGAGAACTGTCTATTTGACAAAAGTTTGGGTATAATTTCTGTGGAACATAAAGTCAAATTATTTGCAGGAATTTGTGGTATTTTTTTATGGAGCAATGTCCAAGTTATTCAAAAGAAAATGCAGTTTCTGAAGCTGAAAGCATAGGCACAATGTTACGTGACATTGTGCTGTTTCCCAAGGAGGCAATCTAAGAGCAGACCGTAGATATTAGCTTCTGCAGTAGTACTACAATGCTGCAAACTGTACATATTAATGGATATTAAGGTATGTTAAAACACTTAAACTATTAAAATAAGCAGTGCTAAGCATTTTAGGAGACATTCTCAAGCATTTTGTGGATTTCAGCTTCAGTCTCTTACCTTCGCAAAAATCAAGGGTCCTCTGCAGACTGTAGTCCACTGCAGGCTACAGGATTATTGGCACTCTTGTCACTCCCTAATGCCAGAGTGACGCATGTTTGCAAGTACCGTAAGAATGCTAGTAGAGGCTAATGGCTAGCTGCTGAGAAACGCCATCTGCTATATAGCTTCCTGTTGGTGCTGTAGGCCTTTTGCAGTTTTGAATGGCTGAGATTGTATTTCATCATCCCATGTTCAAAAATTAAACGCGCTGATCAAAATGGATCATTCCACAAGGAAAACTATTTAAAACCGAGAATGAGACGTGAGCTATCCCCAAAAGTACAGCTAAATTCTTAATCTTGTCTAACTGGGATAGTTTCATCGTCAAATCCTAACATTTCCCTTGTCGGCATTTGAAAAAAAAAAATTGCTCATGGTTTATCTTTTAAGCAAGAGACTCACCGAAATCTAAATGCTAAACTGCCTCAAGGTGTTAAAATATGTAACTGTAAGACGGGTGTCAAACACACAGGGTACAGTTACTGGTGTTTGATTGGCACACTCTCTGACTAATCCAATGAACCGCTGCTGATTTAAGACGGTTTTGAGAAAACTGTTTTTATTTACACTGGTGTACTTAGAATCAGGACTTAGTTCAAATTTCCATGAAAAACTAGCGACCTGTCCAAAGTGTACTAAATCTCTTGAAAAGATGGACAGCACACAACAAAGTACCAATGGACTGCTGCATAGTTAAAGTGATGGAACATGGAAAATGGAACCCTTTACATAAATGTTTCTATCCACAATGGCCCTGATAGACTGTTCTCCCCCCATGAGTATGAATGAACGACACTGAACAGATATTCCTGGGTACCATTTGTGTACAAATGGATCCGTCCACCAGCATATCATCTCTACCTAGTTACTCCCTTTGTAGCAGCTATGCAAAAGAGTTCTTTTTTTGTTGATTTTTTCCCCCCATCAGATAGTCGCCTGCAAGCGACTGAACAGCAGATAATCATCTCCCTCTCTCAAAGTTCTTTTCTTTCTGGCAAATCTTTGCGATTTTCATCCCCAAAGGAACCCTGGATATGCTTTCCAAGATGAACAGCACCTTGAAATGTGTAGTTCTTACCCATTTCTGAAAGTTAAGACTTTTATCTGGGTTTCCAACTCATGTGCCACAGAAGGAGGGCAGAGATAGAAAAGCAGCCGAGAGTTTCATTAACCTGAAACCGTGTGGGTTGTTGACCCTGGTCGGACCTATGGGCGCTCACGGAGGCCAAAAGTAGAACACCCACATAGGTGTGAGTCAGAGTTGTAAAGTTAGACAACGGGTGTTAATCATTGGCAGGCCTTCCACATACAAGGAGTTTGTGATCCGCAGGTTCTGAGCACATATTAATATTCTTCAAGGTTCTGTTTCCCAGCAGTCAGACTTCCTCGTGTTTTACATTGAGCTTTGTCGGCAGTAACGTCCTGAAACTTTGGCTGTTTTTCCACACATTTAATGGTAATATGAAGGCGTTCTGTGAAGCATGAGTTTTAAAAAGTAAAATCAAATCAGACTCACCAATTTATCAACACTAGCTTAAGAGATTACGAGATACACTGAGTCTTTACAAACAAAGTGCTTCAAAGATGACGGATGATGCAGGATCTTGGCACGAAGGCAGAAAAATGTGATTATGCACCGGAAAGGAGCCGCCCACTGAACTGAATAGCTTTAACTTTAAAATGGAAATGGGGCGTCAGCATTGAACCATGGTGGGGCCTTTCTCCTTGATTCCCAACGTATGGGGATTTTTTTATTTATTTTTTTTATTTTTGTGGAATATTTTCAAACAAAACTAGCACTGTGCATTATTGTATTTCTGTGACTTTGTGTGACACCAGAAGGTTTGTGTCGCCTGGAAGAGCTGCCTGTTCAGCAGAGGGGGAAGCTTTCAGCTGCCCCCTCTCCAGCCCCCTGTGGCCTTTATTCAGTCACCCCAAATCCATCTGCATAACTGCATCTTTCATGAGCGCTGGTCAATGCCCGATCCATACTGTATGGCACCGCGTATGTGTGTGTGAGTGTCTGTGTCCCGAAAGAGTGTGCGAAAGCCCGCACTTTATTTTTCCTCTCCTTTTTTTTTTTTTTTTTTTTTTTTGCCTCTTCTTTTTTTTTTTTTTTTTTTTTTTTTTTTTAAGTGTTTAAGGTGCTGCACAATTGAGCACCAATCCGGTGTTTGTCCTTTGTTTTGGATTACGGCGTTTTGAGTCCATCGTCGACTAATTGCTCAGGTCAGCGGATGAATGGTCCCCGTTTCGATTTGCTACAAATTAGCACTCTCACCTGTATCTCTTCATCACGTTCATGGTTTCTACTAGTGGCACCTTGTTTAAGCACAGTCAATATTAGCGAAGAGGAATGCGGGTGCCAGTGGCTGGAAGACGACCCCTGTAGTTCTTATCAGGTAAAGTGGTTTTTGATTAGTGTTAATGGCTCGGACTAAATAGCCTTCAGCTTTTCCACTGGCTACACTTGTTATTATGTGTGCGTGTTGCTGCTCTGCTCAAGGGCATGCCAGCGATTCATCAAGCTGAAAAAGCTGTATCTGCTTTGCAAGGATGAAGGGGGGGGGTGAGAAGGTGGTGGGGTGGTGATCTTGAAAAAGCAATGTGTAGCAATTGAGCTTTTCACATTTAGTCATTTCCCGACCAAAAACGTCCATGGTTTTGTCGACTAACGTCAAATCTTGCGTTCATTGTTTAGTGGAAGAAAAATGATTCATGGTTTTCCATTTTTTCCAACGAATGTAGCTGCACTTGTAGCTCTGGATGCATTTTTTTGAAGTCCTGCTGGAAGGTCAACCTCAAAGCAACGGCTGTCCACTTTCTAGTGTTGCGTCGCAAGCCTGCACGTGATCGTCTATGTGTACTGGTGTTGACACACGGGGGACGACGGACGATGGCGTCAGGCTAAAGCTTAAGCCACCTGCAGTGAAACCGAACCACGGAATGCAAAAGCGACGGCAGCTATTTACCATTTTTCAAATTTCTTGTCTACGTCTACATGGATCTCGCTCGTCGCTTGGCGAGCTGAGGGCAAGCCAATCGTCGCCTCGCGGCCCGACTTCCAACGGGAATTCATGGAGAGGAACCGACATTACTTCCTGCTCCTTCGACTTCAACCAAACGCCCATACCCAGCGTCTCCTCGCCTTCCCTTCGTTCAAGAAAGCTGTATGGTCTCCCCACAGCCACGACGACAGGGGATTCTTAGTGTCAGCAAGCACACAGACATTAGCAAAGAGGCTTTTCTTGCTTTGCATACATCCAACCATCATCTAGTTGTGGCCCAGAAAGACAGACTGCAGCACCCGCTCTCCAAAACGCTCGGCATCTGGTGCAACAGACAGCCTTGCATGTTAATGCCGAGTTAATATTATTCTTATGAACTGCGAGTGACTTCGCATGTTAGTGAGCGCTCTGTCAAATTAATGTCACTTCCATTAATGCCGCCGTCTATTTCGTGTCATGGGCACGCTCGCGCCAGGCACCGCCATGGATACGCACACGCGGGCGCGCGCGCTCCCAGACACACACACACACACAGTTTGCACAAGCTCAGGCAGAGATTTACACCCCTGCATCTCAACAGTGGACAGACACAGTGTTGACACGCGCACTCGCGCGCACGCCGTTCCTCCACAGATGCAACAGAGGAGAGGAAAATGAATGTCCCGCCTCATTTATCACATAGCCTCAAAAGTACAGATGAATCCTGTGATGAAAATCTGTCCTGAGAAATGTCAGGAAGATATTAACTCCAATACATCAAAGTGGAGCTGCAGTCTCTAAGCCGACTGCCAGCCCCTACCGCCCGCCTTTGGTTAAAGAGGGGGAAGCGCACCGGCGCCAATGTAATTTTTGCCAACTCTGACCATTTGTCAGACAGAAACGAGTAAATAAAGACACAAGTCACTTCCATCCCGAGATTAACATCCGAAATGGTGCAGAGCGAATTTCATTAGTGCGCAAATGCCATTCTTTAGATCTGTCCGATCTCAGCGAAGTGTGAGGGAGCGAAGAGAAAGAAACGATGACGATTGGTTGGTTGTTGGGGGGGAGAGGGGAGGGGGGGGATTGCCTTTTCATGTAGATTCCACTAATCGCTTCCCTAACAAAATATAGCAGACTTGTGCTAATAAGTAACTTAAGGCTCAGTGGACAGAGAGAGTGAAGCAGCAGAGAGGCTCATGGAACTGAGAGCTCTCCATGCCTCCATGGGCGTCTTAATTGTCGAAAGGAGATTCTCAGGCGAGCTGCTCGGGCCGCTGGATTTCGGGAGGGCCTCAAATTGGGAGAGCGGACTCACTGGAGTTGTTTTAAGTCTAAGCCTCTCTTCGTGTGCGCGGGCGGCCGGATCAAATCCCTCAATCCCGAGTCTGCAAACAGGTCCTGTAATCAACGCTTGTTTGTTCTCTCGTAGCTTCGCCCTAGCGTTAATTTCCACCACATATGCAAGTAATTTGAAGCTTTTTTTTTTCTGCCCCCCCCCCCCCCAATCACCAGTCAGTCTGGATTCATTGGCTCTCATTGCTACTGTTAACAGGCTACCTTTACAGTGATCTATGCTGGCACTGCTGACTCCTAACTAGTTATTACAGCTCCAGGAATCCCAACCAGCGCGGTTCATTAGGAGGGAAATTAGAGTGCAGCGGAGTCCACGAGAGATACAGAATGCGCTTTTAATCTAAAAAGGTCAATGTGCGCAAGCCATTTTAGAGATTCACTGCGAGCTCGTAATTGGGGGGAGTCGGAGGGGGGGGGGGCGGCTTGTCTTGAAGACGGCGAAGAATTAAATGAAGACAAAGTCACCGAGCGCGGGGTTGGCCTTTGATGAGAATCAGGAGGTGAGGATGCTTCATTTGCAACCTTTAATCAGTCCAGCGAGATCCGATTCATGTGTGATTGTAGAAGAAGAGAAAGTGTGTGTGTGTGTGTGTGTGTGTGTGTGTGTGCGTGTGTGTGTGAGGGGGGGGAGGTGAGAAATGAAATGGTAATTAGTATTGATTACCTATGTGCATATAACCCCGTGCTCTCCCCTTGCATTCCTAAATCAACCCAAATTATTGAACTTTCTAATTTCATGCTCAGGGAGAGGGAGCCGGCAACGCAAAACTGCCAACACGATGAACCAAGCAGTCATCGGAGGAGGGAGTCTCAAGAAATTCAAGTGAAGAGAGACCCAAGTCTCCTTTTCCAGCGTGGAGCCGTGCGAGTGAACCTGCATTAACCATACAGGGTCTAAGTCGGGGATAATAATTATTCTTGGACGGTCTGTGGGGAGCAAAGGTGATCCGGGTAGCTTTTTCTTCAAATTACATTTCACGTCACTCCACTGTCGCTAAGCGATGGCCTCAGCACAGCCATATATGTATGTAATTACTCCCAGTTAGCACAGGCAAAAAAGAGAGAGAGAGTGGGGAAAAAAAAAGTCAATTTAAGCGGTTAAAAATAAAACGGGAGCCCAATTACGTGTATACACAATTAATACACCCATGGGAAATTGAAATTTTCTTTCAAATGATCAGATTAATTCCTAATTATGGCAACACACACACATACACACGCACACACACACAGAGTTAATCTACTTTAGTAAAATAAGCCACCATACAGTGGAACTGTGAGGAAAGGTGGACAGCCAGTGATGGAGGGAATCCGTGTCACAGTGGACCCGGTGAACCGGAGGACTGCAGCGGGCCTGACGGCGTTCTGCCGCCATCTACTGGATCCTCCGGTTCACAACTGACTCGGTGCATCACTGCCCTTCTCAGTCCTCCCGTCACCGGTCAGGACGGAGGGAGAGGGCGACCTTCTGTGTCGGGCGAAAATTTCCAAGGTCAGCACTGAAATGGCCGATTGATTATGTAAGATGAGATTAAGCCGACTGTTGTTTGTGCAATGATCCAAAATGGCCCGGAGCATCTAGCCTCACTGAAGGACTGTGAGGCAGCAGAAATCTGGGCAGAGAAAGAGAGAGAGAGAGATGGAGAGAGAGAGAGGGAGAAATAGAGAGAGAGACCTCTCCTCAGTGGGAAACAAGTGAAAGACTCCCAGATCGGTAACCACACACAGAGCAACATTCTCCTGTTAGTTGCAGCTGTTTGGTGTCTTTTCATCTTGTTTTTGTTGTAACCGTTTCCAAATCTGTGTTCGCTGCTTTACTGATCGTTTAAAACGTCCCTACAATTTGTAGAGCCACTAAAGTGATGCAGTTTTGACTGTTTGGCAAAATTGCATCTGTCAACGGTTTTCTTGTCTCAGCTTTTTGTCATTTGAAATCTTTAGTCAGCATTGAAAATCGAACTTGTTTCCTCCTTGTTCATTTTATATCGCGTTCCAGTTTATTTTTGATTGCAATTCCTTTTAGTTTTTCTTTCCTGAAGTCCATCCTTTGTTTTGTTTTCTACTTTTAAGACTGTATTTTGTGTGTGTGTGTGCTCATAATTGTATGGTTGTGGTAGCCATTTTGAATCTGTCTGGCTTTTTTTCCCCAATAAATTGGTTCATAGTTTTAGCTGCTCTGCATCTTTCTAACAGCTTTATGAATATTTGCGACTCCTTTAATATGAAGCAAGGTTTCGTTTTTTTGTCAATTTAACGACATATTTGACTTTATTTCACAGCCAATTAAAATGGTAAATAAACAAAATAAAAAAAGAAACAATCAGTAGGTAACACTTGTCAAGTTGGATTTTATTTTGTGGTAAACCTTACTCTCGTACACATCTAACTCGTTGGATCAATGATGGACAACTATTCATTACAGCATCGCCTACAGTACAATGATTAATATAACTATGCTTACAAGCAAAATAAACAATGTTAAATATATAAATATTAGTTCTCTGTGAAAAGCACAGCACACAATTGACTTGCAGCAGTAGAACGCCGTTGCATCAGTTGTCATAAATATGCTGGACCCTCACGTTTGTGCTGGTCAGTTTTTCCTTTTCTTTGTTTTTTTTCTACTGCAGATAAAGTGTCTATTCTGTCCACTTGCAGCTCTGCAATCAGAGCCTGTCTATGCAACCGGAGACAGAGAAAAGTGCAATTTAAAAAAAAAAAAAAAAAGGAAAAAAAAAAAAAAAAAAAAAAAACCACAACAACGCTAAACAACCAGGACAACGGGAACACGCATATGCATGGCAAGACTGTTGCGTTATGCAACGTCGGGAGTACTGAAAGGCTCGGTTAAAATTCATGATGGTAACGAGTCGAAACCGGAGGAAACAAACATGACGCACAACCAAACAGAAGTCAGCTGTTTCTCTGACATCTGACTTCCATTACAACAGCTGGACTTGCTCTCACACACACACACACACACACACACACACACACACAAACAAAGGCGCGCGCACGCACACACACACGCACACACACACACACAGAGAGAGGCTGGACTTCACGGGACACCGGACAGCGCAGTTCCTTCACATGGCGACCGAAGCGTCCGAGTCTTTGGGTCGGCTGTGTATGACGTGCTCCACCTGACCTGAGTCGGACACGTCGTAGCTCGTCTTGTACTTGGCCAAGATCTTCATCAGGGGACGCAGCTTCAGCCACCACTGCTCTTTGGGGATCCTGTGGCTGAACAGAAGACCACAAAATTATTCACCCAGATCGCCACTTTTAGATTCCTTTCTTATATTCACTTTTAATCGACTGAAGTGTTGATTGATGGTTAGATTAAAAGCAGTTTCAATCGATTTACTAGTAATAGACCTTCTTTTAGTGTTGCAGTTCGCCTGCCATCCAGCAGAGGGCACTGCTGGTCATTCTTAAAGATGACGGGACCATACCAGAGCGGAAAAGAGAACCGGTCCAAACAGAGTGCCGTGTGGGATGCAAATTAAACTTTATGTAGTTCTGATTTGAAATATGAACAAGTTCCTTAAGTTTCACCTTAAAGCTGCAGGATGTAACTTTTATAAAGGATATGTTTTTATATACTTGTTAAAACTCTCGCCGTTCTCCTCGCGCTAACTAAAACCAACCAATCAGAGCCAGGAGGCGGGTTTTAGCACTGCCAATCATGCCTATTTGAACGCCACAAACATCTCTCTGTTCATGGGGAATTTCTTTTTTCTTTTGTTGTCCATCTTTCAATTCACCTAAATGTTTACATTTTTCTTTTTTTAAATTCAACATATGAAAGAAATCTGTGCCCTTCATGTCTTGAAAAGACGGCCGACGCTCTTCATACAAAACCTCCGGCTTTTAAGAGAATGGTCGCTCGTCAATCGCCAAGATCAATCACTTTTTCGACTGACACATTCGTTGACATCTTGCATCTAATACTCACACAAAATCCGTGTGATCCTTGAGCTCCACGACGGGCTGGAAGACCAGAGCCCTGGCGTGCATCCCCAGCAGACAGCAGGTGTCCTCGGTGTTGGCAAACACTCGGCCTGCAGGGGGGGGGGAACATCGCGGCGATTACAGGACGCAACACGAAGGAGCTTCAGCTTCGTCCTCGCTGTACGAAATGATGATGCTTACTCTGAGACAAAACACTAGCGAAATCTAAACGAAAAGAGGCGATGACGCAGAAATTAGAACGAACTTAAAAAGCTACAGACAGACACAGGACAGGAGAAGATTAGGGCCGCTGGAAATTCTCACTTTACTCTCTGAATTCTGATTTTGTTTTTTTCCGACGATTCTGACTTTAATATTCTGACATTAAACGTCAAAATCGTGAGATTAAAATCAGAATTCAGTGATGTTGAAACTCTTAATTCTGAGAAAAGGTCAAAATTTTACAAAAAAAAAAAAAAAAGTTGGAATTTTGGGATTTAAAAAAAAAAGTCTGAATTCAAAGTTTAAAGTCAGAATTATGAGGAAAAAAGTTTTTTTTGCCGATGGCCCTAAACCTCTTCTGTAACAAGGAGATGCAGGGGGGAAAGGAGGAGAGAAATCCAGCCCAAGGTTTCACACATTTCCAGCTCGCTGTGAGATGAGTCACAATCTGGAAATAGAACTGCATGGCAGCTGCTGATAAACATGAAAGACATGAACACAGATGTGCGTCTGCACAGGAAGTGTGAATTTCTAAACTTCATGGCCACTAAATGGGAACACAAGGACACGGAGATGGTCATGGAGCCAGCATAAAAAGCAAGATTTACCTTCATCTTAAGTGATCCGTATGTAAGAGGGAAACAAAACATAAAAAAAAAAAAAAAAACAGCTTTAATTTTGACGGTACTTTGTAATGATCCACTTCAAAAAAAACATGTTTTGCCTGGATAAACGGCAGCAGTTAGAAGAATGAACGACTGAGCGACTCCATGACAGATCTGCGTCACAACGGTCACGTCTCTGCAGGGAGGGAGGATCCTCTACGGCTCCGCGGGGCTTTGGGGTTTCCGTCTACCAGCAAACGCAGCGACTGGCACGCCTCACCTTTTCTGTACGTCTCCACCAGCTTCTGGGAAAGCCACTGCATGGCCTTGGCGGAGATCTTGGTCCCGAAGTTGCGGTCGAACGGCGACGGCGCTCCTCCCTTTCAAAGGAATTCTCAAGTTTAAACACTTTTCTTTCTCCGTCTCCATCAAGGTTTATTGCTCACATTTGCTGATGCGGTTGACTTTTTGCGCATTGTCATTTGAAAACCTTCTACGTATTTTATAGGGGTTTCTATGTGACAGGCCGACACAAAGTGGTTCAGAATTCTGGAAAAGAAGGAGAATTAAACATTCTTAGAATTTTCGGGGTGTATTTCCATCATCTTTATACTCTGGCATAATTTTGTTATCATGTCGCTCTTTTCATTGAGTTTTTCCTTTTAACTCGGTCAGATCAGTGGAGGAGTTTGATCAATGAAAAAAGCTGATGTATAATTTTAGGGCCAAGAAGTCTTGTTTAAATTTAGGTCTGGGATTTGACTAGGACATTGTAGCAAATAATTGAGCTTTCAACCAGAGGTGTATCGGTGGCGTTTTCTTGACCAATCACGATCTCTCAAAAAACCTGACCTGCACATTTTGGCCAATGCTGATTTTTTTTTTTCTTCTGAAAAGTCACTAAACATTGCTAAAGCAGAGCAAATGTGGTCAGTGGGTCATTTTCAGACATTTGCAGAGGAGGATAAGATCAGTTCATTCTTTAGGGCTATCCAGCTAATAGTATCTAAATAAAAATGCACTCCACACTTTACAGACAGTAATGCTGCCAAGCAGGCTTCCTCTTCATTCCACTTAACAATAATGAGCTATTTTGTTTTGGACTGTCTCATTAAAATACATTAAAGGTTGTAGCTTTAAGGTGATCAAATTGGGTTTTGTTTGTTTCTGCATATTATTAATTCTCTCATTAAAAGTTCTGTCTGATCCTGCTTTATCTGTACTAATCTCCAGACGCACACAAAACAAAAGACCTCATTTGCAAACGGGGGGATATGCGTGCTTCCAACGCAAAAACAAATCTTCCCCGGTCTGGTCTCCCTTCGCCTCGCCCCCCCTCCACCCCCCCTTACTTCTGTTATAATCCGCTGTGCGGCAGCAGAGCTTGCGGGTCGGGTCGGGGCCCGGCGGTACCTGCTGCATGTGTCCCAGCACGTTCTTCCTGCAGTCGAACACGCCTCTGCCTTCTTCCGTGTACAGCTGGTAGATGAAGTCCGTCGTGTAGTTCACGTTGGAGTTCTCGTTCCTAAACGGACCGACGACGGTGTTGTTATGGGTGTTACATGATGCGAGCTTATGAGCGCGCGCTCTGTTTAGTGTATAAGCGGCTTAAGAGTCAAAACGCGAGGGACAGAAACACAGATTTATTCTCTAGTGCCAGCGAACCACAAACAAAAGTCACAATGAAATAAAACCAAACTATCAGGACCCTGGCTCTCACCTGAGCACCAGTCCTCTTTGGATGCTGGTCTTCATTTTCTCTGTCAGATGTTCCACATTAGCCTGAAGGCAGAAACGACCACCAGCGTTGACTCCTTGATGAAACGACAAAGCGGCCAGTCGGGCGATGCGGCCTCGTCTTTACCTGTAGATCTCTGATGTCGAACGGCTCCTCGTAGATGTAAGCGGCGTCGGCGCCCGCCGCCAGCCCCCCCACGGTGGCCAGGTAGCCGCAGTAGCCCCCCATGGTCTCGATGATGAACACGCGCCTCTTCGTCCCGCTGGCCGACTGCTTGATGCGGTCGCAAGTCTGACACATGCACACCAAGCTCGCAGAGTGAGTACGTTAAAACCTGGACGCAGGCTAACACCGTCCCTTTAGCTCACTGGTCTGATCCTCCGACTGATAAATGCATTTAAGTGGATTTTTAGGACTCAAACCAGCAAGTATACAAGAGGCAGTGATTAGCCATCAAAACTGTTAGCGTACTGGAAAACATTCCACGTGAGAAACGCAACACCAAAACTGCATGCTGGTCATTCAAAATGTTTCACAATTTCATCAGGCCAGATGCTGTTTTTACCAGACTGACCGGAGTCCTGCAAAGAATGAGAGAGCACACTACATGTAAAAGCATCAGTGGTGTTTTTGGTTTGTTTGTTTGTTTACCCTTAGCTGGTGTGAACTTCCCGTTTAATGGCCCAGTGCTGATAATCAAGTTGTCTAGTCGCTCTGCGGTCAGGTGATGGGGCTGTTCGCACCAACACGCACAGTTTGAACGAGTTTCGAAAAACTCTGCTTTTCTCGTGCTTACAGTCTGATTCTAAATTTGTGTCGTGCAGCACACCCCCAGCGTGACGGCGTAGACAGCGTTTTTAATTCAATTGTACCACAAGCAGGAGAAAGAAACTTAAAATTAGTTTGAGAAAAAAAAAAAATGGTGTTATGCAAACAGGGCCTGAGCAGCTGCAACAGTGACAAGACAAAGATTAATATTCAGAATTTCAGTCAGGGTTCACTGCATTTGGGACTGGAGCTAATGCATAGATTAGAAATATTCACACATTTTGCAACCTGCTACTTTGGTAATTATTAGGACTGGACCATTAGTTCTCCCCCTCCCAAACAAATCAGTTCAAACAAAGCAATCAAAGCTTCATCGGCGGTGCTGGCGGCTCAAAACTGCCTTACCTCCACGATAGCGTTCAGGGCCGTGTCTGCCCCGATAGACAGCTCTGTGCCCGGTACATTGTTACTTATGGTGGCAGGCAGCATACACATTGGGATGCAAAACTCCTCAAAGGTAGAACGGGCCTCACACATCTGCAGCAGACACTCAAGCGCCTGAAGCGGCAGCATATAGAAAACTTGTTAGAGCCACTAAGAGAGGGCCGGCCGCTGAGAGAGCGATAAAAACCCTCTCAGCCAGTGAGAGCGTATCCTGCCATTCCGGCTTTTTCCCGTGTGATAGCTGCGGTGGCTTCCCTTTGGCAAACAGAAGCGGGAGTGCAGACAGAGGAGTGTGGAAGGAGAGCAGAGGAGGTAAAATGTCGAGCTGTGGATGGAAGGGAGGGAGGGGAAGAAGAGAGGGGCGCAAAGGGTGAGAGGACAGAAAGAAGAGAAAGAGCGACAGACCGGGAGAGTGTGTGTTTGGCGCGCCTCAGCGGTGATACGGCGTATAGCGGCCATGAAACTGCCAAATCGGCTGTGGAGGTTTTGTACACTGCAAGCCAAACAAGCAGCACTGGTCAAACCCACGAACACAGGGTGGGGTGGGGGGGTGAGGGGGGGCTGGGAACCCGAGGGGATGACAACCAGCATCATTGTGTTTAAAATGCATGGCGCTTCTTTCACATCGAGCTCATTAGTTTGTACATTTAGAAGCCTAAATACGTGTTAAGACTACCTGAGAAATGCTAATGTAAAAAGAAAGAGCTTGTTTCCGTATTTTACTCTGACTTTCACTTATTTCCATACAATATGAATACAGTAGAGTGAGTGATCCGTTGTTATCTATTGGAGTCCATGCCTGCCTCCTAAAGGCTTGCTGCAACTTAATGTCACTTCATAAGATCCTGCATTCAAATGTTTTTAATGCAAATTGGAAATGTATGCCAAAAAGTTAGCTTCAGAGTCAACATTAAGGCACAAATAATAACTGGTTTACTCACAAAATATTGATTTTGGTTAAGTGACTTAATAATACTAATTATGAGTCACTGCAATAATTCTCTTCTTTAATGTGAAAATTTACAGTAGAAATTTGATCAATTCCCATTCTTGATGTTTGGAAATCCTCCAAACTCACTGTTTTGTTGAAATGTATTACTTTTTTATTATTAACACGTTTTTCCACTGAAATTTGACCTTATTGAATCTCTCTGACGATTCAATGAGGTCACTAATATGATTTAATGCAGTTACTGTGGGCAGTTTATTTTGGAAAAGAATCAAACAAGCAACTGAAGGCAAATTCTTAAGGCTCGTAACTTTAATTGTTGCCTCAATAAATAAGACTTTTTAAGGACGTGACGGGTTTCTTTTTTTTTTTTTTTTTAACTCTGCAAGATGCAAAATGCATGTTGCATTTTGCGACAAAAGCTGGAAGTACTGTATTTGCATATTGTCTGTAAGAAAATAAAAGCCATAAAAGCAAGCTTAGGAGACGAGCTTTCTTTTTTTTTTATTTGCACTTCTCTGTCAGTCTAACAAGCCAGCAACGCTGCACTCTGTTCGCATTTCATCTTCATGCGAAAAAGAAGAGGGGGGTTTTGGGGGAGGGTGGGACACACTGAGCGGGGCAGGCAGAGCAAACATGGCGGTCACGACGCTTGTGCACCCCGAAGCATGCCTCCATGTTCTCACTCACTTACTTACCTGTTAATTGAAGGGAGGGATGCTGCTGTACACTGTAACTTTCACCAGTCTGGCCTCTCAGAGCGCGTGTGTGTGCGTGCGCGCACGCACACACACGCGCTCTGAGTGGAGCGCCGCTGTATGCCAGATGTGGCTTACAGACGCTGACCACGACAAGAATTTCTGCCAAACAATTCCCAGACGGGGAGGCAGGAATACAAAGTCACTGGTGAAAAGACCGAGTGAGCGATCTCTCCCTTCTTGTAACAACCGGCTTTCGCTGCGTCAGCGTATTTGTGGATTTCATGCTTGAGTGCATGTGGGGTGTGGTGTTTTGTCTTTATTTTTTTTTTTTCATCTGTTGGTGTGTTGCTGAGGTCGTCTAAAAATCTAGTCGCCAGGCCCCCCATCACTTACAGTAGTGATGGCGTTCAGAGCCGTGTCAGCGCCAATGCTGAGGTCTGAGCCAGGCACATTGTTGGAGACCGTGGCCGGGACCATGACCATGGGCACACAGAACTCGTCATATTTCCCACGAGCCGCTGACAATTCCAGCAGTGACAGGAAGGCCTGCAGGGCAGAGCCAAGGGCTTTAGTAGTGCGAGGGTGGAACTGTGGCAGGCGGGTTTTGGGTTTTGAGAGAGGCGCTACTCGCCACAAGAACAAAACAAAGAGAGGAAGGAAAAGGACGTGAGTGGACGGTGCCAAGGGGAGGAGCCAGATCTATCACAACGGACAGCAGCGAAACAGACAGGTACCACTCCACATTCAGCCCCACCAAACATTCATATTCACAAAGGAAGACTCTTCTACTTCCATACATCGCAGGAAAGTCGAAGCCGGTGAGCGTCTAAACAGGATTTGCGTGAAATGACTGGAGAGAAGCAGATGTTCACTGTTTCCTAATCAAATCTGTCTCAGCAGGAGAATTATCTATTAAAAATATACTAATGCTTCAAGTTATTCTCACAGAGCATCTGCATTTACAGCAAAAATTGGAAGGGGGAAAAAAAAAAAAAAAAAAAGGAAGCTAATTACAAAACTCATCAGCGCTCTATTTGCGGTTTTAGGCAGAGAAATGACTTTGAAGCATTGATATGAACACATGGAGCATATGGTGATGTGCTGGCATGAAAGGAATAGGGCTAATGGAATACATCAACACTAAACAAGATTCAGAACATAAGCACATCTGATACTAGGAGTAAAGAACAACAGCTGTCTGCTTTAATTTGATGAGGAATAAGGCTGTAGCTGAAGTCATAAATACACGTCTCTAAAGAGCTTACGAGCTTGTAGCCAAAACGAAAGATAGACCTCACGAGCGAAACGAGAGCTAATGAACAGGCGGCGACAGGAGAGGATTTCAACGTACCTCGAATCCGCCAATCACCAGCAGAGCGTTTATGTTGTACTTTCGGATCTGCTCGGCTATTTTGTCGACATGCTTCGCGGGAAGCGTCCTGCGGAGGGAGAAGGCAAATATAAATAAGAAAAAAAAAAAAAAAAAGCTGCTTTTGCATTTACAGTCATTCGATGCAAAAACGATAAAGCCATCAGAATACGAGGAGCGAAGAGGATGGATTACACATGTGACGCGAAACCACTGCAGGTCACAGCTCAACACTGTCGCTTTGTAAAACATACCTCAAAGTAGTTCATTTTCAAAGATGTAATGTAATTGATAAAATACTAATAATCCGCCAAAAGAGAAACACCAGCACATTTGAGTTCTCTTGACTGCACCATTGTTTGCATGATTAGACTTGTGCAGGCATTTGTTGTAGAAATGTGAATTATGCTGGGATTCTATATTGTCCATCTTCTACTTGATCTGGAAAAAATAATGCTGCATGCATGTTACATGTTGCATGATTTTTTAATAGGTGTGTTCTTCAAAAGCAGAATAGTCAGCTTTTAGATGAAATGGTTTGGTTTCAATAGAACATCAGATGTTTTTCCATATTTTATGTCTCTTTGTTTTCCGCCTTTATAACCTCTAATCTGAACAACAATCATTCCAAGAAAAAAAAAAAAAAACTTCTTAGATTTATAGATTTTGGGGATTTTCACCTTTTAGTTCCCAACAGGGAGCCACCCTGTCCAGTCCAGCCGCCAACATCCCCCCATTTAATCTCCTTAATCTGAAAAAAGGACAACAGACACATACGTCTTAGCAAAAACTGGAAAGTTTCACATTATAAGATGACTGAAAAAAAAGAGAAATACAGAGCAATCACGTGATATTATCCAAGCTTAGCAAATGTCAAAGCAACTCAAGACGGTGTAAATTTCTCTGCTTTTACAGACACCCACGTTTAAAATATAAATGAGTCAGAATTATAGTGATTTACTGTCAAAAATCGAACGCATTCTGTAAGACAGAGAGGACGAGTAATGAGTTCTGTGTATTCCGGGCAAAAAAAAAACAAAAAAAAAAAAACCTGGCAGTGTTCTGAACCAACTCACTCTCATGACCTGAAGCCCTTTGAGGTTTTCTCAGTGGGGAAAAGGACAAAACTAGATCAGTGGGAGGAGTGTGAAACCAGTTCTATCAGTAACAGAATAAGGAACAACAGTCTGGTCTTGGATCAGATTCCACCCTGCAGGTTTCACAGCCATCTACGCTTCATTCACAACTAAATCCCTGTTTGTTCTGCTGAAAAACTGAAGTGGAAATCATCTGCAATTCTGGAGACGCTGCTCTGAGTCAGATCACAACTCTCCTGTTGCCATCTGGTGGTGTCCTGGGGTACTGCGTCGGCTCAAGCTAATGGGGGAAAGTCGGTGCTGGAAATTGGTTTACATTAATCTGCGCGGATTATCCCCCGATTATTCTTCAGTCAGAGGAGCAAGCAGTGAGCGTGCGATATCCGAGTCATCAAGCCAAAGCGCCACCCCAGATTCCAGATTTCGTTTCCAAAAGGAAATCTTTTTTTCACGTTATGTTGATTTCCTCCTTTCGGTCCAGCGGCTCACCTGCCCTTTGTAGAATCCTTCAAAGCCGTCGCTGACGGCAAACATCTTGTGTCCCTCGGAAATCCCCACCCTGACGGCCGACCGGACGGCGGCGTTCATGCCCGCCGCGGGCGCTCCCACGTTCAGCACCGCCACGTTGAAGTTGCTCTGCGGGTCAAAAGAACGGGTCAACTCAAGTCAAGTTTAATCATGTAACACGATTAAGCCACAAGACACTTCATAGTGCTTCGAACAAGCAATAATCATAACATTTTGTCAAATCAAAATCATCAACTCGCATCAACTACGTTGATCAAAGGCAGCTCTAAACACTCGGTTTTTTTTCTCGCTTTTAAAGGAACTTAGTGTTTACCCGCTGGGTGACATTGCCAAAAATTATGTCATGACATATTTTTTTTGAATACCTCAATAATGATATCACAAACACACCCACAAGAATAAAACAAGATACACAAAAATCACAGAGCACATTTAGTGTGTCAAAGAAAATATAAAATAGATGACTAAATATAAATGCCAACTAAATTTGGCCAAGAAAAAAAGTCTGAAATCAGCAACCAAGTGCAAATAAAAATACTTAATGAAACAAACTGTTGTGATTCAACAGAACATTCACTTTACAAGACATTAAAACATATTTTAGGAACTCAAACATGATGGGCAACTGAAACGAGAAATCTTGTTTTAATATAGAAGGAAATCGTCTTCTTAAAAATCCTGAACATTAAAATATAAAGTAAATGCCTGAGCTTACTTCCTAATGACCAGGAACTTTGTTCATATTCATTTTTTTCCACCTTTCTTATGTTCTACTGAAGTAATGACTCTCAGTGTTCTTGGTTTTTGGCACCACTGCATTAATCAATGCAACGGATGACTGAGCTTCTCCAGATCTTTCTGCGACATTAGTCCTTTAATCCTGGAAATGTTCTTCAGGTGATAGAAGGCTGACTTTGTAACTGCCTTTATGCGTCTCAGAAGGTTCGGGTCTGGTTTCTAGCTGTGAGAACTGAAGCTGCGTGCTGACTCCGGGTCGTTTCTGCGCCGGAAACAAAGCAGCCGTCAACGCTCAATCATTCACTCTGCAGCTTTGCTAAATGACACGCCGCGCGATGGGAGGATGGCTGTTGATGTTCCAAAAGAGGAAATCGACACGTAGCTTCCGGCGTGCTCCCGGGAGCACGTCACAGCTGTCGTTACGGATGCGGAGTGAGTCGGGGCCCTGAGGCGGGCTGCTGCCTCCACGCCTCTCTCGGTGTGAGACGCCCCGCCTCCTGGCCGGGTTGACAGGGTCGGCTCTCAGAGGGAGGCCGAGGCGTCGTCTCGTGTCACATCAACCCAGCTCTGAGTTTCCTGAAGGCCTTTTATGCTCACTGCAGTTAGAGCTGTTTAGCAAGCAGGTGGATAGTAGCTGTTGGGATTACGTTATTTGATGAACGGCTGCTGAAAACCTGCCTGTCAAAGATAAGCGACAGCCAGGTCGCTTATTGCTTTTTTTTCTTTTATTTTATTTATTACAATTGTGTGTAGCCTCAAGTTGTATTTCAGGATTTAAAAGTCTATGTTACAGTAGTTGCTATATTTTTGTTATTCAGCTCAACATGATAACCATTAAGCATAAAGCTACAGCATGTAACTTATAAAATAAATTTTGTTTATTTGTCAACTCACTTTCTGGTGAAATAATACCATAAGATAAATAACCTGTGAAAATAATTGAGCTTCTTTGCCATCTTCCATCACATCCAGTACTAACAGAAGGACACAGCTCAGTCAAAAACAACCAATCAGAGCCAGGAGAAGGATCTTAGTGCCTCCCCCACTCACCCGCTCTCTGCAGCATCTTCCACACAGCAGTGCCCATCATGAATGCTAAAGCTAGTTAGCATGGCCGTCAATGACGGCGGATAAACGTTTTTTCTGGAAAGATTAAGTTGCATCTCCACCATTACTGCTTTTATCAGCACGTACATGAGCGTGAATGACACCGTTAATGCACTCCTCCTGGCTCTGATTGGTTGTTTTTGACCGGGAGGGGGTCATTTCTGCAGATGGCTATAGTAGCATAGGGAGAAGATGGAGGAAGTTCAGTTGTTTTGTATCTGATCACATGTTGGTTGTGACCCCTAAATGGCTAATGCTACATATTTAGAGAATTGCTTTGCTTATTTATTGCTTCTTGTTTTGCCAAGAATCCAGCAGCAGCAGCAGCAGCACGGTGTGTGAGGCCTGCGGTTTCTGAGTCTTTCTTTGTAGCTAGAACCTTAGGACAGTAATAAATAATTCAGCCTATCAGAGGATTGTGCGAGGCTGTTTCGGCTCTCTGGAGGCAACCTGCTCCTTTGGTTGTGTGTGAAAGTCGTGCGCTCTGCGTTTTCAACTCACAACTGGCAGCTCAGACTCGGGTTTGCGGTGAGCCAGCAGTTTGTACGTCCTCAGGTTGTTTTCGAAACTCCTGTAAAACACGGCGAGAGACAGTCAGCACTCCTGTTCGAGTCGAGGAACGCATCAAGACATTTTTGCTTCCATTTAAACTCTTCTTCTCGTGCTTTTTCAGCTATCGCAACACACACCGGCTGTCTGATACTAGCCAAACAAATCATTACATCTTTTCCTACTGATGCTTTAATTGTAGCGGAGATTTCTATGTCAGCCCTACCTGCCCCGAAGTTTGACGGCCTCCTCAAACCGTTTCTGGTCCATGGCTTTCTGGACCTCTTGAGTCTGAGGAAAAGAGAAAAAAAAATAATGTTTTCAGCCAGTTTCAAACATTTAAAGCATTTGAAATAAAACCCCAATCCGTTTCTCTCTCTTGTGGCTGAGAGCCATCATGTCAGATTAAAATGCATTTTACTTACATATAAACCTACATTGGAGAACACTAGTAGTAGTGGAAACACTATTACCATAAACTGATGATAATGGAGCACATATAAAAACCAATACTTTCTTGTTTGTGAGCATACAGTGTTTTTCCTACTGCTACAACAAATCCTTAATATTGACTTTAAAAAGTACTTGCTCCATTTGCAGATTGTTTTACCTTTGACATGTGGAAAATGTCTTGTTATAAGTGAAGTAATCTGCCAAAGGAAATAGTACTTTTCCATTAATATTGAGGAATTATTGACTTGAAACAAGCTTCTATATCCTGCTGAAAAGTTACTTTCAAGTTAGTCTTTGTCTTATTTCAAGTGTACTAAGATATTTGCGCAAGAAACTAGATCAACGTTACTTGATAAGATTTTGTGTTTTCTGCAACGTGGACAGAAATGATAATACATTTAAGCCTAAACACAACGAAAAGAAATGAAAGAACAATGGCATGTGTCATATTATCTGACTGTGAAGTATGATTGAAAGAAATGGCTTGTGAAAGACATAAATGGAAAAGTAAGATTCTCCTGTTTTCATTGAAATAAAAATATTCAGAGAAGAGCAGAAACCTTCCCAGGGACATTTGCCAAATTCCAAACATGACTGGCCAACAGAACAACAAAGCTCCTTTCTGTTCCTGTGGAGATGATTAGCTGTTACATCATCACTCTGGCAGTCATCGCCAACCCCTTCGAAACGCTCCAGAAGATCATCAACCATTAACGACTCTTTCTCAGACAACATTTTAGACGTTACAGCCCCTCTGAGCGCAGTTGGCTCCTCTCAGCTCCTGTGCGTTGCTTAAGTGTGTGCGCGATAACTTAAGGGGTGTGTGGATCTCTTGGAGCGTTTCCAGCTCAGCGCCACACTCACCGTCTGAACACACTCCATCAGAGGCACGCGCACCGACTGGTTCCCGCAGAGAGAGACCACGCAGGCCGGCGTGTTGGCGGTGGTCTCCAGGAGAGCCAGGACGGCCTCCACTCCCATACGACTGGCCTTTTACGGGTGGACAGGAACAGACAACAGTGCGTTATTACCGCTTTATTTTTGCACGCATGTGTTTATTAAAACATTTAAATCCTGCTCTGTTTGCTCTTTTCCGGTTCATTTTCACTTCTTGACCTATTTTTGGTAGGCTTGTAGTGCGGGCGGAGAAACGCGTCTTCACGAGTCGTGTCCTCAGCCTCAAATCCCATCATGTGCTTAACTCAAATCCCTGACACCATTTCCTTTAAGACAAACACACTGAGGTTTTACCATGAAATACTCTACAGCTACCATTACAACTCCAAATGTTTACATATTCCTGTCTAGAGCTTCCACTTAAAGTGCGACAGTTTCCTACAATGTCACTGATTGTTGTTTAGCATTTAGTCAATATGGAAACGAAATTAAGGATGGAAAGTTTTGAAATTAGGGCCGGACAATAAGGCTGAAAAATGTATCACCATGTCAGCGTTTCATATCAGTTGATAGCAATAATTGTTGATTTGTTTTAAATATTTGAAGTACAGCCAAACCAATGAGCGTTGGTTACACATGACAACTGTTGCTGTGCAACCGCTTCATTTGTTGCAGTCAGTGCAACAAATGAAGTTGAATGAGGATGCATTTAAAAAAAAGATAACTGCAGTCAACATTTTAGTTTGCAATGATGCAGCAGCAATTAAAGATAAAGCAGTTCTGCTTCATAAACCCATTTTCTTTTACCAGGGATTCTAATAATCGTGCAATTGGCACTAGAGTAACTTTCGAAAGGACTTTAAGGAAGAAAATGGAATAATTTATCCATATCCCTGCTTTCAGAGCTAGCTTTTAATAAAGGCATAACAGAAATGTGGACTAGTTTGTTCTGGACCCTTAAGGTAAATTCAAGGCCATGGTTGCTTATTCTTGCTTGTTGTTTTTCTAAATTGGTTTCAATAAAGTGTATTTATTGTATTTACTGGCCACAAAAAAAAAAAAAAAATTATGGTAATCCTCTGACTATTTCAAACCGCAATAAATCAGTCTGTACTTCAAATATCATGATTAACCTCAAACTTTCCATCTGTTCAGCCTCATGTTGAAGAAACAAAACACTTTCACATCATGTTCCGAATATTTTATATTATTGACAATAAGAAATTAAGGCAATGTGCTGTTTTTTGGTTTTGTCATTCTTCCTTGTGAACCTACCAAGATGCGGTCAAAGGCAGACGGCGTCCCTCCTCTCTGCACATGGCCCAAGATGGTGACCCGTGTGTCGAAGCCCAAGTTTTTGACAACGAGCTTTGATGACAGCACACAAAAGGATTTAGAAGCGGGCATTGTTGCGGAAAAACATATAAAAAAAAACAAAAAACACTTTGCATATGCAGAAACATTCAAAAATAACTGGGCACATCACACATTAAAACACAGGCACAATATAAAAGCTAAAGAGAAGGGGAAACTGCAAAGCACAAGCAAGCCATTCTAATTTTTCAGTCATGTTAGCAAAATAGCTTGTAGCCCATAGAGGGACCCAGGCAGGATGTGAACCATAAAAAAAAGAGAAATACCCAGGTACTGATAAAACAATGAAACTTTAGACTTCATCACCAGTTAGTTGAATGAATGAGTGTGAAAACTAATGTGTGAAAACAGGTATAAATCATAGAGATGCACCGAGAACGAGGACTTGATGGAAACAAAAATCCACATGTTAACAGCAACATGTTTGCACTGACAACAACACTCGATGGAGTGGAAGTTGTTGTTATCCCAAAGATATCCGTTTTATATCAGTTGGGATGATTAAAATAAAGCCAGGGAATCCACAAGACAAACGCCAGCCTCGTTAAATACACAATATTTTACATGTTGAAGCAATTTGCTATATGCGGAAAGCCAGTTTAAAATGTCACTGCAAAAGGAATTTTGGCTCACTTTTCAAATAATATTAAATTGCTGTTTTACAGATACTGCTGTTTAAAACTTATGTTAACACAGACTTCAGAAAACCCAGCGGGGCTCAACAAGTTTTAACATGCATGACATAATGCCGTTTAAATTTAATTCAAATAATGAGTTACACAACAACAGGCAGGCTAGCATTGTTAAAATGCGATTCTTTGACTTGAAATTTAGCTTTGCAAAGACGCAGAATAGAAGCAGATAAAGAAAAATTCTTAAAATATGAGGATATTAAGTTGACAAAAAAAAAAAAAAAACATAAATTCTGATCGGTGCATCTCTACTGAACAAGTGGCAGCCGGTTTGGGAAAACGTGTGTCTGGTTTAATGAGTGTCCTACTGTCGTTAGAGTACAGAACCGTGAAAGCCTTCTTACCAAACTAGCAAGTGTGCCTGATAGAGCATTCCAGAAACACAGCAACAGAGTCAAAAGCCACATCGGGGCAGGGTCAGAGTCATACAGGAGGCTGGAGGCTCGCTGCACACCACTCTGTACTTACATTCTTAATATAGTCAGTTGTAATGGGTTTGTTGTTACGGTCAATCGCCCCTTCGGCGACAATTATGATATTCAGCCTTTTCATCCCTGCGCGGTTCTATAAAGGGAGGGCGTGGTGGAGAGAAAACATGACAGAAAAACTGAGTGTGTGGCTGTGACATGGGCTTTCAGAAGCACGGGAGCCAAAAACAGAGAGAGAGAGAGAGAGAGAGAGAGAGAGAGAAAGAACAGCTTCCTTCATGATATAATCAGCTGTGTCCTGCTTCTATCGCTGCTTGTCAACACTTTCCCTGCGTGAGATTTAAACGCTGTTGCTAAACAGCAGCGGTGAACGCTCGGGTTCGATCTGGTGGCATCGGCCGGGTCGCCGTGCTTCTGGCTTCCCCTTCTTCTTTCCAAACTCGTGTACTCACATCCTTGACAAAACTAGAAGTTATAGGCTTCCCGTGCCTGTCAATGGCTCCCTCTGCAACTATAATTATGTTCAGCCTTGTTCCCCTGGAACGGGTCTGGATTATAAAACATGGTGAGGTTTTCAAACAGAAAAAAACACTGAAACGTCAGATAACTTGGGTACTAATGTTTTGGGTGTTTCTTGTCGGGAAATAAAACTGGGAATGCGACGGAGTTACCGCAGATAGTTTCTGGCACATCTTCTCTTCCCAGCCGTCCTCTGGAGGCATTTCAGGGATCAGAACCCAGTCGGCGCCACAAGCCAGAGCGCTCACCAAGGCCAGGTAGCTGCCGTGTTCCACACAGATACGTCAGCTTCATGTGAGTACCACTGACCACACCCACTGCTGTTTAGTTTTCTTACCCACAGTGTCTGCCCATGACCTCTAACACAAACGTCCTCTGGTGGCTGAAAAGGCCGGATGGTGAAAGTGGAATCAGTACGAGATTGGAGTTGGAAACTCAAGACATGTAGACGTTTTTGGCTCTCACCTCTGCGCGGTGGTCATGATGGCGTCGACCACCTCGATGATTCTGTGCAGGGCCGAGTCGGTGCCGATCGTCATGTCGGTTCCACAGAAGTCGTTGTCGATGGAGCCCACCATCCCCACAATGTGCAGCGCCGAGTAGTTCTGCACGGCGTCGGCTTCGATCAGACCTGAAGGGACCGCGAGGGTCTTAGAAACTCGTTCAACTCTTTGGATTAATCACGTTTCTTTCTTTCTGGCTCCATGAAGCCAGAAACAAGCTGTTTCAACATTCCCTTAGGTGGCAGTATCATGTACTTTCCAGTAATAAAGTGCCATTTCATACCACAGTCATGTGACCGTGTTACCTTCAATTGTCATAAAAATACTACATAGAACAAATATGACTCAAAAGAAATTTGAGTTAGAAATTTAATGCTTTGAAATTGGGCTGCTGTCTCTTTAAGTAGCTCCGGCTCTTCCTGTAATTCTGCCTTGATCACAAGTCATCACAACATTGTTCTACTATTAATCCTTTAACGTTGTCACCAGAGTTTTATTGAGATGTAGCTCCTATAACGAGCACAGCTAATGCTCAGCTCCACCAGGTGTTTGCTAATTGCTGTTGACTAGTCTGCAGGAGCTGCCCTGGAGAATAAAACTTCTCATGGCTTTTTTTTTTTTATAGCCAAGTTTGTCATAAAGTCGACAAACTAGAGATTGTTGCCATGGAGAGCGATGTATCGGTTTCCCTCCTGGTCCTGTTACTTCACAGCTGGATGGCAGATAAGAGGAAGACAAAGATTGAATTGATGGCTGATATGTGGGTGACTTAACAGATTTGGTTGCAATTTATTTAACGGATATCAGCGTAAAAGAGGTCACATACAAATGCGTGCCTCACCTTTGAGAACTGTTTGCACAAAAACTTTTGACAACGATGTGGACTTCTCAAATATCCACTGTTTCCTGTTGGTTCAAGTAAGAACAGCTGATATTTTGGCTGTGTTCCACTACCTTGCTGCACCAGCTCAGAGAGCAGGCCGCTCCATTCCTCCCTGAACAGGTTGGCTCCCGTCAGACTGCCGTCGCCGCCGATCACGCACAGGTTGGTGATGCCGCGCTTCACCAGGTTGTGAGCCGCCTTCAGGCGGCCCTCGTGGCTGCGGAAGTCTTTGCAGCGGGCGCTGCCGATCACAGTCCCTCCCTGATGGCAGCGGAGAAGAAAGCAGGGGAAGCACTTCAGGACTAAATCAAAAGGCGTCGACAGAGAGCTCTGGTTTCTCTCAGTCCTACTAATAAACGATAAAAACAACATCTTTTGCGTTTTCTCTTTTGAAACAGCTCTCTCTAAGCAGATGTATGTTTATTACCACTTGTAGCATGCTGGAGACGCTCTCCCAGGTGGCTTCTCTTATGTTGTCCCCTCCGTCCACCATCCCCTGATAGCCCTGAAGGGAAAACATGACAGGAAATATGTGAGAACCTGTTTGCACGGCCTGCATTGTGCAACAGTGGCTGTACAAAAACTGCACGTTTCTCCACGATTAATGAAAAGACAAGATGGAAACCAGTTGGCGCAGGTGTCAGGAAACAAACAGCAATACTGAAAGAGTTGCGGAGATGATCGGTAAATACTGGATGCCTTCTACAGCGATGATACAGAAGAATGTTTCTTTCACATGAAAATCAACTGGTATAACAAATAAAAGCATAATGATGCAAATAAACCCTCTGAGAGATCAACAGACTTTCATTTCCAAAGAAATGTTAATGAGAAAAATGGTTGGATAATTAATTATTTGTTATTTTTTGTGTTGGAGTTTATGTGGCCTCTTCATTTCCCTATTATTACGACTTCATTCAGGTTTCTTCGTCAGTCACATAATTCAAACAGGCTGTCGAGACCATTTGAATAGAAAGAATGTGTTTCTGAATCGAATTGTGACCCTACAAAATCAGTCGAATTGTTGAGACACTGAAAGATTTGCATCTCTACTGACCCTTATAGAGTCGGCCTGAATTCAAAGTCCAAATAAAAAGGAAAAATGGAAAAGGAAAAAAAAAAAAGATTTTCCAATAATATGATTAATCGATCAATTCAATTCATCACCCAGCTCTACCACGATGTCATTTTTTTAACATCACAATGAGCTAGAATTGTTTCAGCGATACTCTCTCTCATGCTTCACGTTTGTCCCTCGTCATTTTGTCAGCTGTAGGAACAGTAAGGCGTTCCCATCAGCCACCAGCTGAAGCCTTAAGTCGGTTACGTAACGGCATGCAGAGAGAGCTGGGACAGATGAACTGGGGTCACGGAACGAGCAGCAGAGCACGGCTGTTGCTTCCTAAAGCTCCGCTTTCATCCTCTCCCTTGAGCACAGATCCGTACCTGCGCAAACGCTTCATCAACACCCTCTCATGAGTGAGAGCAGTGGTAAACTAATTTCACACGACAGGATTTTGTGCAGAGTCATGCTTTTGTTGGACCTGTGAAGCGGACGGGCTCACCTCATGAATAAAATAAACTTTAGCTCCCACGTACAGCCCCATTCGGACCACAGCGCGGACTGCCGCATTCATCCCTGAGGAGGAGAGGAGAGAAATGGCACAATGTTCACAATAATTAACAGAGGAGCTTTGCTGTAATGCAGTGCAGTGTAGGAGAGGGAATGCGTGCTTCAGTGTTAGCTCAGACAATTTATGTTTTAGACTTCTGCGGTTTAGGTCCGCCTGTTTCTTATTGCAGAGCTGGAAGCCTTTTATGGGCACAATGTCTTCCAGCTCGTCCTTACCCTCTCTCTGTTACAGTGCGGTTTGTACAAAGTGCGCTCATTAACGAAGAAACTCTGCAATGCGATCTGAGAGTGAATGCAGGGTTAGGAGACCGGAACGGTTAACGCTTCGCTCGCTGGGGCCGACTGGATCAGCTTTAAATCAACAAATTTCTCAAAAACCGGTGGGCTGCCGGAGGGTTGTTGCTTAGCAACGCAAAAGTTCAGGCTGCCGGACAGCAGGGGAGAACATTTACGAAAACAATCTGTGCATCTGTTGGGATTTTTATTTATTACTTGTACTCAAAAGCCCTTTGGTGTTTATTTGATAAATACTGCGTTTAACTTCAAAGGAAGTAAAGTTTTTGCAGTATCCTGGGGGAAAAAAAAAAGATTGTTCTGAAGGATATTCTTGAAGAACTCATTCACAGTCGAGTCCAGCAACCTGTTGAGCGGTTACATAACGGCGCACACAAACGCCTATTGAGGAGTCTCTCCCACTCGACTCCTCTGAGGCTTTCGAGGTCCTAATCGAAGCACCCTATCTCTCGTTCTGCATGACTGGCGCTTTCTGCGGCGCGCCGCCCACAAAGCCTGGAGCAAAAAGCCCGAACAATACCCTCGACGACTCCTGTCATGCATATGCAACTTCACTTTGCTCGGGGGTCCGCTCAGGGTGGGCTTAAGAACAAAAACCAACACACAAAAATCTATTTTTTTCTTTCTTTCTGACTGACCATTTTGAAACACTATATTAAGAATTTATTTAATTACATCTGGAAAAGAAAACTTTGATCGTCCCTATTTTACATACTAAAAAACATACATGTTTTAATATTATTATTATTGTTATTCCAAAGTCATCATATGCACCAAAACAAAGAATATATGCCATTTACTTTCTAAAAATGTAGCCATTTGACGTCTAAATGACAGAACTGCCTTCACTGTCTGGAATTAAAAACTAAAGATGTTTTTTTAATAAAACAGGAATCATCTTTTCTACTGTTTATCATTGACTAGACGCCATATTTGTATAGAAGGTCTTTGTTTCGAGACAAAAAGTAGTTCAGACCATTTAAAAAAAGAAATGAGAAAAGACCAATTCCTTCTTCTGAACAAAAGTTTAATAATTAGAAACGGTGCGTCTGAATAAAAAAAAAATATGCTGATGAAGAGTGAGGGTTGGCTAGAGTAGAGTTGATAAATGTGTTAAATTAATACGTCCTTCAGCGGCTCGGCGCGTTTTGATAAATAAGAGGCGAGCCGGTGGAGCACGTGACTCAGAAGTTCCTCTGTGACGTAGAGCCGGCCGGGTGCCGCTCATCACGTACGCAGGATGGAGGCTTCCCGCCGCTGGCCCACACTCCGCTGCTTAAACCTCAGCTCTCGTCTTCCTCGATATTAGCTCAGCCTTTCGGGTGAGCGAGCCGCCGCCGTGACGAGCAAGCACGCCCGCGACTTTTCGCTTCCTCGTTCAAACTAAAAGCGCCGTGAGATAATTGACGAGCTTCCAGCACCCGCTGGAGAACGCAGCACATAACTCGACCTTGACATCTCTCTGAGCTGCTCGGGGTTTGGAGAGTTTGAGGATGCGGACGTCTTGAGTTATCACGTTGCGTCACGTTAGCATCTCAGCTAACAGCTGCCTCTTCCTGGATGATTCAACATCGTGCTTTTAGTTGACCGGAGACTGCAGGGCCCACTGCGCAAAGCTCCACAGACGTGTTGTTGCATAAACATGGCCTTTCTTATCACTGACAACACAGCATCGCTGCGGAGGGGGTGTATGTTCGCCCTCTACGGGCATGGCTGCATTAATGCATAGGAACCTCGATAAACATGCGTCCGTGAATGCGACAAGTTACCTTGAGCATCTCCTCCGCTTGTGAGCACTGCGATGGCTTTCCCTGCTCCCGACAGGTTCTCGAAGAATATCTTCTTGCTGTCCGGCTGCGCCATTTTCTCGACTGGTTAATATATTTATTTCGGCTCAGAGTAGTTAAAAGTCTCCTAACAATTCTGTACTGGTTGTACCGAAAAGTGATGAAGGGCAGCGGTCTTCACAGCCCCCTCTGCCGATAGTATGGTCGTTGTGCTTCTCGTGTGTCTGTTCCGCGTCTCGCCGGCGAAGACGGGTTGATTGGCAGACAGACGCACCAATTACCTTCTTACTCTGTGGCCTAGCTTGAAGATGAACCAATAGGAGGAGACGTAGCTGGCGTGTGGGCGGGCTGAGCAGTAGAAGGTGCGTGATTCGATGAGACTATGGTGGCTGCGGTGTAAACCCAACTTTAAAATAAAACCAGGTTGATTCTGCTTTGAGTCACCAGTTCTGAAACTCTAAAGTCGTGAAAACTTCCCAGACGTTTTTAAACCTATCTTTGGATACCACTTTCTGCCTATTTTCCGTCAACCCCTTTTTTTTTATTATTTATTTATTTATTTATTTATTTATTTTTTACATTGTTTCTTTTTTTGTTATATTTGTTTTCTATGCCACTGCTCTGACCCAGTGCCTTCCCAAGGGCCGTAAACATGAAGATTTTACGACTTCCACCACAACAATTGTTTACTACGGTTCAACAGGTCCTCTTATGTAATCCATGTGTGGCTGTTCCTGCATTGCACATGCAGGAACGTGCATACTTTACAACACAAAAATTAATTTTTCGGTGTAAATCTGCTCAGTTTAAATCCCACGACTCGTGTGATGTATGTTTAACCTGATGGCATAGAGAATGTGACATGTTCAAAAGTGCAAGTTGTCGAATCAAGCACTTTTTTCAACTAGACTAATGCCCCCGTGCTGGTGTGTGTAAATATGATAAACGCATGGAACAATGAAGCAGATGGACTACACCAGCAGAAGAGCATAAAACTGAGACTGCAGTTCTCACAGGCATAACAAAATTGGACAACGACAGCTTGCATAGTCACGATTTCAGTCAGAAATGGCTGATTTGGTCCAACTCTTTTTGACCCCACAGTGCCACTTCTATGATAGCTTCCAGCGTGTTACTGCACTGTATATAACAAAACTCAACCTAAAACCGGTTTCTTGAACAGAACTCCAATGTGGCCTAAAGTCCCTGAGGTCTTTTGTTGTTTTTTTTTTTCCCGAACAGGAGATTCACATATGGGTATCCATTTGTCAAATCCAGCAGGTGTGTGATGCTTTCATGACAGCGTAGACTCAGATTCCTCAGAAATGCTGCCATCAACTTTGTTGTTGAATCAATGTTGCAAAAAAAAAAAAAAAGACAGTTTTCAAGGGAAGAGAGGGTGGAAACCAGCGACAATGGCCGGTGAGGACATTGTAGAAAACCTAGACCCCAAAAAGAAACAATAAACAGTAGCAAAGGTTCAAAAACTCTACAAGACCTGAAGCCTAGAAAATCACAAATGTAGACCTCTTGAAAATAGTCCAAAACATATGAAGTTACAGGAAGTGAAACCATTGAGACAATGTGGTGGTTGCGCAACGGAATATATCAATTGAAAGCAGATGGAAAGAGAGTGGTTGAGCCGTTACAATGGGCTAATATGATTATTATTATTGGTGGGGTTGTTGCTATTGCATTCTACTTATGTGCTATTAGGGCATGTGCGATTGAATCCCCACTTGGCATTTCCCACGAAGTACTAAAACTCCTAGACCAGGAGAATTAGAGCTATTTTTCTCGTAACTATCCACATATTGAACTGGTTTGTATTACTGCACAGCATTGTCCATCTGCAGATTTCACTCACATGGAATCATGTGCAGGTTTTCCACCTGGTATTTTACTTTTTATAACGGTTCTGCAGGCACCATTGTCACATAAGAACTCAACTTCTTCTCCATGAATCATTGGAGAAGTGTGTGGGGATCTGGCACATTAGGTGCTCTAGTTTGCACTGTGTCATTTACTGCGAGTGTAACAGAGTTAATATTGTTTAAAAAGGTTACACGCGCAGATCTTGAATCGTACGCCAGTCTTTTTCCAGACCTGCACCAAGTTGTAACGTTTCGCCATTAGTGGTTCTTTTAAGCTTCCTTTTAATAATCCAGCTTGATCTGTGCTTGCTGCAGGGTGAGTCATGCACTTTGCTCTGTCACACTTACTGTAAAGCACTCGATACTGGATTTTCCGGGAAGTCCTCACATAAAAATGTGCAATTTGCAGCCTCGGATTGTGGCTCAGTGTCTCCATCGTGAGGCTGTTGGCGCAAACTACGCGTACTTTGTTCCTCTGCCACATGATGGAAAACTAATTATAGTACTGACTCAGAAAAACTCACACAAAATTTGCTTCTCATAGGAAAGAACGTCGTTTGGCGAACGAATGTGGGAGGCTGGGTCACTGTCGTAATCACCCACGAGAACAAGAGTCCAATGGCAGATCTGTGACTGATTTTTGAGAAATACATCAATTAATTTATAGCACACACTTTCCATCTAAGACATTTCTTTCTAGCTTACAGAACTGTGTCCTTTTATACTTTGTTTCAATAAAATTATTTCTAATTATTCACCGGACAGCCGAAAAGAAAAATAATGCACAATCAAAAAAAAACAACAAAAGACAACTGTTGTTTACCTTTAGCGGGAGAGTGAAACAGAGTCTTATCGTCGCAGGAAAGATTAACTTACAAAACAAAACAAAAAAAAACGACTTATTTGACATGTTATTACTCAAACAAAAGGTACTAAACATTGCCTTGTTGGTGGATTTGTAGAAGCAGAGTGTGAGAATAAAGAATTTTTTTTTTCTATCTAAATCTAATTTCACCAAAAGGTCTTTTTGCAAAGACTTGCTCAGAATAGTGACGTTTTTACATTTATGCTCAAGGCTTTAAAAATAAAAAATTAAAAAATTTTTTAAAAAGCCGCTTTTGCAGTAGAGAATTGACACCAGGAAAAAAAAACAAAAACAAGATCCACAAAGTTTGTTTCAGTCAAAAACAGTGGTTAGAACAGCCTGACTTCACGTTAAAGTGATGAGAGTTCTGGTACAAAGGTCTACATTAGTAAAAATGTGTCTGACAGTAAAATGCAGCTGACATATCTACAAGTTAAGCAATACGCTCTCCCAGCACATATGACAAAGTGCCACAGTCATTTCCCCTGAAAGGCTGTGTGCCATTTCAGATATGGGCCATGACAGTTTGGGTGGGGTGGGGGTGGGGGTGGGGGTTGGGGGGGGGGGGGGGGGGCGAAACGCCGCACGCACGTCACTACAGATTCTGTGTTCCTGCTTGAATACATCAGTCTTCATCTGCGTCTATGAGTCCCGCGAAGACGGCGATCTCTGCCGTCACGATCGACTCAGACGTTTTGGTGTCCGAGTGAAAATTCAGTCTGAAATTGTCTCACACGGCACGCACCCCCCTCCCCTCCCTACCCTTTTTAACGTATTTGCAGTATTCATATCCCCATGAAGTTTGTTTAGTTTTTGTCTGTTGAGGGTTTGAATGGTCAGAACTTGCAAAAAAAAAAAAAAAAAAAAGGCATAATTGTGAGGTGGAAGGAAGTGTTTACATTTTTTTTTGTACCCCGAAAAGTTTTTGCAAGAAAGAACTAGCATGCATTTTTATTTTGCGCCATGTACCTTTAGACAGATTAGCGTTTCCAAATTGTGCAAATTGGAATTATGAAAAGGAATCAGCGTCATGGAAACACAGCAATTGTGGAAAAAACAACGTTTTTCGATGAAACTTTTTGTGCTTGGACAAGGAGGTTGTTTTGGGGTCTCGAAATGTGCTCAACAACCCGATATTACCACCGCCGGAAACGACGAAGAAGACTACCAGAAAGGTAGAAGGGTGATCGCATGGCGGTCTTTGTTTTGTTTTTTCTCTTGACCTATTGCGTGACCTAACTTGTTCCTGTGCGATCGTGATTGTTCTATTAAACAAAACAAAAATCATTGTTTTGTTTAATGGAACAAAACAATGACAGAATTGTAAATATTCCGCGAATTCATTTGTAATGGAAACGCACATTTGCACAAATTGGGGGATGAGGGAGGACTGCAGAGTCTGCAAAAGGTGACGCTGACACAGCAGCACTTCGATTTACCTTTCCTCGGAACAATTCCCAGAATCCAGAAAGGTATTTTATGCGTGAAAAAGTTTCTCGGTGCTCCAGAAAAATGCAAAGTGTTGAAATGTTTGTGTTTGCAGACAAAACCTGGCTGCATGTAGACATTTATCTAACAGCAGACTGACATTCTGATGTTGACATTATTATGGAAAGATCTTTTTTGTACGTTTTTTTTTTTTTTTTTACCAGTTATCGAGGAGGGGGGCGGGCGGGATGCCGTGTTCCCTTTACATTAGCTTGCCTCCGCTCCCCTCAGGCGATTCCGGGGATCATATGCTCACACTCATCACGGCTGCTGAGAAGATGGCTTTGGTGGAATCTGCAGAGACGATGACGCCGGCAGCTGGTGACTTGACGCGCGGCCTCTTCATCTGTCTGTTATCTGCACTCATCTGTCATGTTTCCCCCCCGCACCCTCAACTTGGGTGTTTTTTTTTTCTTTTTTTTTTCTTTTTTCTTCGTACAACACTAAGCCGTCGAAAGATATCATCTGCCAAAGTACATCCTTTAGATCCAGCGGCAACACACATCCGGCTGACAGAAAAAAGATCCCATCCATATTTTCAACGCATTGAAGTTCGGCGTTTCAGGAGCACGGCGTCACAGCCTACTGTAGCGAAGCATCCATTAAGACTTTTTAAGTGGCAGGACGGCTTTCTGAGCATCCAATTAAACTAATGACGTTCTGGAGCCTACAACATACAGTAGTCTGTCAACTGTGGTCTTAAAGAGGCAGGAGCTCTTTTATTTGATCCAGGAGCCTTGTGATAGAAATGATGATGAATGGAAAAGGACGCTGAAATGTAATAGTAAAATCAAGGGGAGAATATATGTTGACATGTTTGTAATGTTTGAGGTGATTTGCTGAATTTAACGGAGAAGTATTGTGGGGGGTTTTTTGTTGTTTTTTTTTCCAGGCACATACAGAGGCATTTTATTACATAATCAGGTAACTGTGTTGACGTCAGTAGTTATGAGAATGCTCTGTACATCAAATATAACAAAAGTCGAGGCATCGACGCCTCGTGCCTGCAGCTTCATTTCACGTTGTTGATGTTGACGAAAATAATAAATAAAAAATCAATTTCAGTCTCGGTGTAAAAAAACAAAAAAACAACAACAACAAAAAACAAAACAAAAGTGACATTCAGATTGCTTGCCGTAATCTTAGGAATTTAAACAAACATCTGATTAAATAGAAATCGCTGCGGTGGCGGCTGAATTTCTGCACAGCATTAGAGGCCCGGGCTGAGGCTGACTGTTACTATTAACTCCCCGTGGAGGTCAGTCGCGACGCAGCCTCACCTCCCAGCAGCCATCTGTCCATTAAGGAAGGGGCTCTGCCTGTCAGATTACATTTCCTGTTCTTGGTCATTTCACCGCTCACACCTCTCCCCTTATTGCGTCGCTCATTGCTACTTTGCGCCCCGGGGGAAATCAACCGCCGGTTTGAGCGAGTTTTGGGCTCGAATTGATTGGATGTTTATTGGCTGCACGTTGTCATTCAGATTGGCTGTTTTTCTCCAGATTAGGGTTCAGCAGATATTGTGACCCAAAGGGACAGAGCTCAATCTCACGCGCTGCCTCTCTCATGGGAGAAACCAGGGCAAGATATTGGAAAGCATCGTTTTCCTTCATGCCCCCACAGGGAAACGACTGCGAAATGTACAAGACACACATTTCTCTTGTTTTGTTGTTGTTGTTGTTGTTGTTTCGAGCTGTGCTGGGATAACACAGTTTGTGGTTGAGTGGATTTAACTCTTACACCTACACAAACTTCAATGTCCTTATTTTGTATTTTACTTATGACGTTTATTCTCGTAATTCTGACTTCCTGTCGGGCTTTCATCCTTTTTTCTTTCGTGGCAGAAATGGGCTCCCACAGACGTGCAGAGTTGAGGTAACATATTCACAGACTATTTTGTTCGGTCATTCCAGTCGAACGGCAGCTTTTTCTCTTTCGTTCGGCGTCCCTGGTCATTGACGCGATCTACCGCCAAAACGTCGTCTTTTTAAAAAAAAAAAAAAAAAATTGAAACGTTTACCTTTTAAACAACAGGAACACAGCAGGAAACGAGACCCATTAAAGAAGACGTGAATAACTCAACGTTCCTTTCACTTTGCCGCCCGAAGGACTCAGTTCGGCTTCGGCAAAGCGATCCGTGTGTTTGTGCTTCTCATCCTCCTCGTCGCAAGGAGCTCATTTCCAGTTTATTTCCATTTCCCACATTAAGGGAGGGGGGCAGGAGGGGGGCACGGGGGGGGATCAAGCGCCAGACGGACATTGTGAGCAAATGGCGTGTGAAAAGGTGCAGAGTGGCGCGCGATATCCTCCGAGAGCAGAGGATTACTGCGCTTTCCGTTCACGTCTGCTGACGGGACGCGTCGTTCGGGCTGACGCGGGAGGGCTACTTAAAGTAAGCAGAGGAAAATCTGTGTGTTTTCGCATGCTGCGTAGAGAAACACACACACACACGCACACACAAACACACACACACAAAAGCAGGACTCTATTAATAATAGGAGTAATTCTTTTTTTTTTCTCTTATATATTAAAAAAAAAAAAAAAAAAAAAGGAATGCAACTGTTAGTATCTGAGGTACAAAACCGGGACTAATGGAGGTCAGACGAAAAAAGTAACAAAAAGAACACAAAGAGAGAACGAGACGGCTTATGGCGGCAGGTAATAGCGTAAAGGTTGTGAACTGATTTCTTTTTTCCCGCGCGCTGATTGCCACGTGGGAACAAATGAGAGAGCTGCCAATCTGCTGAACTGATTTCCGGGGGGTCGGGGTCGGCGGTGAGGGACGGGGGGGTCAGGGGGGGTAAGGGGGGTCCTCAGGTTGCTGATTAATGAAATGTGGGAGGACAAAAAAAGAGCGACGGCAATCCCTCGCTGCTTCTTTTTCCTGATTGGGCTAATCACACCGATTCACAAGCCCGCCACCACCTCCACCACATCCAGTCTGTGGTTCTGTAACACCAAGGAGAAAACTGTTTTCCTCTCTCTCTCTCTTATTTATTTATTATCCTTAATGCACCCTCCCATCATCTCCTGTTGCACCATTACCTCCAGTTTTTTCCGCGGCCCCCCCACCCCTCACGTGTCATCTATCTGGCTCAATTTAATGGCAGCCTCGTAATTATTTAGACGATTATGCGTCGCAAGCCATTTAGCACGCTCAATGACACATGTGGAGTTTATTTGCAGCCGCCGCTCCGCTTCCATAGGAACGCAGGCGCGGGGGCTAAAGATGGCTGACGTTGGGCCTCCGCCACGGCGCCGTCAGCGAAGCACATCCGGGCCAAAAATTGTTTGATAAATTGCATCTGTTTACGTAATACGCCACGCCACATCGAAGAGCTAATGCCGTACAAATAAGGTGCGCTTCCTGCCGCAGCGCTGCGAGGCGACGATCGCTCGGACTAATGGCGTGTGTCTCGGCTGACCACTGAACCCACATGACAAATCGCGCCATTGAACAAGCTATTAGGACGGCATAATGGGCAGAGCGGCCTGGCGCTGAACGCAACCAGTCCTCCTAAAACAAAGCGCGGGGAACGCAAATCAAATGTGCTGTGATTTCAAGAACAATATGAAGAAACATTTATTTTGGAGCTCGTGCGTATTTCAAAATGCAATGTCTTTCAGAGGAGAATACAAAGGAAAAGGCCCTGCCTGGCCTGTAGTGGCTGCAATGATGCCAGACGACCGCTAGAGGGAAGCACAGGCTCAGGTAAAACGTGAACGCAGGGCTCTGAGTCCCTGCAAGCCCAGCAGTGTTTGTGGGTTTCAAAGCTACAAAGCTGCATGTCAGACAGCTGCCATGTTGCTTGTCAGCGTGTCTATTTCCTCCTGAGAGGCTCTTTCCTTTTACGTTCCATGAACATCAACAGGAATCTGTGGCAACTGTCAGTATAAAGCACACATTTAGGTATCATCCCGAGAAAGAAAACATTTGTGTTCAGCGCACCGTCGACTGGATGTCGGATCTTTCCAGAACACTTTTTTTTTTTCTCCCCCCTGTTTCGAAAAATGTTGCTTTGCATATTGTTTGGCTAGAAAACTATATCTTTAAAGTACGCTTTGCTGCATTACTAAAGCTCCTTGAACTTCCACTCATGTTGTCAGTTTGCAACAAAGTACTTTCTTCGGACTTCATGTGACAAATCGCCATTGTTGAGGAAGCATCCCACCTCCCAAGCCCTCCCACAGCCCCTCAAAAAAAAAAAAAAAACCAAAAAACTGAAAAGTGTGGTGTGCATGTAAAATAGATAAGACCGTGAACATTTATTTTGTAATTATTGAGAATGGGACAGGCTTGTGGAAGATTCTTTTTTCATTTTTGTGAATTTGTTGAATAAACTGATTGATTGATTGATTGATTGATTGATTGATTGATTGATTGATTGA